>JAOXJK010000007.1:10240376-10278533 GCA_025774025.1 Xenus cinereus
ATCCCTGGAGGGGTTCAAGGGCAGGTTGGAGGGGGCTTGGAGCAACCTGGTCTGGTGGGAGGTGTCCCTGCCCAGGGTAGGGGGTTGGAACTAGATGATCTTTAAGGTCCCTTCCAACCCAAACCATTCTACGATTCTATGAAATAACCCTGACAACAGGGAAAGCAAAAAGAATGAGCTTCACGTGGACATGCCTGTGCCCAGACCCATCTAAAGGCCACAGGTATCAGAGCTGATGCACACAGAAGTGACACAACTCCTGGGGCAATGAGTTTGCCCCTCTGCAGCTTGGAAAGATGGAAAATGCTGTGGTTGGGAGCATGCTTGCTGGTTTACTGATGGGGAAACTGAAGGACCACCCTTAGTCCAGAGCATCTCCAAGCATCTGTCAGTGCACTGGGCAACGCTGGCTGCAGCAGGAGCCTGAGCTGTGCTATACCAGCTGCTCCACACCAGGTTCCTGGAGCAGGAAGGACAGCCATGGGTCTCACCAACATGGTGTTGGAGGACAGATGTCCCTTCAAGGGGAGCTGGCGGATATAGCATGTGGCTGGACTTTAGGACACGCCAGCATCCCTCCTCTAGGTGACCTGAGCTAAAGGTGCTTCATCCCCCTGGTCTGTTGCCTTTGCAGAGCCATGAAGTAGCTCAGAGGAGAGACAGCATCTTGTCCATGCCATCATCTCAGTCCTGAGCCTGGGCTTAAAATACCCAGTAAAAACAGTTCTTTCCTCTTCCAAACACACATAAAGGGCCACCAGACTGCAGCTTCAGAAGCTCACACTGCCCTCTTGATGGAAAACACCCAAATCACCCCAAACCATCCGTGGTCTTTGCCCTGGACTCTACACCCCATCCCATACTTTCTCGTGTTTTCCTGGATACTCACTTTGTCTCCTTTGGGTCCCACCAGTCCACGTCTCCCAGGACAGCCCTGAAAGGCAAAGGAGGAGAACTGTGACACCCCAAAGGGGGACACCTCACAACCAGGGTGGCTGGGTGACCAGTGCCATGGCCAGGGCCATCCCAGCCCCAGGGAAGCAAGAACTGAAAGAGCTAATTCAGAGCAAAACAGCGGCACCAAGTCTTAACAAAACACCCCGAGGAGCAGTGGGGTGGAAGATGCCCCCTATTTTATGTGGTTCCCTTTCCACTTTCCTGCCCTGGCATCAGAAAGCAGCTCTGCTTGGGCAGCGTAATCCTGCAGCATCCATCCATCCACCACAGAAATGGCCCAGACCATATGGCCAGGGAGCAGGAGCACATTTCCTGACACCTGGAGAGGAAAGGCAGCGCGTTAGGAAAAAAAAAAAAAAAAGAAACGATAAAGCTGGATCACGGCCATACACTCGAACAGTAGTTTGGACAAGGACGCAAACATCTGCGGCTTCTAACTTGTGTGAGATCTGATCTAGCCCCATCTCTAGTCCAAAGTGCACGTTTTGGCCAAGCGGTGACCCCCCTCCAGGGCTTAACGAAGCATCTGTCCGGACAGAAACAAAGTCAAATGGGAGATCCTGGATTTTTCTTGATGAAAGAAAACTACCTGGGAGATGTCAGCAGAGACCGGTAACACGCCAGGCTGCAGCACGGCGGCTGCTGCAGAGCTGCGGCTCCTGTGGCTTCAATTACAGCCCCTGGTTTTGTTTGGAGCTTGCAAACAGCCTTTGTCTGAGCCCAGCAGCAAGTCTGGGAACCCACCCTGAATCACACAAACACCCCCCGCCCCAGCACGGGCACGGCTGCATCCCCGCGACCACCGAGGCAGCCCCAACCTGGCTGCCTTGTGCCGATGGCAGGGGTAAAAAGGTCAAGAAAAAGCTTTGGCACGGAGAGATGCTTCACCAAGGGGACTTTGGCCACTTAAAGTGCCCAAATCTGAATCCCCTGGGCCCAGATCTGTGGCCCCCTGGGGCACAACCCTTCCCTAGGGCTGTTCCCCCCCGAGCTTGGTTCGTGTACAGCATGTGTTTGTGCCAGCTGGCACTGGCAGTGATGCTGGAAACTCTGCTCTGATTTTCAAACCTTTGGGTATTAGAGTCATAGAACTATTTAGATTGGAAAAGATCTTCATATCTTAAAGATCTCTCTTAAGATCAAACCAAGCACTGCCGAGTCCACCATTGCTGAAGGAGGCAAAATAAAACTATACCCAATAGTTGAACACACACCAGAACGGGCAGGGACCCCTCCCAGTGCCAGGCAGCCCCTCTACCCACCCCAACCCTTCCTTTAAGGAGCTGGATGTGTGCTGCCAAGAGACCAGTTCTGCAGGGAGGTACCCAGTTTGGAGTCACTGGGATTTTACTGTCAGCACCACGTGCCCATTTGGGGACAGGCTCATCCCCTCCACCCTGGGTGCAGATATAGATTAGATCCTTCAATGAGTCCTGCCTACCCCTGATCCCTCTCAAAAGAGCTACGGCATTCAGTCACTTTGTCTGGGTGCAGCCTCTAGCTTATCTCCTGCATGGACACTCACAGAATCACAGAACAATATGAGGTTGGAAGGAACCTCTGGAGATCATCTAGTCCACCCCCCTGCCAAAGCAGGTCCACCTAGAGCAGGTTGCACATGTCCAGGTGGGTTTTGAATGTCTCCAGAGACGGAGATTCCACCACCTCTCTGGGCAGCCAGTGCTGCCCTATGTCCACAGCTGAGAAAACCAGAAGCCAATGGGGTGCCCAACGAACCCTTCCTCCAACATGGCCACCAGTGGGTCACAGTGCTCCACTGAGGACACGTCAAGGCACCAGGGTCCTCTCTGAGATGTCCAAAGAGCTGTTCCTCCTCCTGCTCCTCCCCAGGTGCTGGCCATGGCCACCTCCAGCATGAACACCAAGGTTGCAAAGCCAACGCACACAGTCCTAGTGCACGATGGAGGGACAGGACCAAGCCACGGGCACAACAGCAGTCCCCGAAATTTGGGGGCATCTATTTCTCTCCCTTAAGCTGTTCCCAGGCTGATGCTATTTTGTGTAAACCAAAAAAACCAACTCAGAGCACCAGGAACAACGAACCCAAGGGTTGTAGCATTTTAGGAGAGAAAAATGAAAATCAATCCAAGAGATCTCATCAGAAGGCAGCCAGTGTCTTGCCCTGCAAACCTCATGAAGCACCATCCTTCCCTCCTCCCGCAGGGTGACCCGATGGCTGTGGCCCTGGGTGCTGTGGGACAGCGGGTGGCTCCCACTGGAAAAGCATGGAGAAGGCTTTGCTTTTGTCCATCAGCCAAGTTCACATCGTCCCTGTCATCAGATGACTCCAGCAGGATTCATTTTAAGTCTACAAATAGAAACTGCATCTTTGCTCCTCACCAGCCAGTGCTGAGATTGAGTAACAGAAACCAAAAAAGAAAAAGAAAAGCCCGTGGGGGTGTACTGACAGCTGGGAACCCCCATGAAACACTCTCTGTGAAAGCTAAGGAGCTTTTGAAAACTGGCAACACAATGCAATCCCTTCAAGGAGGATTAGCAAGATCATTAAAATCAGGAGCTTTTAAAGTAAGAAACGCTTTCCACTTCTCAATATCCTGGCTTTTTTTCCCCCTTCTAATCCAGCGGAGGGTGCCTGGGGTGGGAACAGAGGGCATGTGGTCTGCTGGAGTCTACAGTCCGTAAATGCCCTGAACAGCATTAGGGCATGATCAGGACTTGGCAGGAGGATAAATAAACCTCCATCCACACCTCTCAACTCAAAGTGTTTTTGCAAAGGCACAAAAGTCTCTGAGGGTGGCAAAACAGACATATCCAATCCTGCAGTGATGGAGAGGACCCATCAAGTACGTGGTGGGGCAGGACTGGAGATCCATTCCCCACTGATTTCCCCAATTAACACAACCAGTGAAAGAGGAGAAAAACCCTACAAGTGAAAAGGTTGGTGCTAAACCCTCATTATTTCCAAACTTTTACCCTAATAATAACAAAAGATGTCACCCTCAGACACCCACCCTGCCTTGTGTCCAGGTCCCGGTGCAAGGCTGCCCGAGGTGACTCAGTAAGAGGATGACCCACAAGCCCAGCACACACCACCACTGCCAAAACCAGAGGTAGGGCAAAGTCCCATTCCCAAAGGAAAAGCCCCAAATACCATTTAATGAAGTTTTCCAAGGCAAGAGCACCGATTCTTTGGTTTCCCTTCCACAGGACACATTTAAACACCCCAAAAAAAGAAGCCAGGAGGCCTGCATGGATAAACAAGGAGCTCCTGGATAAGCTCAAAACCACAAAGGAAGCCTACAGAGGGTGGAAGCAAGGATGGGTAGACTGGGTGGCATAGAGAGAAACCGTCCAAGTGGCCAGGAACCAAATTAGGCAAGCTAAAGCCCAGACAGAATTAAATCTGGCCAGAGACATCAAGGATAACAAGAAAAAAATATTATAGATTGGGATAAAGGCAAGACTAGGGAAGATGTGGGCCCTCTCCATAAGGAAACAGGAGACCTGGTCACCTGGAATATCGAGAAGGCTGAGGTACTGAAATATTTTTTCACCTTGGTCTTCATGGACAAGGGTTGTAACCACACCGCCCAAGTTGCAGAAGGCAAAACCAGCAGCTATGAGAACGAAGAACCACCCACTGTAGGAGAAGATCAGGATTGAGACCGTCTAAGGAACCTGAAGGTGCATAACTGGTCTCTACGTGCCCAGACCCTACCATGGCTCAAGGTGGGGCTTGGTGGGACAAGAACCAAGGAGGCAGGAGGACCTTTGGAGACCAGCAGCAAGGGCAGAGCCTACCTTCAGCCCTGAGGAGCAGAAATAAAACATCGGGAAAGGTTGACAGGTTCGGAACATAATTTTAGCTGAAATAATAGTTCTAACCATGTACCACTGCAGTTTCAAGCCTACACCCACATGTAGCAGCACCTCAAACCCAAACTCCTCATGGCACGATGGAGCTGCCTCTACCTGTGTTTCCACCCAGGATGCTCACGACCAAGAGAAAACCCATCTCAATTCTTTCTACAGGGGGGAAAAAGCAATTCCCTCCCAGCTGGGTCCCCTCCTGCCGGCTGACAGCAGGGCTGTCAAATGCCATGACGCTTCCTCCACTCCCGGGATTTTTTCATCCTTCAGCATCTGTTCCTTTTGCCATTTTCTTCTATTTTTGCAGGCAATAGCTGCAGCAGCAAGGAGATGGCTTGAGAGGGAAGCTAACAGTCCTAAATTTAACCATTTTCCTACAAAGCCTGGCTCATAGATGACGAATTTAGTGCCGGGTCCCTCAAACACAGCCGTAAAAACAGCCGTGTGTGGAGACCTGCCCTTCAACATCCAGATGAACCCCCAGGGCAGCCCCCAAGTTCAGGGCATCCCAGATGGCTTTTCATGTGGGTGTCTGCCCAGGGAGGGAGGAGAAGGTGCCCGTGGTCACTTCTGGCAGCAGCACAGGGTAAATGAAATACAATTTCCTAGAGGAATTGTTAAGAAAATTTAACCAAATTAGGGAAAACATTTTGGCAGAAGAAATAAACGTGGGAAAATATGTAAAAACATTTTTCAGCTACTTCTTAATGAAGACTGATGGCTTCTCTAAAGATTTCTCTCTTCTGAGTTTACCATTATTTTTTTTTTAATTTCCCTTTTTTCTTCCACTACGATAGACGAATAATCTGAAAAATAATCACAATTTATTTCATGACAAATTCAATGCTCTGCTTGGAACCGCCACAAATTTTAGGACATCGCTGGGGTAGAGAAGCAAAGGATAGCGATGCCAGCAGGGGCCACAGGCTGATGCTGGGGGGACAAGGGCTGGAGGAGGTGGTTTAGCCCCGCTCCGAGCCCCTCAACCTGCCTCTGGGCAGGACCAGGGTGAAATGAAAACCGACAGCGTGGTTATATGATTTGAGAGGACTTCTAGGGTGGGGGGACAAGGGAATCATGTCTCCAGTTGCCATTCAAGTTTCTTCAGGGACATCAAAAAACGATCTTGCAGGGCCAGGCTGGTGCACAGCTCCATGCTGCCTGCACAGAGAAGGTTTCTCTGCCCAGTTTGCCATGGCCAGCTGCTGGCCTGTGCCCACCACCTCCTCTGGAGGAGAAGATGCATCACCACCCATCCCTCTCCTCCCATAGTCATCGCCTCCACCACTCACCGGCAGCCCTGGTGGTCCTGGCAGCCCTGGTGGTCCTGGCTTCACATGACCATGCTGCCCATGTGCCACCGGCGAGATGGGGTGTCCTGGGTGGGCAACGTTGTCCCCAAGCCCTGGGACAGCAGGGCTGGGTGCTACCAGAGGACGCTCCGGAGCACCCACCGCTGACCCCGTCCCCAGTGGACCTTTGGGGGCAGCTGGCTGATGTTCTGATGGGGAGACCTTGGTGAAGGTGGCAGGTGCGTCCAGATCAGTGATGGCATCTCCAGGTTTGCCGGGCAAGAGCTGCCGCCGGGTGCCTGCGTCACCCGTCAGCTTCTCTGTGGTGACGTTCTCCTCCCAGAGGTCAGAGGCACGCTCCTTCTTGGCTGGTCTTTGTGTTTTGACGGAGGGACCTGTGTGGATAAAAGCACCATCAGGTATCGCCAGGCATCACAATGGTGAGCAGGAGAAATGGAGGAAACCATAACAAGAGACTGACCAGAGCTACCAATAACCCATGGGCTGCTCCTGCCAAACCCTGGCCTGCCAGGGCCGGTGATTTTATTATAGGTGGAATTCAGCAGCTCAAAGCCTTCATCCTCAATAGAAAGGCTGCCCTCTTCCTCCTCCTCAGCCGATGGCATCTCGGTAGGAGAGAGAGAAATCAGGGTGCTCCCATCAGGCTGGAGGTTGAGGGTCTCCTGGGCATTCTCCCATGTCCAAGGTGGCCCCAGGGCCAAATCTGAACTGGTGAGTCTGGGGTCCTGCAAAGTAAAAAGGATGAAAAAAAAGGAAATTTCAAATTTTCACTTTTTTTTTTTCTACTTCCCTGCACTTGTGCTTCTTAATTTCTCACGTACATGACTGCTGGGGATGAGGCAGCCCCAGGCAGGAGTCCCTGAGCTCCAGGGAAACTCCTCAGCCATGGGCAGGTCAATTCAGCCACCTACAAAACACAACTCACCCTTCGCCAAGGACATGAGCCCGTTGTTGGCATGGGCCACACCAACATGAACCTCCTTCTCATAGTCCCACTGCAATGATCCCCCAACACCATTTTCTATGCTGGAGGGGCATCAAGAGAAGAGCCCAGAGCATAACGACAGGAATCCAAGCTTGAGAACATTTACTAGAACAATTAAAGCAAATGCATAGAGTCACACCAGCATCAGTCTGCACCTTTGGCCTTTGATTTTGCTGATTCAGCATATTTGGAGGCTCCTGGTGGTCTTGGGGAATGGTACAGGAGCTTGCAGCACCCAGCCAAGTAGCTGCAAACCTGGCAAACCTCCAAGGGTTGAGAAGGGAGACACAAGCCCAGGTTGAGCCTCCTGGACGCCTGCAGCAAATTAATTTAAGGCAGTGGCTGGCAAGGGACTCACTCTGTCTTCAGCAGTCACCTTAAGTGACAGCGCGGGTCGCAATGGCTCTAGCAACCCTACAACCACCAGCAGAGACCAGGCACCACTCACGAGTGGAGGAAAACTGCAATGTCAATAGAAATATCTAAACTCATCATAAGTGCCAAGAGTGAAAAAAGGAGTTAAACTTCAGAGAGTTTCCTGCATTTAAAACACACATCAGTTTTACATCCAGCACCAGCATCAGTGTCTCAGACTGGGCTTGCGCACTGGGCCACACGTGCACAGACCCAGGGTTGCGTTGGTTGGTGAAGGACCTTCACCTCTCCTGGAACAGCAGGCAGCATCTCCATCAGCCTCACATACCCACCAACACCTGCTCAGAGCCTGTACTCCCAGTGAGCCCCGCAGGGCACAGACAACCCGGTGCATGGCACCGAGGAGCTGGTGGGACCTCAGCCCTGGCTGGTGGCTCCTTGGGTCTGGTGCCGTGCAGCTGGTGGAGACATAGTCTGGGAGAAGTCACTAGAGGGAGACGCAGGCCCACGCTTGACTTGCGGAGCTACAGAAGGGGAGCGGAGAGGTACAAGGAAATACGAAGCATCCTTCTCATCCTATCTTCTGTTGACTGAACCCATTACTCAACTCCAATTCTGTCCCACACCACAGACCCAAGATACATGCTTGCTTGGGAGCACCAACATGGATTTGCGTGAACAGCAAGTAGAAAAAACAACAATTTCCCTGCCAGAACCAATGATTCTGCAGATAAAGACCCAACAGTATTGCAGCCAAACCCCACTTCTAGAGGGCCCTGGGAGGCTGAGGACCTCCAAAGGCAGCAGGAGCTGCTGAAGTCTTTGCTCTGCTGCTGGATGCCACGCCATTGGATTGAAGATTTCCAAACTCTTCCCGTCCCCAAATGGGGAGGAAAAGTGAAAATTTTCATCTTTCAACTTTCAAAAGTCAAGTTTGAAGAGTTGTTTTTAAAAACAGTGGAAATGCTTTGTTCCTGATTGTGGAAACTTTTTTTGGAGGCTCCTGTCTTTGTTTGTTATATAGAATTTGTTACAATTTACTTTGATTTCAAGCTTTCATTCACAAGTGATTTTAAAAGCTAAAACCCATCTCAAATCAGAAAAAAAGTGTTGGTTTTTTTTTTTAATATCAAAATGAAGTATTTTGATGACCTTTTTTCCCCTTCTAGAATCTACCCCAAAAAGACTTGCCCCACAAGCATCCTCCTGAAAAATTAGCAGTGCCAAAACCTACTGCTGATACCAGCCATGGACACAACCCCTGGACATCTTCACCGTCACAGCCACAGGAGGAGGATGGCCTGGCCCATAATGCACCCACATTTGTTGGTCCCTCAGCTGTTGGGGGAGGTAAATACACGAGGGATGGGCCTAAGATTATGTGTAGGCACCAGAGGAACCCACTCTCGGCTACATCTAGGTCTCGCACTACCTGACTCCTGTTGCTTTCTAATCCCTACAGTTGCTACCAAGATGGGCTTAGGGCCAACCACCTCCAACTCCCCTTGAAGTCATGATACTCACCCCCAAAGAGTGAGTTCAATATTTTTCTGAGCCAAGACAAGTCTCTGTGTATAAAGGCTTCTGGAAAAACAAGAATATTCTCGCTTCCTCAGCCCTTAACACAAATTTTTCATCCAGACAGAGACCTGACCCCCCCAAAGGAGAGGCAACGGCAGTTGATGTGTTCATATTACTCTGCTCCTCTGGCCAGTGCTACGTCCCAAGCCAAAGGACAAGGATTCCCCTATCACCAGGATTTTTATGCCCCAAATGGCATCGATAGCCATATTTCTAAAGAACAGTGTCTATGGTAGGTTTTAAGTAGGCAAGTGGCAACCTAGCACCAAGGAGGAAGGGTTGAGAAAGGTCAGGATGAGGCAGAAAAGACAAAAAAGCAAAGGAAACGGAGATAGAAAGTGGGAAAGCAAAGACCAGAGGTGACCAGTCGGCCCCCCTTTCCCCAGACACCTCTAACGAGGACCCGCAGTCCTGCCTCGCAGACTGGAAAAAACCCTGGATGTAACTGGAGGGTAAAAAGCATAAAACACGAGAGAAGGGAGGAGTGATTTAGAAAAGGAAAAGACAGCCCTAATTCATCTCCAGCCAGCTCCCTCGAGCTGGCTTTAGCAATTAGATGCCCTCAGATTTTCCCTTGGGCACTGCCCAGCCCACGGTTCCATCTCCAGGAGAGCTCGTTACCATCACAACCCCAGAGTGCAAAGGAAGATAAAGCCTGCGCTTCCCAAACAGTACCCAGAGTCTGGGTAAAATTCAGGGAGATTGAGGAAAACAAGCAGCAAAAGCTCCGTGCAAAGTCATCAGAGCGAAGCACCTGAAGGGGACAGGCTGCGATGAAGCTGTTTTCATCGAGAGAAACACTAATGTACACCGAACGAGCCTGCAGAGCTTGGAACAAATTAAAAACACGCTGCCAATTAAATCACAGCGGTTTTGCCGCCTTCGAGGTGGAGGGAAGTCAGGCTTCAAATGGTGAGAGCAGGGAAGCAGCCAGTGCTGCTCATCCGCAGCACAGGCAGGCTGGACATGGAGTATTATGGCAAGATCTCCGGTGTGGCCAGTTGGCATGTCCTTGCCCAAGTGACCTTAGGGACAAGCCTGTGCCCTCTGCTCAGTGCCATGGGAGCCTCGGAAGCTGCTAGCCCTTGGTCTGAGGAAAGACCTGCAAGCTGGACAAAGCTCACCACATGGACACGCTCCACACACATGGACCACATGCGTTAGAACTGCACCGATTTGGGGTTTTTTTGGTGCTAGAGTAGTTTTCAGGCAGATCATGGAGCTGCACTCACCTCCCCTGCAGTCTACAGAGCACGGTGCTGAGTGGGGAACCACTGGGAATGGGATCCGAGGGAGGACAAGCCCTGTCCCTGCTGCCCTTAGATCAGCTGATCAGAAACTCCATCTGGAATGTAGCATCTTTCCAGCAGAAGATCCCGTGGTTTAGCTTAAGCCATCCACAAATGTTAGAAAATAACCAAGGAAAGAGCATTTCCTCCCCTGCGACAGCATCCACACAGCCTGGAGAGCGAACCAGCACAGCCCTGCTGGCCACGTTCTCCTCCAACCCTAGAGCCTTCCTCACAGATGTAGGACCCAAATCTTAAGGAAACCACAGATGTCAGCCCCCCAACCCCTCGTGCATTTTTTTTTTCAACCCCAAAGTCGCTGGAGCAGGAGTTGAAGCCACATGGCATGCGGGGAAGGCGAGGACAGAGCCACCAGGCATCTGCTTTACCCACTGCAAGGTCAGCTTTGTGGTCCCCTACAGCAGTCAAGGCAGAACAAGACAGGATCCTTCACTGCTTTCCCATCACACAAGTTATCAGATATATTCTTTCCCTCTCCCCCCACTCGGGTCCAAGGCAAAACAGGGCTGTGAAACCAGAGCTGAGGAAAGACAGAAACCTGCCCTGGCTACAACGGGTTTTCTCCCTCTATCTCCATTTCGTAGCCCCTTCGCCCACAGCGTAGTCATTTCTTTCCCATTTCCTCGCCACACAGCGCTACCGACTGCCGGAGAGAGGGAGCTCCAAGGGATTAATGACATTTTATATTAAAAGCAGACGCTATTCATCCAGGCCAGCCCCTACCGAGCCACACATCGCCCAGCCGACGCAGAGACCCTCAGCGCCCGGAATTAAATTAGTCTATCAAATATATCAGAATCAATGGATTCAATTACATGAGGGTAAAACCCTTCAGATTTCAAACCCAGTTAAGAGCCCCCCTGTCATTAGCTTTAACAAACTTGGTTTGTGGTCCTGTTTCTGTTTAAGCTGGATGACTGCGAGCTGGCGGTGGTCAGTAAAGAGCTGTAACACACACTCTAGAACAGCTCTTTTTTTTTTTTTTTTTAAACTAATACCATTAAAAAAAAAAACCTAGTTTATTTTACAAAGTCTTTTCGGGCAAGAAATCAAATAGAGAGCTGCAGAAAAAGCGTTCTGGCTAAAACTCAACTCCATCGTTTGCCCATCTTAAAAACAGTTCAGCTGTTAATTACGAGCAACCACATTCCCTGCAAGGTCACCTTCCCACCAAGGATGCGAGAGGAGCCAAAGGGGAACCAAAGGGACCTGCAGGCAGCTGGCTCACTCTCCTCAGCCCAGCCGAGCATGGTGGGATCCATTCCTTGCCCACCCCCAGCAAGGAGACCCATGTCCACCTCGGGAAGTAAACGGCAGAGCATGGGGCAGACCTGGAGACTCTGCAGACCCACAGTTGAGGTGCCCTCAACTCCACTCACAACAGACCCACAAAGCTCACATTTGGTTGTAGATAGCACTACTGTCCACCTTCCCAGCATGTGGCTCCCGTGGCTCGTCCAGGAGGAGTTTCTGGGTAGTCCAAGATGCTAATTGCTCCTATTAATGCACTGTAATTAGCAGCCACTAGCTCACTTTCCTCCCCAAACAATGCAGTCCACATAATTTGCAGTCCACTGCATGATTTGTTAGCAAGCCACAGCAAAACCAGCAGCAGCTCCATACCACACTCTCCAACATCTGCCCAGCAAATATATTTAGCATTATTTGTAAACCTCCAATTCCAACAGCTGGGAGTCTGGAGAAGAGCATCTGAAACATGAAAGGGGCTGAAGACTCATCTCAGGGGGCAGAAGAGGGAGTTCATTTACCTCCCCATCCTCCTCCTGGCACAAAGGAGGTTTGGAGGTGAGGACCAGGCGTCAGATGCTCCTCCACGAGCCTCTTCTTGCAGCCACACATGGTAATTAAACCCTCTGCGATCCCAGCTGCATGATTCAATTTGGGGTTTGGCACATAGTAAATCCAACAAGAAACGAGAGCTGGTGGGGGCAGGGACTTGGCCTATTTGTAAGTTCCAATTAAAATAGTTTTAAAAAAAATCAGCTCCTTCCCGGTCAGCTTTGGGTTGTGCTATTTCTAGCCCTATTCTGTAGCGGGGGTGCAGAGAACCTCTTCAGCCACCGCCAAAGAAAATCTATTGACTTTCTATTTTGTAACCAAGCTTTCATTCATGAACAGACCTGCAGCAATGCAGGACATTAAGAAAGGGCTTTTTAATCTGAAAGCGAAAATATTCCATTTGGGAATATTTGGGAATGGAATATTTACCAGGACCTGCTGCAGGCTCCTATCTCCCACAGCACCTGAGCTACCTAAAGATGCAGGAGACTCCACAGCAGGCATTTTCTCCTTTCATTTAATTAGGCACTGACATCTTTTGGGGGAAAATAGGGACTTTTCACTTCCGAGCTCCGTCTTGGAGACCACAGACATCATCACCATCTCCCAACCTCAACCCTCACGCTGGGCACGCCGCTGTGGCCAAGTGGTTGCCCACCAAGACCCAGGGTTGCAGAAGACTCATTAGCTTCATGATGGCCTGGCTCTCACCTGAAGCTTCCTTCTAGCCCAGGCCTTTGCTAATAATTAACAGTAAGTCAAGGAAATAAAAGAGCTCAACAGAGCTATAAAAGGGAGGATTCAGGCACTAGATCAAAAGCGTGCCCTGGCCCAAGGGGAAGGTGCAGAGGGCAGGAGCAGCTCAAGACTTTCCCACTGTGGGGAGTCACCAGTTTCACAAAGGACAAGGAGGGACAAATTCAAGGGCTGCTACAGCAGGAGAAAAACCTTGCTGGGTGATTTCACAATCCTGCTCACACGCAAAGCCAACCGCACGCATCCATCTCTAATGGAGCACCACAGCAGAACATCCAGGTGTTTACTGCACACAGAGCATCTCCAGGGTGAGCAGTGACCTGTCCTTGTCCCCAGGGCCCACCGGACAGGAGGTGGCAGCAGGTTTTTCAGGACATTTTCTCCTCCGCAGCACTGGCTGCTGCCATGGAGACTGGTCTCATGTTTCCAAGTGACTGCCTGTAGCAAGAAAGCTCTTAAAAAAAAAAAAAAAAAGTCAATGTGCTGTTACACAGGAGTCTTTTTTTTTTTAATTTTACTGTTAAACCACCAAAAAAGATAAGCCACCTGATGCCTAGACATACCTTGAAGTTCCAGGCAAAGAGGGTGCAAGGGTCCCATCAAATCATAGAATGGTTTGGGTTGGAAGGGACCTAAAGACCATCCAGTTCCACTCCCTGCCTTCAGCAGGGACACCTCCCACCAGACCAGGTTGCTCAAAGCCCCATCCAGCCTGATCCATTAAAATAAATCAGCAGAGGCATCACTCCACTCAGGAAACCAGAGGAAAGGTTTCTAAACACCTTCCCGTCACCCCATCACACACCACCACTAGTAGAAATCCTCCTGAGATACTGGCACGTGCTTGCCTGGAGGCATGATGAAATTGGGTCCCTGATGCAACCCAACCTGCCCTGCCATCCTACAAGCCAGGCCTCCACCCCACCCCAGCCTCATTTAGCTGGAAGGAGGTTTTGCTTGAGGTTTGGAGCCTGTGTCCATGCAGGTGCTCATCAGCAGGTCCTCCTTGCCCACCCATGGTGGTGTCACCAGTGCTCGGCCCCACAGAGAAAGCCCTGCTGCCAAGGTCTCCTGCAAAGTCTGAGGACCCCCTTCGGAGAGAGCCTCAAAAGTCCCATCCCTCATTTATAAGCCCCAGACAAGTTCCTAAGAGGGGGACAAATGTCAGCAGAGATACATAACCACCTGGGTGACGGTCACCCCAGGACAGCAGCTCTCTCAAGGGGAGCAAAGGGAATATTTGGTCTCTGTGCAGCAGTTCCTGAAGGGGATAGAAACCACTCGGCCGAAATAAAGAATTTGCCTTTTTCTTCCACAAATTAAATCGCAAAGTAGTGTGGTTTTGATGTTAACTTTTTATTGCTTTTGGAGGTTTCCTGATTAAAAACACAGTCTTGAAATATAGTTTTAATGGTGAACAAAAAATAATAATCAAAGTACTTCAGCTTTTCAACATGACCTGTATTTCTCCCTCCAACCAATTTTGCCAGTTTTGACCCAAAGGGCTAATTTCCTTAAAACACATTTTTCAACAAATGAAATCACAGTATTGAAAAGTTTCAGCTACGGCCACCTGTAAGAGACCTCGGTGCCTCATTCTCTATATCTTTAAGATGAAAATTAAAGATATCAGCACCTCTGCTCCATGGGGCATCGTGGGGCTGGATGATTAAGCCCATGGAGCCAGAAATCATTTGACAGGCAGGGAAGAAAGGGAGGCCTGGCTGAAGAAGATGCTGGAGAACCCACCTCATAAAAATAACTCTGAAAAACCAAGGATTTAAAAGCCAGTTCTTCAAAGAAAAGCCACCTGTGGACAAGCCATCCAGGCACGGCTGGCAGCTGGCATCAGGTGAGGAAGAGTCCGGTGGGGAGCCAGGGCTGACAGCCTGAGCTCTGCCCCCACTTTCCTAAAACACCAGGTTTAAATGTTATTTTTTTTACCAGCTGCCCAGGTCTTATTAAGAAGCATCTGCAAGGCACTGCGTGGGCAGGAGCTGAACCATTCAGGTATTCAATAGGTGAAGTCAGAGCAGAATAAATCTACAGAGGACACACCGGGCAGGGGATGCTGTATCCCAGTGGGAAGCCAGGGTCCAGCCCCGGCAAGCCTGTACTAACACAGCATGGAATTCCTACACATGGTAGAGGGGTGTTTTTTAATACAACTTCAACATCCAGCATGGGAAAGGTCTATGCTGGAAACTCTCATCTGGTGAGTTCAGGGGAAGTGTCTCTCAGCTAAAAGTTACTGGTCTCTTAGGCACAAGTAATCACGACTGAATTATATTGGTTCTGTGTAAACAGAACAAAAAGCCAAAATCAATAGCATCCATGCTTGCTCCTTTAAATAGGCCAAATTTAGAGAAGAACCAGCTGAGAAAGACAAATTGGAAACTGCTTTCAACAGCTCAGGAGTTGTCCAAAAGCATGAGAGTTGAGGCAGAAGGCATGCGGGTTTAAAACCCCCAGAAATTCCATATGGGAAGCGGAGAACGAGCACAAATTGAAAGCAGCCATTAAGGATGGTAAAACTGAAGGAAAAAAAAAAAAGAGGAATCAGCATGTGATAAGCAATGCAGAGTCTACCATTTGTAGAAGAATTGACTTGGAAAATAAAGACAGGAGAAGTCTCTGCTCTGACCATCCCTCGCTGAAGCCCAGGAAGCCCATCGTGGTTCCCTGCCACGTGGAAGGGACCGAACCACCAGCAGTGACGTGGGAAGACAGAGCCAGAGAAACCACATTTCTATCAACATTCGGGAAAAGCCAGATGACAACGAAGTACTTTCCATTCCAGAAGCGACAAGAAGGAAAGGTTTCTTAACCCCAGCCCGATAATTCAAACTAAAAAGCGTTAAAATAGCAGGCTCTCCTGAACACGAGCACTGATTTCTTGATTTGGCTCAGAAAGCTGGGGAAGCTCCAAGGGACTGGGAAAAGGCTTTATGTTGTGCCAATATGCAAAAAAAAAAAAACCAAACAGGCAAACAGGAGGCCTTGAGTAATTACAGACCTCTTCCCTCAAGCCGAGCCCAAGCAAAATAACAGAGCAACTGATATGGGGCTCATTAATAAAGAAACCACAGATAATGTAATTAATGCCATGGTTTTGAAAAGAGTTGCTGTGTAACTAACTTGGTGTCTTGCCTGAGGAGATTAAGAGTGTTTTGTTGACAAAGATAACAGTGTTGATGTAATGATCCTAGACTTCTGTAGGGCTTCTCGGTTAGTGCGGCTCAATACTGTGATCCAAAATCTGAGCTGACTTCCAAAATGGAAACCAGGTTAAAACCCAGCTCAGAACGTATCTGTCTACAGGAGCCCAGACAACCAGCATAACGGGCTGCCCTACTTTTCAGCTAGGTCAGGCTGGGTAAAATGTATTTCAAAGCTTAGTGCCTTCTCTCAGGAAACACATTTTCCTTAATAGAAGCCTCTTCTATCCACCAGGCAAAGGTACAATATGGTTTACAAGCTCAAGATCAGAGAAAGACAATTTTAAACTTTTTTTTTTTTTCCGGTACATTCTTGCATCAAGCCCCTGGAAAAGCTGAAAGTCAAGGCTGGACTCCTTGCTAAGCAAGTTGCACTGACTTAAAGGAGGAATAATTGCCAGGAAATCCTATGGGCTGTGTTCAGCCCATCAGGTCAGACATAATTATACCTTTAGATCTGCAGCATCCACAGCAGGAGTTGGGGGAAGAGAAATCCCTTCTGGAGCTCAACTCAGCCTCCCTCCGCTCTGCACCAGCCCTTGCACCCCTCAGCAGGCATCACCTTGTCCTTCTCCAGGTGCTTCAGGCCACAAGTGCAGGATCTGGTGTGCAGGAGACATTTGCTCAACCAAAAGAGGAATAGCTCAGCCCAGTGATCTCCCACATCACTGCTTTGTGTAACCCAAGGCAGCAATATTTGCTCACAAGTTTCATAGATGGTGCTGGATTTGGGAAATGAATACCTTATGAGCCTAAATAATAAACAAGATAAATTATTTCTGTTTGGAGGTCCATGTGAGAAACCTCTCAAGTGCCCTGTTTTCACAGGGGGATGTTCAGGGCTCCGTGGCATCCTAACCCAGACAATCAGAAACTGGAGCAACCCAAAAGCCTGGACACCCCTGAAAGCTCAATATCCACGGACCAAATTCACACTGAAAGGACTCAGGGGGACTCCCCGTGCTCCCTGTCGCACTCTCAAAGAGCACAAGCACCTCTCCTCTAACAGCCCTTCCCAAAGCAAAAGCCATTTCTAAGTGATCCTTGTGCAAAAACCAGCCTTGCTGGTGGCTGCCCCAAGCACCTGGCCATGGACCTGCAGCAGGACAGGAGACACGGGTGGGAAGCACGATGCCCCATGAAGATGCTCGAGCCGATCAAGCCAAGCCCTTGCTGCAATGCTGCTGGCACACTGCAAGCCATAGAAGTCAGCAAGGGCACAAAAACTGAACCCAGGCAGAAGGTTGGATCCCAAGTGGTTGAAGAGTAGCTGTAATTTTCACTCGAGGATGCCTCATGGCTCGGTTAGATGGAATAGCACTTTATTTCTTTGACAATTATCACACAGTGGATTTGCAGTGCAAGAAGTTATCCATAGACACCTTATCCTACCCGAAAAACTGGTTTCAGAGATCTTCAGATGGCTGAGATATCAGAGCTGTCAGAAACGAGAACACCCATCTCAAGATAACACCTGAGAGCAGCAGAGACATTGCTGGGCTCGAGTTGTCACACTTCCCCCATCAGCCATCATGACAATCCCACAGGGATAATTGGAATTAGCCTGGGTTATCCAAAAAAGCTGGCAGCCCCAAAAGCTAAGGGAACCAGTGGGGTGGAGGAAAGGCAGATCCCCCACGTGGACTTGTCTCTATTAAGCAGGATGGACCAAGCACAAGCAGTTTGTGACAGGTATTTTGAAGACTGACATCCAGTGCGTGGATGTTCCCAGAGTTAGCCAAGCTTTAGACTGCTCTGATTTTAAAGGAAGGACGCTCTGGTAGTAATTTGACATTGGGCAAAGATGCTAACAAGAAATTAGCAACTAAATCTCCATTAACTACTTTCAAAAAGTAACTTTAAAAAGGATCTTCCTCCTAGTTTAAGTAGAGCCAGCAGTTCCTTTGACACAAACAAAAAATATTTTTCCCCCCCCCTGTTCTCTCCATATAAATAATCTCTAATCCTCAAGAGCACCACATTGTAATTTGCTTTATTCAACTAGGACATTTCTTGGTATGATCCAAAACTAGCAAGAAAGTCCGGTGAAGTCAGACCTTTTACTCTGTATACTGGATATTTAAAAACTTCCAACAAAAAAATGACTTCTTTAGTTAAAAGTCAGACTTGGTAACAAAGAACAAAACCTCAAAAAAACTAAAAACCTCTCTTTTTTTTTTACCATCCAGGTCATAATAACGGTCAAGTTCATTTTGCTCCATGTTCTCTGCTGCCACCAAGCATTTCCTGACCCAGCAGAAATACCCGCTCATGAACGGTACCAGAGAGGAGCATCTCCCCCTACATCAGCACGTGTGGAATCAAAGCAGAACCCAGCACTCACCCAGCACATTCTTCTGCTTCTTTTGGCCTCCTGCTCCCTGGAAGCCTTTCGGAAAAATTACTTACAAGGAGCTGAGTGACACACGCCATAAAGCCAGAATAGCAACACCGGCCTCACCCCACAATTTCCCTTTCCGGCTGGAGGACGGCCCAAAGCCCACTCAGGGATTCCTCCCAGCCCATCACCATGGAATCAGGCCACCCGCTCACTGGAAAGATGCCACGCTGCAAAATAAGACTCTCGCCAAGCTCTGACAGCAGAGTCCAGGCTGAAAACTTTAAATCCTTGCTCATAAGAGACCTACCTTGGGGTGGTTCTGGTTTTAAGTTCTGAAGCCCAAAGAGGGCAGCAAGGAGGAGGAACAAGCCGTCCCCGCTGCTGGAACGCTGTACGCACAGTGACCGTGTTGGACTGCTGCAGAGCTGATGCTATTTAGGGAGCTACCAGCAGTTTTAGGATTGAATGAGACCAAACGAGTGATTGCAACATCAATTTTGTCCAATAACTAACCTGAGCATGAAGGAACAGACAGGCCATGAACAAACTGAGCATTTTCATAGAGTTTTCATAGCATTTTAAACCCAGAAGAAATCTCAGAAGTAGCTTGAACTGTCCAGCTAATTAAACCCGTGATATTTTGTCTCTTTGGAAATCAGGGAGATTTAAGCTTTATTTGACTTTTGCTTAAATGGCTTCAGGATCCCAGGTTAAATTGCTTTGGAAAAAGCTGTTCAGTTTAGTAATCAACTTGGCCCTCTTGGCTCATGTCTAGCACAGGCAGACAAAGAGAAGAGAAAATGAAGGAGAAGAGGCTCAATACCATCCATGTCTCAAAGAAATTACAATCTACCCCTCAAAAAATAGAAATCACAAAAGGACTAGGCTGCAATTCAGGTATAATTTAGGCTGCCAGTAACAACCAACTAATCTATTGCCTTCATCCACTTATATCTTCCTCCACCATCACCCAAGCCCTCCATTAATTATTTAGCTCTAATTGGCAATTAAGGAACTCACCAATACACTAATTTACATCTAAATGAACAAAGGCATGGAAAGCGTAACTCCAAAGAATAGCTTTGGATCGTCCCCGCAGCAGAGCTGCTCTGCTCTTCATTATTTGCAAACTGTAACACGTTAGTAGCGCATTTTTTCTTTTAATAAATCCAAACGTCAAAGATCCCGGGGCGTCTCTGGTCCTGATTAAGTGCTTGAAAAATAAACTTGTCCCAAATCCAGAATATCATTAGTCTTCCCCTGCAGACATATGAATTCCCCCCCTTTCCTTATTATGGCAACATCTCACCAATTCACACCAGTCACCCAGAGAACCGCTGCCAGCCAAGGCGAGTGAGCATCGGATGGGGGAGAACATCCTAAAGAGGATCCATCAGGACTAATCAAGGAGGTAGAGACCACTTTTCAGACGTGCTCAGGAAGAGTGATTTTGCCATCTCAGCTCATTATCATCATTGCAAGCCCAACCTGTAATCATCCTCATCAGCAGGGCCCTCACCTGCGAGCCTGCCTGTGTCTGCAACTCTTGAGCCATGATGAAACCCTGGAGCAGAAGGGATGAACCCAGCTGCAAAAGGCCACTTGGCCATAGAATCATGGAATGGGTTGGGTTGGAAGGGACCTTTAAATATCATCTACTCCAACCCCCTTGCAGTAAGCAGGGACATCTTTAACTGGATCAGGTTGCTCAGTCTCATCAAGCCTGACCTTGAATGTCTCCAGAGATGGGACCTCCACCACCTCTCTGGGCAGCCTGGGCCAATGTCTCACCACCCTCACTGTACAGAACTTCTTCCTAATGTCTAATCTAAACCTACCCTGCTCTAGTTGAAAACCATTGCCCCTCATCCTATCTCTGCATGCCCTTGCAAACAATCCCTCCCCAGCTTTCCTGGAGCCCCTTCAGGCACTGCAAAGCGCTATAAGGTCTCTCTGGAGCCTTCCCCAGGCTGAACACCCCCACCATACACAAAACATAATTTGCATGAAGGAGTTACAAGGGGTAGCCAGACAGTTAAAGCCAGGCAAGAGAACAGAGACTATCCCCAAACGGTTAACAGCAACGCTGGGGAGGGTAAGGGGAATACAGAAAGGAGTCTATACTGCTCAGTCACACACCAAAAATATCTCAATTTACATTTGCTGGCAGGTTTCCCCCTCAGGATGTCTGTTTGCATGAACTCAGACAACAAACCTTGGCTAGAATTCCCAAATAAAGCAGAAACATAAAGGACTTGCAGTCCCTCATCTCCCCTGATCCATGCCGAGGAGCTGGAGACACACTCCAAGCTGCGGTAGGATGAAAGCAGCTCCAGTGAGGAGGCAGCTCCCAGCACCATGAACACCAGTGGGACTTGGGAGCAGTCACCCCTCTCCCACCACTGGACTTCCCTGGGGTCTCATGCCAAGGAAGTGTGATGCTTTGTAAGCCCCAGAATCAAAACGACCTCTCTGATGGTTGGACTAGATCTGAAAGGTCCCTTCCAACCTGGGCAATTCTATGACTCCTCCCACTGCAGAGATTCAGCCCTTCTAGACCTTCAGCATCAGGTTGGATGGGGCTTTGAGCAACCTGGTCTAGTGGGAGGTGTCCCTGCCTATGGCATGATGGTTGGAACTAGATGATCTTTAAGGTCCCTTCCAAGCCAAACCATTCTATGCTTCCCACTTCCTCAATGATGCTGAGCAGCAGCAGCAAGTCCTCCACAGGCAGACCTCACATCCCACACCTGGGCAGAAGCAACAGTCATCCAGCCTCCTGCTCTTTCCTGTACCATGCAGAGACCTGCCACCCTGCTATCCTCACCCTCCAAGCAAACCCAGCTGCAGCCAGGCCCACCAGCAGATCCACAAACACCTCTGTGCACACGGTGCTCTCATCCGTCTCATCATCACCTTCATCAAGCCACCTCTCTTGGGCTCAATTTAAGTGCACAACTAAACTCACCTTGGCCTCCGCCAGCTCCGAGACATGTCAAGTGACATTCAAACCGCTGAAGAGAGATATTGCAATGAAGAAAATAACTGGTAGCCTTGCATGAGTATTTTGGCCTTTTACCTGATTGCCCTTTATAATAACTCATTTCTCTAGGAGATATTATGGTGGTGAAACACCACAGGGACATGGGGAGGGGTGTTCCCTGCACACACATGTCCTGAAGCAAGGCAGGAGAGTCATACCTGAGCAGACGAGTCCTGGATTTCATTGGTTTCTTTCGGCACCTGGACAGTGGGAGAGAGAAAGAGGAAAACTATCACTGTCCAAGGACCTGCACGGACCGAAGCGTGTCTTTATTCTTGGCTCCAGGACTGAAGAGCCTCCGATGGCACAGGAAGCATCCAGGGAGTGCACACTGGGAACCAGTCATTCATAGCGGCATGAGGGAATAACTTTTGATTAAACCTCTCAAGTCTTTTGGGTAGTTTTTGCAGTTTCTTTCGGTTTTGAAGCTAATCAGTCCCCAGGAGGGCCAGCAGGGGATGGGAACTGGTGTGATGTGGGGCAGAATTATCCCATGGGTTACCGCTTGCAGTCAACTTACTGGTGCTTAAAATAAAACCATCCCCCTGCTGGGGGGAGCCTCTGGAGCCATTCAGGTGAGTGCTCCAGGCCTACAGAGCACAGGATAATGCGGCATCTGCAGGATAATGCAGATACTAAGAGTCACTTAAGAGGAGCCCATCACCTTGTAGGCTCAGAGGACACATCTTGTAGTTTTTAAATCAGAGATTTGTTTTTATTCTTAGCTCTAGTGAGCGAGTCATAGAATTTCCAAGGTTGGAAGGGACATTTTAGATTGAGTCCAACCATCAACCCAACACTGACAAAACCCATCACCAAACCATATCTCCGAGCAATACATCTGCACACCTTTTACATACTGCCAGCGATGGCGACTCAACCACTTCCCTGGGTAGTCTGTTCCAAGGCCTAATAACCCTTTCAGTGTAAATTTTTTTCCTAATATCCAGTCTAAACTTCCCCTGGTGCAGCTTGAGGCCGTTTCCTCTTGTCCTATTGCCTGTTACTTGGAAGTCCAGCTTATCCCAGAGCTACAGCCGGTATCCAAGGGCTGTCAGCATGAGAAATGCCAGGTACCACACTGGGGATGACCATGGTTACACTTGCTGGAAACTTGGACACACTAATCTCCCCCTTAGAGCAGGCAGACAACTAGAACGACCCGGTCTGCATTGCGTACTCCACCTTCTCCATATTTCCTCCCTGGCAAAGCCAGCTCCTACTTAATACCTTAAGATCATGGCTTTTCCTAAAATCCTCCTCTTAAATAAATACAGAAATTGATGCAGCCCACGCTGGGGAGTGGGGCAATTACTGCAGGACTGCTCCAGACCCAGGGAGAGGCAACAGCCCCCGCTGAGTTTCACCAGTCCCCGGGTGTCACAGCTCCCTGGGTGTCCTGGCACCAGGATCCTGCAGGAAGGAAACCTTGGGCAGGACCCAGACAGGGCAGATGCCCCATCCCACATCCAATTCCCTCCCCTGACACTGCCCCCTCCCAGGTCCTCACTAGACCATCAGAAAAAGGTATCACACAGGGGAGGTTTGTGCCAAACACTGACATTAGGCACTTGCCTCTTCAGCAAGCCATCTCCAAGACTGCTACAAAGTCCTTCTAGATACCTGGCCTAGACAGATGAGGTGTCTCCCTGGGCCAACTCCACCTTCCAAGGAAAGCCTGGGTGCTTCATGTCTTTAGGGATTTACTATGTCATGAAAGTAAAATCCACAAAACTTCCATTTTTCCGGCAAAGCTGACAAGACAGAGACGACAACCTTTGAAAGGACAATGCACCCAAGGCTGTGATGCAGCAACCTTGCTGGAAGCGAGCAAGAATTTCAGAGTGATGTACAATTTGCCCCCTCCCAAAAGCAAAGTTCCAGCTGCAACATTACTCATCAGCTACTCAAAACTTTCCTGTATTAAACACATGAGCACATACATGTACACACCCAGGCTTTCTTTGGCTCAGAAGCCCTCCCTTTAACTCATTCTCCCTTTGCACCAAACCCATCTATGACTTGAAGGGAGGCTTTGGATGGTGAAAGAAGAACCACCCCATGCGCTGGCCACCATCGCTTCCTCGCATCTCAACTCAAACTGGGGACCCAAGAACTTCCAAGGTTGCATTAACACCCTGGGTTGGTCCTTCCATTTGAATTGTGTTACACCAAAAAGGAGGTTGGGCCAGCAGCCCCCACATTTGCCAGTTGCCCTCAGCCATACCTCTGGCCAGGCTGGTGAGAGCTGCCACGGGGAACCAAAATGGTTGAGGTTGAAGGAGCGAGTGCAGGTTGAGTTGTAGCTGTGGCAGTGCTCGCTGGCAGCTGCTGGGTCTCCCATCACGAAGGTCAGTTGCTGTAGAGCACCCTGGGGAGGAAGAGACACAGAAACCATAGTTTACCCACATGGTCCTTCCAGAGGGGAGGGCAAAGTCTAGGGGGTGAGGGTGGTGATGTCTCCACCCTCTCATAACCAGGGACTTCTTTGCAGGAGGGTTTAGGCAATCAACATTCACTCCCCATCTTCAATAGCTGGATGCAAAGGTCCTGGGAACAAAGGCTAAGAGCCAGCAATGTGCAAGCTATTCTTGAGTTAAACAGTGAGGATTCGTGAGGTGCTAAGCACACTGCAGCTGGTCTTCCTCCCCAGGCTGGAGGTATAGCTGGGCAGCCCACTATAAACTAGGGGCAAGGAGAGAGCTACCCCACAGAAAGGCAGAAAAGCTTCAGATTGATGACACAAATCAGGGCTTGGTCTCAGAAGCACCACTTGGACATTTTCTCTAAGAGCTAGATCTGTTTGGCACCCTCAGTTTCTGTGTTTGAGGTTGACCATCAGATACATCTCAACACAAAGCCTGATAGTCTTTGAATTTATCAGGCATTTTAACAAGGCCATCTCCTTTGGCCCACTGGGAATCCTTTGTCTGTAAAGCCCTCAGAGCAGGGACTTTATCTTCAACACATGCATGTGACAAGCTCTCCAGCCAAATGCTTTGCTGACTGCATGGACAACTTCTGTCCATGGTACAAGTTCATGGTCAACAAGAGTCAGCCTGTAACCTAGAGGTGTCTGCTGCTGACCTGGCTGCTGGAACTTGTGCTGCCCTGACCCAAAACCAAGCACTTTGCACAATTCAAAGCCTTTGCAAAGCTCACCCTCCCCAGCCGTGAAAATAAATAGTAGATTTTAAGAAAAGTCAATGGATTCCTTCAGAGGGAGTTGCAGCCTCACCTCATGCAGCTAGAGCAGACCACGTCCTCAAATACAGCCCTCACAAGCTCTCACCTTAAAGGGGATCTCAAAGGATTCGATCAGGCCTCCAATGATGATCAGCCCCTCGGTGTTCACTCCCATCCCAAAATAATTGGACCAGCTCACTCTGTCCACCAGCCGACAGTCCACGTGCAGCTCCAGCCTCTCCAAGGAGATGCTGAGAGCAACTTGGTGCCAGCGCCCGTCACCGAGAAAAGAAACTGGGAACCTGCATGTCCCAGAGCGGGAAGGAAAGAGGCACAACATAAAACTTAGGTCCCACACCGTACACAGGTCTAGGCTTCAGCCTTATCCGCTCCCAGGGTTCCTCGTGTATCCATCCTTTGCACAGATGCAAAGGGCAGAGAAATTAAGTCTGCCTTATTGCCACATGTAAGCACCATTACTTCTCTTCCAGCACAGGAATTCTATTTCTATCCAATGGATTTTGGCACATCTACAACCAGTTGAGGTGTCTGGGAAACTATTGTTATTGGTGTCACCCCCCATTTGATTTATCCCCTTTTTGTTCTTTGTTTTGTTTTCCAGATCTGCATCATTTTGACAGGGTGGAGTTTGGCAGGGACTACCTGTGCAGTCACACGACCAGGTCTGAGGGACCATCACCCACGTGGGAGGAAATGGCCTTGGTTTAGTTGAGGTGGAGGTCAGAGCAGCACTTCTCAAAGCCCATAGTGGGAAACCTTAACTCTGACCTTGGGAGCAGAAAAGGAAGGATGAAAAGACAGAAAAAAATCACCCGAGATGGAACTTACTCATAGTGTCTCCTCCTTGTGGTGACAAAGACCAAGGCATATGGGTTAATCCTGATCTGGAAGAGCACATGGCTCCGATGGCTGAGGATGGTCACTAGGCTGGTGTCCTCCTTCAGCGAGTACCTGAGTTTCATCAGCACACTCAGCTCGTCTGCAAACCTAGCAGAAAGAAGGGACACATGACATCCTGCAGCAGCCGCTGCATCACCATGAACTGCTCTTAGGACAAAAAAAATCCATGAGTCACAGCACAAATGAATTCAGTGAGAACATAAAATAAAAAAATAACAAGAGCAGTCATTCAGGTTGGAAGGTCAGGTACTCAAAAGAAGCAGCCAGGCCAAAATTAGCATTGCCCATATAACCTTAATGCATCCCTCTCAGGTGCAATCTCAGCCCACACTTACGTGGCCACATGTGGCTTTCCATGGGGCTCCTGCCCTGCCCACTGCTGAGACAGGACAGTGACTCTGTTACAAGGAGCTCTTCAATGCTGTCTTCTCTCACCATGCCCAGTGTCCTTGGCCACAAGCTACAGCCCCGTATCAAGTATGGCAAAGGTCCAACCTGTCCTACACCTCCCCAGACCAGTGCCTGGGCATCAAGCAATGCTGAGGGATACAGCTGAGCTGTCTCTCCTGCTCTCTCCAGTTACGTGCTGGAGCAGAGAGGTTTTCCTGACGGGAACACCAAGAAAATGCATTCCTGGAAATGGTCAGTCAAGTGCTATGCCAATGTGTCATCCCTGCACATGAGCAAGAGTGATGGAAGAAAGGGAAGAAGCACTGAGCTCATAAGAGCACAGAGTGGATGTTTTACCTTCCTGTTGTCATGGAATGGGGTCTCAAATAACCCCTCAAACCAACAAGCATGCATGAGGTGATTTTGAGCACCACCACGCCATCCCCATCCACCTGAAGGCACCCTACCTGTCCCCAAAGGCCTCCCTCGTGGGGATGTTGAGGGTAGCGTACTGCCCGATCTCCAGGATGCTGCAGTTGGCTTCATCGTAGCCAAAGGAAATATTGCTGAGGTCCTGTGCGTGGGAAGTAATTTTGTCCAGCAAGTTCACTTCATCTGCATGGGAGAAGAGAGATGCTCAGTAGCTGAGATACCCTCACTACAGGGCTCTGCTCTCTTTGTTCTTCCTATTAGACAACAGGCAAAACCACCAGGAAGAAGAGAACGCCATTTGGGGAAATTAAAATAATACAAAAATTCAGTAAACTTGGACCAAAACAAACATTCAGATAACCTCAGAAGCAGGCAAGTGATATTTTGAAACAGAATACATGCTTCAAGGCCACTGTCCTGAAAACATGAAGGGTCATTCCTACCCCAGCAGCAGTGGAACCTTTATGACCATACAGTTGGGATGCTCAGGACTGTAAAGCGGAGCCTGGGACACAAATGTCCTAAAACACAAGTCCTGGATCAGAAAATCCTGCTCAGTCCTTTCCCACGCTTCCTTGTTGAAGTTTGGACATTTTCAATAATGAATTGGACCAAAGAGTGGGATGAAGTTACTGTGTCCCTCCCCTGACCAGACCACAGGGACACTGTCCTCTGCCCAAAGCAGGGTTCATTGCTATGACAAGGTCCACGGGGAGCTGTGCATCACACAATACCCCTTTTCCCAGCAGGCACAAGGCCCACTTTCAGAGCTAAGCTGTGAACATCCAAGATGGTTTGAATTGGGCGAGAGCCCCTGGTCTGGCCTATTTGGCAGCACCATCACTTCAGGCTCATGAGGAGCTTTTAACTCCCTTGGTGAACAGAGACATTCCCTTTCCAAGTCCATTCTTTAGCTAAAGAACTGTAAATAAACTCTTTAACCAAATGAGCTACAGAAATACCTGAACAAAATTTTGTTTAAAACCACCAGGTTCCTTGTTCCCCTCCATTAGCAAAAAAAAAATTGCAGACATCTGGCACTACCCAGACACACGGTTACTACCTCTGAGACATCTACAGCCAGGTCCCTCCTTTCTTCTCATCCCTTTATTCTGCTGGGCAGCGTGGCAATAACACTGCCACCTGCAAGGGACGGGGAAGAGGGACGGACGCAGGGCAGGACTCCATGGGGCCAGCCTTGCAGAAAGGGTCTGGATCACTCTGGACCCACAGCCCCTTTACTGGGAGGACCTGGACTTGATGACTTGTCAACGGGAACCCTGCCAGTACCATCTGCACAAAGCATCTGCCATCACTTGGGAGGCATCCAGCCTCTGCATTCACTCTTAATTCCCACTGTCGATGAGGTGGGAGATTTATTTGAGGGCAGATGAACAGCCTCGAGCATGCTGCAGCCTGACAGGAGATACACACACCGTACAGACCCGCTGCTCGGGAAAATAACAAGTCAATTGAGCAGAAAGCTGCTTTGATCCGGTTCAGACGCTAACGCAGCAGTCCTGCCACCTTCTCCTCAGAAGATTCTGCATGGGAAAGAGCCCCGTGCTGGGAAGGAGGGGAGGGAATGGGGTCCTGCAGGAGACTTGGCCATTTGTGGCAATTTGGGATTTCGCCTGGTATTTCCCCAGCTCCCCACACGGTCACAGCATCGGTGTGTTCCCAGGCAACTCTCAGCTCAGCAACAAGAACGTGCAACAGCCTCGGGCAGCCAGGAACATTGCAAAAATGGTACCAAGCTAGACAGGGTGCGGGGCTGAGCCCCTCAGAGACCAAAAAATAAAACTCTGAAACAGTACTGAGTTTATCAGTGCTGCAAGTGATGTGCGGGCACAGCATGGGGAATTAATCTGAGACCAAACACAGCTGATGGAGGGGCAAAAATATCAGGAATGTTTGTCCTTTCTCATTCCCAAGCAGTTTTCGGGAGGCGATTTCCCAGCTGCAGGCACCAGTGGATGTGCCAAGACCTGCAGGCTCCATCTCAAGGGGCTGCAGCCCTCATCACCCATCAGCTTTGCTGGCGGCTACAGGCAGACAAGTGTGAATTCAGTGGATTCCATCAGGTGAAGGACATTCCTACACAAGCTGCAGCCGGGGACTTAGTATTAGAAATAACTTATACTGGAGTTTTCCTGGGCAGGGTATTGGCCCTAACACACGACTTGAGCATTTGTTGAAAGTTAAAACCATGGTCCATGTCAAGACGTGCATCTAGGGTTGAAGTTAAGCATGTGCTTGGTGCTTTCCTAAATAAAGTAGCAGAGACTCCTCTCCCCAAAAACTGGCAGTAGCTGAAGAGCCATCACAGGGGCAGGGCTACGCCAGCAGGTTTAAACAGCCACGGAATCATAGAATTGCCCAGGTTGGAAGGGACCTATCAGATTGAGTCCAACCATCAACCCAACACTGACAAAAACCATCATTAAACCATGTCCCTCAGCACCATATCTGCCTGGCTGTTAAATACCTCCAGGGATGGTGACTCAGCCATCCTGGTGACTCATCCACCAACCTGGGCAACCTGTTCCAATACTTAACCCTTTCAGTGTAAATTTTTTTCCTAATATCTATCCTAAACACCCCCTGGTGCAGCTTGAGGCTGTTTCCTCCTGTCCCATCACCTTAGGAGAAGAGACCAACCAGGTCCCAGAGGCAGGGCTGGTGTTTGCCTCTGGACCCCTCACCAACCCCAAGAGAAGAATTTGGCATAAAAGAAAAACAGAATTCAGAGTGAAACTAATGAGATCTCTGAAGTTCCAGGGGTGAGGGGACAGGTAGGAAGCACAACTCATCGTAGCTGAGGGAACAGCTGTCCGCAGCATCCAGCACACATGGCACCCACCACCCAAGGGGGACACCACCTGAACCCCAGCTCCGAGAGAGGAGCTACGCACTGCTGCAGCTTCTCCCATGGCAGCCATCAGAGCCTGAACTCCCCAGGAAGGATTTAGTCACGTTCCCATCCCTGTGAACACCTCTCCCCACATTTGCACACACACTGGGAGCCGCAGAGCGCGAGCTGAGCGCACCCACCAGCAGTTGAGAGGGTGATGCCAAACCTCAACTGGAGACAAGCAAAGACACCCGAATGACAACGGGCCATTTCAAACCCCAGCTGCGGAGTTATACCCTGGGCAGATCAGCCACTGCAAACACCACTCTCCTCTCCCCGACATCCCCCATGAGCCAAAAGAGAAATGTTGAAATAAACACTGTGCTTCTCCATCACCAGCCCTCACGCAGAGCTGGGGAAGCTGCAAAGCAGATGCCCTTCTCCCTCTTTACCAGCCCCAGACCGCAGCTCTTCCACATGCGGCTTTTTCTTCCCCCCTCCCTGCTCTCCAGAAGCGGCTTTCCATGTATTTACTTTAGCCACATCTGGCTAGTTTCTTGGGATAAGCCAGCGGGGCCTCAGAAACGCCTGCAGCACCAGCAGAGCATCAGATGGGATCAATTGACTTTGAAGAGTGTCTTTGCTGCGGTAGCTGCGGCTCATGGCACCCCACTCTCATCCCGGGGCAGAAGCTGATGCACAGCCAGGGTGTTTATGACACTGGATTTTGTGCTCAACCAGCCCCGACGCCAAAGCTTTGACTTGCAAAGTCTCCTCAGGATTAACCAAGGGTCAGCTCTCCAACCTGGCGCTGCTGGGGTTCTGGGTGCTACAAGAACCTCACGGATTTACTTTACATTTCAAAGCAGGTTTGTTTTCTCTCTTTGCCTCAACCTCCGGGAGCAGACGTGCTGCTTCTCAAGGACAAGGATTGCCCGTGGAAGCAATTCTCAGCCGCAGCGTCTGAGTCACCGGCTGCCAGAGATGGGGGTCACAGCCCTTCTGGGAGCTGATTAATCCCAGGCAGGTGGATGCTGAGGATGCAGAGACAGGGGTGGACAGACCATACAACTGACACAGTAGTTCTGTTTCCTTTATAAAAAAATTCATGTTTTCTCATGAGCTTGCAGCTTTCCTAGGGCTCAGATGCCCCACAGGCATTGACCCCACAGCCTTGCTTCACAGCCAGGCTTCCCCATCCCCTTCCAGCAGCCATCAATGAGCAGAGCTCTTCTCACAAACGCTCTTTCTGCAACTGCTGAGCAAACCTTCAGCACCAGCAGGCTCCTACTTCCACCCTGGAGGCACCCTGCAGAGACAGGGCTCACACCAAGCCATGCTCCCAGTCCAGCTGGGTTTGCACTGGGCTCTAGACTTGGGTTCTTCCTTGCCCATCCATAGGAGAAATGGGCAAGACCACCCACAGTGCACATTCAGGATGTCAACCCATCACTGCTAGTCAACATCAAACCAAATCCTGCAGAATGGCTATTTCTACACTGGAAAGGAGATTCCTGGAGTTCAAGAGCTGCCGCCAAATGTAGCTTGCCTCCAAGCTCCCGAAGCAGCCCAGGAATCTTCCCAAGGCAGCCCCGTGCCAGGGAGACTTGTGCACGGGCCAACCTCAGCAAGGACAAGCATCAGCTGATGGAGCCAGAGCCAAGAACCGGGCATCCCAGGCCCAAGCTTTTTAACCCCCCCAGGTCCAAGTTAGCCTGCACTCATCAGGGTGCCAAGCATGTTTTGGGAGACACACTCCCGAGGACTGGGAGCACAGCTGTCAGTGGGAAGGGGGACACCGATAAAGAGCTATCAGAGATACAGCATGGAGCTGTGGAATTGCCCCCCACGAACCCATGGCGGTGCTCGGTGTTGCATCAGGAGGTCTCTGCCTCCAAGAGCCCAGAAACCACACCAAGAGAAAGAGCCAGACTGACCTGGTGTTTTAGGGCAGATGAACCAGCAATTCTAAGGTCAGGCTAGAAGAGAAAACCCACAGATATATTCTCTTGTTATCAGCAGTGTGCCCTGGACAATCATTACCTCCACTGCCTTGGTCTGAGAGCACTGGTGCACTTTAAGAGATACTTATTAAAAAACGCCCTCCGACTCCTTGTTTGTTTCCTTTGCAAAAAAAAAAAGTTAAACAGTAAATCCCCCCCAAATTTATGCATCCCTTTTTCAAAATGAAGTCACTTAGAAAAACACACGGAAAGAGGGATTAAAGACTTTACCCCACCACTCTGAGAAGTTATAAACAAATTCCAGCTCAAACATTAAGCACACAGAAAGCACCAGCCTTTCTAGCATAAAGAAGAAATGAAAGCATGAGGGTCTGCAGATGCCTCTGCACTGTTTGATGTTGGGGACTCTGTCAATGTAATTGCATAAGCTCCATATTTTCTAGACAGGGTTTTTCTGCCCTCGTCAGATTAAATTCCCAAGGAACAAGAGGAGAAACAGGAAACACGGACAATGTCCTGGTCAGACTGGGGACCCAGAAGACAACCCCAAAGGTAAATCCCTCATTTGAGAAGGAGGGTAGGCAGCCAGGAACCTTGAAGAGAGGGATTTTGGTTCTTCTACAAGGCCAACTAGGAACATACCCGGTGTCCAGGCACCCACCAGCCTGAGCAGTGGAGAGAGAAGGTGGCAAGAAGCACCAAGGGCCACCCGCTGCCCCCAGGGGCTGACAAGCCAGGGGACCCCAGTGCAGGCAGTGCCGTGCCAACAGGCATGGTCCCAAGGGTGGCCAACACAACAGGCAGAGCCAGCCACTGGTGACATGGTCCACAGGCAGCTCTGGGAAGGCCACGAAGGAGGTTCAGGGATCCCCACAGAGAAAGTGCAAAGGAAGCTGGTCCAGAAAAAAAGGCTACAATGTGGGTGCAAAGTCCATCCAAGAGACAAAGATGGGATGGGAGATAAACACACAAGGGGTCCTAGCAGAAGACAAGGTCTATCAAGTGAGGGTCCATGGTTCATTCCAGGAGGCAAAGCCACAGACAGGGCTAGAGGCAACCACCCTACACTACAACTCAAGGGAGAGCTAGGGGCACAGGGCTGAGCTTAAATGGGCCTCCAGGGATGAGGGTGTGGGTGGAGGTCCCAGGTGAAGCTGGTCAGGGCCATTAAGGCTCATTAGTGCTCATTAGCACTCTCAGAGACCAGATAGGGTTCAGCTGTGGTCTTCCCCCACCCCACCCAACCCCATCCCTGGGACTGCACCCCAGAGGAAGGGGTTCCTTGGGGAGGCACCCCAGGTTGCAGATACAGATAAGCAACCACCAGTGCTTTCCTCTGGCTTGTATGCACATGTGAAGCTTACACCCAGCTTTACGTTCTCCCCAAAGGAGGGAACTGAAGTAAAAAGGAATGATATTAAATGACTTAAAACATAATTGGAGCCCTGGGAGAGCTCGTAACAGGGTCTGTCAGACTGAGTCACATCCCCTGGATACGGCACCGCTGTTTGGGACCTGAAATAACTGGATTGGACAAGTCCTGGGGACAACGCCAGAGGACAAACCTGGTGCTTGCTGGCTGGGGAACAGAGCATATGACCTAACGGGTCTTTTCTCCCTCTGATTTCTGAGTGCCTTATGAAAATGTCCTGCCAGAAGTCTGCTTAGGATCACAGGCCACGCACTTCAAACCCTGAATTAGAGAGGCTTGTACATCACAGCTAGAATTTAATAATAGAGACGTTAAATGATGGAAAAAGAAGACTTTATGCAGGGGCAAGGGTTTCCTGGCACCTCACGCCACTGACACCACCACATTAGCACAGGCATGGTCTGGAGCCAAGCATTCAAAGCAAGACAGCACACCCAAAACATAGTCCCCTCTTGGTAGCTCACACTTCTCCACCCATTCAACATCTTGAAAGACGTTCTCGGGCTTGGACATCTCTGATCTTCTCTGGACCGAGGGGAACCAAGATGGCAACTTCATATTTTTTTGGACTTGCCTGATGACTCTGTACATTGGGTAGACAAGGTCAAGGACATCTCAGCAGTGTTGGTTTTGGAGGACATCAACCCTTCCGCAGCTCTTCCTTCTTCTCCGTCTATCCTAGCATTGCTTGTAACATACATAATGTCCACGGCAGCCATCCGTGTCACCTCCTGCACCACGTTTGTTCCCCACTGTTCCAATTTCCCTTGTCACCTAATAATTTCTTTTTAAGGGCAACACCAGAAGCCACACGAGACAAAGTTTAAGCTGAAGCGCACAGAGCTCGCAGTGACGGACCCGCATTCAGAGGGATGTACAACGGGATTTCAACCTTCGCCTCCCTGCTCCGGAGAGCAGAGATAATTTGGTTTTGACTCAGTGGCTGCAAGTGGAAGGGAACTGAGCCAAAGCAGGAAGAAAAAAAGAAAAAAGCCCATTTCTCACGGAGAGCGTTGTACCTATTAGTGGAAGAGTGAAAGCAACCACCCACCCACAGAGAGGACAGAAAATTTCAGGGAAGCGAAACCTTTTCAGAAGAAAGGGCTAGCCATACACATTGTTTAGACAGGAAAAAACCTAGCACAGGCTTCTTTTCAAGCTCATTACGCAGATCTGCAGGCGTGCTGCCGCTCCTTTGTACGGGCCCAGCACGGGGGGCTCTGCCGGGATAGGGATGGGGCTTTTGGGGACAAAGCCTGGGGAGGAGGAAGGGCTGCTGGAAGTTGAGGATGACCCCGAGTGAGGATACGCTGGCTACAAGAAAAAGTAGGCCAAGTGGCAGAAAAAGAAGAGAGCCCGCGAAAGAGCTTTTGGGAGAAGAGCAATGGGAGCGGGAAAGCAAAGAGTTTAGGAGTCACCCAACCCACAACAGGGATGATGAAACCAGAGTGGCCACAGGAGTGGGGAAGTGGGCTTGGCAGGCACTTCAGCCTTCAGCTTCACCATCCTCGTCAGGTCTTCTCTCTGCAAATCCCAACTGCCCAAGCCATGAGACAGCATGAAAATCTCATCCCATTAACTGAAAGAGTGTGTTTCCTGCCCTCGTGGGGACAGGGAAAGGCTTTGCAAACGTGGAGCAAATCAATATCCTGACAGGTGGGAAACAAGAGTCCAAAGAGCCCTTTGAAGGAGGTGCTGGGAAGGGCTGGGAAGGAAAGCTCACAATGGCTTGCTGCTCTGCAGGACCTGGTGGCCTCACTTGGGTTGGTTTGGTTTTGGGTTTCTTTTATAAGAAAACAAAAAAGAAGCCACTTCGAACCTCCCCAAGAAATGTACTGAGAGATCCCGCAGAGCTCCTCAACCATCTCCTTCCTGAGCAACCAAGACTGTTAACCTCAACCCAAAGTCCCTGGTCTCTAGGGAAATGCTCTGGGGTCCTCCACTTTACCCCAGCCTTGCACACCCCTCACCCCCCCCAGGCCACACGCACACCCCGGTGCGTCCCCTGTCCCCTGTTCTCCATGTATCCTCCCCAGTCCCTCCTTCTTCTGCTCTGTGCATCCATGTCCTGTCCCCTCCTGGACGGCAAATACTATTGGGTTGAGCTCAAACCCCCACTTTACTCAAGCCAAACACTGTGGAACTGATGTTTTATCTGTAGTCACAGCTTAATAGGTTTAGCTAGAGGGGTATTTCAAAATGGATTTCATTTAAACCTGTGCAAACCCCCTCACAGTCACTCTTCAATCTGTTCAAGTCTGCCTCACAGCAATTAAACTTAATTACTGAATTACAGTGAATCAGCATAAAACAGATTCGAATTGGTCTACAATGCCTGCACAGAGGATCCTGTGGGATTAATTTAAAAACAACTAAAAAACTTACTAGTAAAACTTGTGTGACACTGAGTGGGGACAAGTCCCAAAAACATTGGCCCTCGCTGTCACTAGTAAATAAGCTTCTTTTTGTTGCTGCATTGTCAAAGCAAATTAATAGCAAATTCTGCAAACTATCACACTCCAGGGGCCTGTTTCCAGAACCAGCTTTCCAAGAGCCTCCCTCTCTGTTGTTTTGTTTTCTAGGGTTGGAATACACACATGTAAATACACGTGAAGCCACCAGAGAAAAGCAATAGTTGTGAAAAACCTTCTCTGGGTGGGATGGCTGTCACCAAGCAGGGAGACCCCGGGCACAGCCAGAATCTGTACCCCTGATTTTCAGCCTCCTCTCATAATGATGGAGAGCACACGCACGCTGGTGTGAACACACACACAATCCCCCCAAGCTCCCATGGTCAAAGCTTGCCTGGATTTGACCCACTTCAAGGTCAGGGCTATGAGGAGGTCCCTCCAGCCCCAATCCCTGGCTCCAGCAGCAGATGTTTGCAGGAGGGGAGAGGAAGAGGCAGGAACAGAGCGAGTCGCTCCTGCTGCTCCCTCCCAGCTCCCTGCAGCGCGAGGATTTGCCGAGCCAAAGGCAGTGTCTGTGTCAGCAGCCGTTGGCAGAGACTCGAGTCCAAGTCTCTCCATCCTGGGGAGCACCGGAGGATACTTCTGCTCAGCTGGCTGGGCTGCCCAAGACTTCCTTGGGCACACACCGCTTGCTTTGTCTCACTTTTGAGCTTTCGTGATGTTTTGTGAAGTCTCAAACTCTTCCTAAAGCAGAATGGGATGCATTTTTAAATCTCAGCAACGCCTTGGGGGGGTAGGGAAGGTGGCTGTGGCACGGCAGCACACAAGCAGCCCCTCCGCGGGCTCCGCTCTCCGAGCAGCGGTAGGAAGGGAAGGAGGTGGAAGGGTTTGGTTTAGTTCCTAACTCCCCCTTTTTTCACCAAATAGCAGGGGGATCAGCAAAATATACCCCAGAAGCTACAAAACTGGAATGAAGAAGTAAAGAGGAGTGAGGCAGAAAGATTTCTTACAAAAGGAAATGCAACTTCGGCGTTTTGGAATGAAGCAGCAGTTTGATGGGAAACATCTACTTTTGAAATACCTCGGTCCCCTTCTTCTCTATTACAAGTTGATCTTCACAAATATTTCTCCAGCTTAACCTCCCATTGTCTTAGACGAGTTATTTTAACGTCTGGCAGAGGTTCAGCTCGGGCTATTATTTCAACAATGTTGAAAGTGTCTTGAGTAACAAGGGAAACGGTCGGGTTAGTATTATCTTCTGCTGCAGACATAGACATCTGGGAGAGATTACAGCCTGAGAAAATAAAAATAAATATGTCCAGGGAGCCCATCCTGGGCATTCCTCTCATTTCAGCAAATGAGCACCCCAAAACCAAACCCTTCCTTCAAACTCCCCTGCTCCTGCTCCTTCCATCTAGTGATGAATTGGTTCATTTGGTTTAGTCTGACAGCATGTCTGTACCTGTAACGTCATCCAGGGCTGAAAAACTGCAGCTTAAACCTGATACCACTGGCGATGTGCAAGGCAAGCCAGATCTAAGGCGATACGCCCAGATGTTAGCCACTGGTGAAAGGCAACCAGAAAGGGTCTGATCGTGTGCCAGCAGCCGTCTGTCACGCCGCCAAAAAGCGCACGTTGGCTCCGGATCTCTACGCCTCCTCTTTTCCGAGTTATAATCAAGGTATCAAAAAACCTGGGGGAAAGTAGCAGCTGGAAAGCAGTGAAAGGCCCTTTGTGTTTTGGGACCCAGGGGACCTTATGTTCCAACGCTGGAGCTGCCCCGTCGGGTCAGCCAAGGGCACCCGCCAAGCGCAGCTTTTTTGCTGGTGGTGGTCACAACCGGAGGGAGAAACAGTAAATCTGTGCCCAGCTGGCACAAAAAAGAGCCTCGGACTGCGCCGAAGAGCATCCGCACACCATCCAGGCGGGAGCAGGGCTGTAGACACATGGCCTTACCGACCTGGGATCCCTGGGAAAAATCACAACCGAACACAATATATTTCCTTAAGCATCCAAACGGATGGTGCTTCGTACCCTGCTGTGCTCAAAGCCAAGCTGCCCGTGTAATGGCTCACCCTGGTGATTCAGCCAGGTTTTTATTTCGGGGTTTTTATGATCGGGGGGAAATCCATTTTCCTTTTGTGCAGGTGGAGAAGTGGAGTGGAGTAACGTTGGGAGGCACCGTATGTTGAGATAAATAGGATGTACGTGCATATCCCAGCCGAAGAGAAGGATGGGAGAATTAGCTTGCCCTGGAAGCTCCTGCCTCTCTTCTCCTGTGCCCATCCTCCCTGCTCCCTCGAGACCTCGTGTGCCAAGCAGGGATCTCTCACACCTCAGCTAAAGCAATAAATGCTGCAGCTTTTAACCCCAGCAGCCCCACGATTCAGTCCTTGCACTGACCAAACTGATTGCTATTTTCTTCATTGCAGCCAAAAAAACATCAGGGTGAGTTTTCCCAAACCCGGATGATTTTTCCCCTCTGCCAGTAGTCCCGAGGGGCAGGAGTCTTTGGCAGAGAGGTGTAGTCAGAAGGGCAACCTCCATACGAGCCAGAGAAGCCCAGAAAGCATATTTCCAAAGCTTTCACCTTTCGTGTGCTCACAGGTCCTGCGCAGAGCTGCCTGCGCTGCTCCTGACATCAAGACCAGGCAATCCCAAACTTCTTCCTCTGCTGGGTCTCAGCATCTTCTTCAAGTTTTTCATCAACATCCCTGCAGTGGCCCAGAATACTACTTGGCTGGGGGAAGGCGAGGGAGTCAGAGAGCTTAATTTTCCGAGCTTGATAAAAGCCAATGATTTCACTCAGGGAGAAATCATATAATGCAACTGTAAAGGTCTGGCTCGGGTCGGTCCCACCTGACTCCTAAGAAATACAGGTGGCTGGGGGTGGTCCTGCAGCCCCATCACAGGGGTACACACGTATAGAATGGTTTGGGTTGGAAGGGACCTAAAGCCCATCGAGTTCCAACCCCCCTGCCCTGGGCAGGGACACCTCCCACCACACCAGGTTGCTCCAAGCCCCCTCCAACCTG
>JAOXJK010000007.1:10282039-10297985 GCA_025774025.1 Xenus cinereus
TCAAGGCCAGGTTGGATGGGGCTTTGAGCAACCTGGTCTGGTGGGAGGTGTCCCTGCCCAGGGCAGGGGGTTGCAACATGATGATCTTTAAGGTACTTTCCAACTCTAACCGTTCTACAACTCTATGACTCTGTGATTCCCAAGAACGAGATTTTTGATGTAGGAATAAATATAACCCCCCACCACCACTGCATGCTCTCTGCAAGCATCTGCAATCACAGACCTACCTGCCAAAACCCAAACCCGGCTGCCAGCGCACAGAAGTGTGCACTGCAATCCCTTTCCTAAAGCAAAAGAAAAGCCCTCAGGCAGTAAATTTGGGTTCTAAAAATTAAAAGCAACCAGTTTTATAAGTCTTTTCCAAAGAACTGGAAGGAGGATTTCTTATTACTAAGCACTTTTGTGTGCACAGCAAATGTTTACAGCCTCTCGGAGCCATTTGTATCTACTGGGTAAATAACATGCATTTGGATATGAGACAATCTGCAAATACTTCTGCTTTTGGAGCCGTTCCAAGCTTAATGGAGAAATAAGACATACTAAGGACAAATGTATTAAGCAGGTACTTAATTGAGAGACGAGACGAGAGAAGGCGGCACTGTTCTTGTCTCCCAGGCTTAGCATGCATGTTTTAAACACACTCCTAGATTGATATTTATTGCAACCGACAGAGCAGAAAGGCTCAGAAAAAGCACTCCTTCCCCTCCCATAAATAATTCACCCGTTGTAACAGTTCATAAAATGTTTATATTAAGTAATAATTAAATATTGCATTACGAAAAATAATGAGCATTCCAGCCAAGAGAAAAATCAACCCGAAGGAGGGTGGGGGAAAAGGATTGCCTTGAAGCTGTCACTTTGGGTTTCCTCTGCTGAGAGCAAAGCTAAAGCCGTTCAAAGGGGTGACTCGTGGCTGCACTCGATGCTCCCTCTGCTCTGTACGAATCAAATCCTGGTCCTGCCCCGAATTCCAATCGATCTCTGCAATATCCACACGGAGCCAGCTCTTGTGCCGGCGCAAGCTCTTCCCCTGCGGTGGTTTTGAGATGGGCAAGGCAGGGTCAGCGGCCCCGTATTAACCTCTGCCATCGAGCAATGATGCTTTTGACTTCAAATCACCAGCTCTGCACGCATGTTACCAGGCTCTGAACCCACTATCATAGTATCATAGAATGGTTTGGGTTGGAAGGGACCTTCAAGATCATTGAGTTCCAAATCTGGAACCCTGCCCTGGGCAGGGACACCTCCCACCAGACCAGGTTGCTCAAAGCCCCATCCAACCTGACCTTGAACCCCTCCAGGGCTGTGGAGAACTCCACCCCTGTTTTCTCCCCAAGGTTCAAAATCCTCTTGCTCCCTGTGAAGAGCATCCTGCCCAAAGGCTAGTTTGTGCTCACTCCCTTATCATCTACCTCTAAGGCTGCACTGGAACATCCTACCCACTAATAATCACTTCCCAGCTCAAACTAAGTTCTCCTTTCTCTCCATTTCCCAGGGAGAAGAAAAAAAAAAAGAAAAAAAAAGAGTTTCTTATGTAGAAGTACAGAAGAAAACCCCTCTTCTCCCACCAAAAAACAGTTTTCAAGCCTTTATTATTCATCACAAGTAAAGCTGAGAAAGGCAGAAGTCACACACCCTCACCCGTCTCAGCCCATCTCGGATAAGAGCGCAGATTTTGGGAGAGCCCCAGCCACAGAGTTGACAAGTCTCTTTTTAACAGCAGGGATGTATCTGCCTTGCAAAAAAAAAAAAGTGCTCTTTATTCCTCCCACTGCCTTTGAGTGGGGGAAAACACATTTGTTAGAGATGCACCACTTCTGCGAACAAACAACGCTGAGAAAACGCTGGATTGGGGATGTGGGGGAGGTCTCTGGATTAAACGAAATTGCTGGAAAGAAATCGGTGTCAAAACAGAAAACTTTCCCAATATTTGAGATTTAAAAGAAAAAGAAAGAAGGAAAATGAGTCATTTTGAGTCAGCCTAGAAATGAAGGGCTTCATCTTTGTCTGTGGCTGAGTTACCTCTTTCTTATTTCCTTTTATTCAGTGCAAGTTCACTTCACTTCACTGAAACAGAGGGCTGTTTGAAAACTGAAAGTGAAATTTGATTTTTAAAACACTGAGATGGCAGGATATTTCCAAAACACCAAACCAAAACCAAACCAACAAAAAAGAAACCTCAAAACCTTTCTTTGCAAAACACAGGAAAACCGTTTTAATGGTTTCAAATTTCACTCCCACTTCCGGATTTGAAATTATTCACCCGACCAGATCCAGTTTCACAAGCCCTGCTCCAGCCACCCCCCCTTCTCACCACACGCACCAGGTCACTGAGAGAAACTTCTGCTACCAGTTCAGCTTCAGGCTCCACAAAGTCCACTGATGTCCATCAAAGAAGATGCCCAAGCCCACCCTCATTCAACTTCACTCCTCCTTTCGTAGAATCCCAGAATGGTTTGGGTTGGAAGGGACCTTAAAGGTCATGCAGTGCCACCCCCTGCCCTGGGCAGGGACACCTCCCACCACACCAGGTTGCTCCAAGCCCCCTCCAACCTGGCCTTGAACCCCTCCAGGAATGGGGCAGCCACAGCTTCTCCGGGCAACCTGGGCCAGACTCTCACCACCCTCACAGCAAAGAAGTTCTTTCTGGTATCTAATCTAAATCTCCCCTCCTTCCGTTTAAAACCATTACCCCTTGTCCTATGTCTCCCCTCCCTGATCAAGAGTCCCTCCCCGATCAAGAGTCCCTTCCCATCTCTCTTGTTGGCCCCTTCCAGATGCTGGAGGTTCCTTTACCTCGAAGCAGCCAGCCTGAAGAACATCTCCAAGTATATTTTCCCCACATTTAGTCGTATCTTCTGTTTCAATGCCTCTGTGGCAAACTCACTTCCACATCACCTCCAGTACGACGTACTCTGGAGTGATCAAGAGGACCACTCAAACTACCATCTTTATAGACACACAGCGGTTGGAAGGCACCAGAACTCCTCTAGTGTGAGCTTTCCCCGTAGCCCACCCCTGCTATCTCTCCAGCTTCACAGAAGGAGCAGTGCCTTGTACCACTGCCCTGCCACAGCTGTGTAATGATCCAAAAGACGACGAAAAGCTACACCCGTGAGCTAACTTCCCAGGCTGAAAAAGAAGAGTTTGCTGAACTAAAACAATACATCACGTGCTGCTCCAAAATTGCCAGGAATTATTTTTTAAGCCATATACCGTATTCAGTATCACAAAGGGTGAAATCCTTCTGGTGGAAGGTTTCAAAGTTTCTCTTCCCAAGACATTAAACAGTTCCCAGGCTCGTGAAAAGCAATCCTTGCCACCTGGTCTTGCATCTTACTGTCAGCAAGTGAGATAGCCACAGCAAATTGCAGATCGGGGGGGTGGACATGGTTCCTGAGAGTGACCCTCCAGAGGGTCTGGGCTTTGCAAGCTGCTGAAGAGATGCCCATCCTCGGGAACCCGGAGCGAGCAGCAGCGAAGCTTGAGGTCTCACCCAATCTGGACCAGCTTCTGTGGGAAAACCGGGGCGAGGAAGGTAGGGAGGGAGGGGAAAGGTTTATTGCTGGAACAGGGCTGGTCAGGGTGATCTGCTGGACCCATCTACACTGGCACATCTGTCAGGGCATTGTGTGGAGGAGCTGGGGTGGCAGGACACCCACACAGCATCTCTGTGGGACAGGCAAATCCCTACACCTTCGCTGGGACGGTCAGTGGTAACATCCAGCACCTGTAGCTGACTCAGGAAAGGCACCCCCTGGTTCCTAACCCTGGGCTCCACCACTTCTTCTTCCCAACCGTGTACTAAGGAAGCCCAGGTCTCCCCAGAACAGACGTCCAGCCCAGGCACAAGCAGCCAAAACATCTGACAACGGTGGCTTTGCGGAGAGCACAGTCTCAAGGGAGGAGAGGATTTAAGAAACTGGGATCCCCCTGGACCTAAATCTCCTACACTTCCAAAAAAATCTCTCCACGTCTCACTTGTATGAGCTCCTTAGACATGGACAACCCCCCACCAAAGCTCCTCTAAGCTCTCCTGAAAATATCCCTGATAAAGAGCAACTCTGCAAAGGCACAACAAATACTTCTCCAAGGCTGGTGCACTGCAGACACCACGGAATGGCTCCCGCTCTCCACACCTGTATTTCCTAAGGGCAGAGAACATTACTTTCCTGTCTAGCTCCAGCAATTCCTGCTAGATTTATTCACCGAGCAGATTGGTGTGAGCACAGCTCTCGCAGGGCTCCTCCAAACCAACCGGGGCGAGTTGCTATTCAAGTCATCAGATTAAATGTCCTGGAGAAGGCTGCAGCAGCCTCTCACACTGGGCTTGCAGCCTTTGCAGCACACTCCAGTGCCCCGTGAGCAGCAGGAACACATGAAAAAGTCACTTTCCCTCTTTTTTTTCTAGTTTGGAAGTGTCGCAAACAAAAAGAAATAAAGTAAAAAGTGGAATTAGCTTGAACTGCTGTACCTTTCCCACCAAACCTCCAGCAAAATGAATACTTTAAGGAATCAGCTCAGCCCTAAATATTTAATTATATTCATTCACTATAAAATCTGGAAAACATCGGGCCAAATCACAGACTTACAAAGTCAACGGAGCTGTTCCCTCCCTGCCACAGCCCAGGGACAAGGACACTTGTCCCACAAGGGTGTGGGACAACCAGGGTCAAATACCTCTTCTCCCTAATGATTCCTGCATTTCAAGAGCCTGTCCCACCCTCCCATCATCACAGCGAGACAGACTGAACACAGCTACGGCTGCAGGGTGAAACACAGTCAGTACCCACAAGAGCTGGGCTGTCACTGGAGGAAGGACTGGGCAGCACTGGGCAGCTCTGTGGGGGCTCAACCCTCCCGGAGAAGGAGCAATGGGTAGTTGCTTTTCTACAGAAAACCACAGGGGAAGGACATGGAGAAGGAGACACGACCTGGTCAAGGTGTAGGGCGCCCCAGGGCATGGTGTTCAGCAGCAAACTGTCGATGAGGCTGAAAAGGAGCCCTGGCTCGAGTATGGGGATCCTTGAGGAGCTACAGATGAAGCTTTGCTCTGCTCGACTGCAGAAGGAGCTACAAAAGCAACAAATCCAGGGCATCGCTTCAAACGGAGATGTCAGTAATCTCCTGATTATTGCACCGCACTCCGAGCAAGCAGTTCTCGTGCTGTCTTTGATACGGCAACTGTTGATGTTACAGGCTTCAAAAAAGACAACTACTCTCCTACGTGCTTAACCCACTTTCAGGTTTGAGACAAGAAGAAAAATCTGTTCATTTATCCAAGCAGAGCAACCTGCACCCCTTTATGCAGTGGAAAACCTTGATGCTCATTCCTTTCTTCTTGGCAATCAACTCTCCTATACAGGTTGAGTGTAAAGCAGCAGTAATCATAGAAACATAAAATCAAGGTTGGAAGGGACCTTTAAGATCATTGAGTCCAACCATCAACCCAACACTGACAAAACCACCACTGACCCATGTCCCTCAGCACCACACCTGCCCGGCTTTTAAATCCCTCCAGGAATGGTGGCTCCACCACTTCCCTGGGCAGCCTCTTCCAAGGCTTGACAACCCTTTTGGTGAAAAAATTTTTCCTAATATCCAGCCTAAATCTCCCCTAGTGCAACTTGAGGCATTTTCCTCTTGTCCCATCGCCTGTTCCTTGGGGGAATAGACCGACCCCCACCTCGCTACAACCTCCTTTCAGGGAGTTGATGGACCAAGACCTCACCATGTACAACTCCATGGAATAGAGGGATCTTCTTCAGGCTGCTTAGGAGCCAGGGATTGAGCGGCATTAACTCCTGCTCTCTGTTTGTGCACTGGTATGAAGAAAGAGAGAGATAAAGGAAATAAAAAGAAAATAAAAGAGGAGCAGTTAATAGGAGTGGGCTGGTTCCTGGTTGGCTCAAGCCCTCCCCAAGCAGGGAGGAAGGGGCGAGGACAGTCCCACACTGGTTTTGCACATCAGCCAGGCTCCGGCTGTTTTATCAGGCCATTTATCTCGGTTACTTCCAGTCCTATTCTGTTTCCAATCAGCATCCCCTACCCGCTTGGCTTGGGCCCTGCGGGAATCCCAGTAAAAGCCTGAAAGGAATATAAAAATGAAAAAAAAAAAAACGCATTGAGGGAGACTGAAGCAGGGAAAAGGCTCCGGTGTGCTGTGAAAAGGAGCGGAGTTCATTTTCTCGCATCTCGCCGGGTGGAGAGAGCCTGGGGGAGCTCCCGGGGATGGGGGTCCCCAGGGCCAGCACCGGCCGGGAGGGCACGGCCAGGCTCGAGCCAAGGAGTTATTCCACTGCCCAGGGAGACGTGCTTGTGCTGCACGTGTGCTCCTCAAGCACAGAGCGCTCCGACAAGCCAGAGCACGTCTGCCACCGTGCCGTGAGTCACCCTCACAGGCGGGAGGGAGCCCAGGGGCCTCTCTGTCACTTAAGATTCACAAGTCGGGAGCAAATCTCAGTGCAGATTACGAGAAGTCACTTGAAAATCAGCTCTGCCATCCTCGCACCTCTTTAAAGACAGGAGCGTGCAGTGAGGACCTCCATGCTCCTTGTCTCCTTCAGAGGGGGACTGGCTGAAAAGAGGTCCCCAGGGATGTTGGTCCATACTCTGCCGAGCTGCAGCAGAGACGTGTTCACAACATGCTTCTGCAAACTGTTCCTGAAAGGGGGGGGAGGATAGACACGGCAAATAATAAAAAAAAAAAAGACAACGCACAAGTTATTTTAATTAGGATCAGGAAGGCATTTCAGGGTGAACGCCCCAACCCTCCCCACGTACTGTGCTTTAGCTGACACTGCGGAGCAGTCTTGGACAGCACAAACGATCCCTTTCTGGTGACACCAAGCCAGAAGAAGTGCTGTGGAGGACATTTAACGTTCTCCCATGTAGAGAGGATCCTGTGGACTGAAAATCCAGGCCCAGTCCAAGGTAAAAAGCACAGAACCCCTACAGAGTGGACGCAGGGACCTTGGACCTGTGGATCTGCTCTTGGTAGAGCATGTTACTTGCTGACACAGACAAAGACTTAATAGTCCTGCTGCTAGACTCATGAACAGCTCTGAATCTCTCTTTAACTAACCTTCCTGAGCCTCACAGCTATAGAGAAAAGCTTGGAAAACCTGACTGCTAATGGTTCAAGCACAAAAAGTTGAATGCAAATGTTCAACGGTGATTTTTATTTATTCTTTCAAAATTTCATATTATTTTTTTAAGCCAAGAGTTTATTAACCCATCCAGAAAACCATCCAGGCCATCTCCACCCCCAGGAGGAAGACGTTGTCCATCCACCACATCCCAGCCCTGATGAAATCTTCCATCTCCCCACAATACTATGACCAGGTTGGTCTCACCAGCCCCTCAGCAGAGCTCGTGCTGGTCTCTGCTCATTCCTGCCCAGCCCCAAGACCTCCTCTCTGACAGCAGAAAACGTATCCACAGGTTGGCCCCGCAGATGCAAGATGTGGGAACTCACATCTGCAGTGGACCATCCTAGAGAGAAACGCATCGCCTTGCCTTGGAAAGTCACCTCCAGAGAGCGGTTCTGGGTGAGGAACAGCCCCAGAGAGACACCCTCGCCCCAGCTCACAGCGATGGCTGAGATCACGAGCCAACCTCTCCCTGCCTGAAGCACCATCACTGCCTCACTGCTTCCATGCTAAAAAGCTCAGGGATGCCTCAGCTCCCAGCTGCCCCTTGGCCAGCACTGGCCATGGGAAGCACCTCAGGGACCTCCTGGCTCTGTGGATGGGTGAATCAGCCCCAGCACTCCAGAAGCACCCATGGAAGAGGGGGAACCTCTTTTCCTCTTCTCCCTGCATTGGCAGGAGAAGATCACGCCATGGCCAGAGGATGAGACATCTGGGTGTCTTTGTGTTGGTCTGAAGTTCAGATCACATAACATCATGGCTACTGAAGGCATCAGGAAGGGATTGACTAGAACTAGGTGGTTCCCTCTTCAAATTGGCCCCTAAAATGAGCTCCTGTTGAGCTCCCTGGCTGGAATCCAAGAGTACACATGAACCAGGAGGAGATCTGGCTCGGTCTTCACAGGCTGGAGTCATTTTGGATCACTCCTTGCCCTATGATGGCCAAACCCTTGATAACTTCCAGTGCAGCCACCAGACCCTTTCACTGGAGAAAACTTTTCCTGAGCAACCTGAAATGAGGGGGGATGCACAAGCCACCCCTCTTCTCGGGGATCACTTCTAGAGGCAGGGTGTCCCCACCACCAACCACCACACCAGGAGCAGGCACCACTCTGGGGCTGGAGACCAAACACGTCCCAGAGGAGCGAGTGGGACGAGGGACCCTGGAGACAAGCCACAGCCCGTGTAACACCCTGCAGCTCCACCAGCCCCACCAAGCAGCCAAGCAGCACATGCCTGCCAGATGCTTCACGTTTTGGGAGGAGGGGAGGAGAGGTTCAGAGGTCAAGGTCACCAGCGATGCCTGAACTCCATTCTTTGTGAAGGGGCCGTGCAGGGGGAGAGGGAGCTGGGAGGAAATACCAGCCTCTGTGTGTAAAAAAACCATCCAGGGTGGGATTCACGGTCACGTTTGCACATGTTTGGCTCAGGAAAGGCAGGAAGCTGCAAGGCATGGGGGTCCCTTGGCTGAAATGAAGGGGTGGGAGGAGGCAGAGCAGCACAACGTGCCGGGACAGCCTGGGATGCTCCTTCCTGCAGCACTTTAATGCCTCCGAGAAAGCAGCAACCACCCAGTTTAGGATCAGCCTCCAGCTATCAATGTTCCCCCCTCCTCCTTCCCTTCTCTATGAGCATGAAATGTTGCACTGGGAGTTGCAATTCCCACGAGTTGTCAAGGCTCGGAGCTCCCTCCATGCCCTGGGACCTCCTGGAGTGTGTCAGCCCTGTCTCCCCTTCCCCTTGCCTGTTCCAGCATCAGTTGGCTCCTCGTACTTGAAAGGAGAAAGCTGCAGTCTCTGACGTAACCCCAGACACTTCTTTCCAAGGCTCAAGACCAAGCTAAACTAAACCAGAAATAACAGCCCAGACACAAAGAAACAGTTCTGGAAATGCCGTTCATGTCTCCCAGCAGCGGTCATCTCCAGGTGGCCCTTTCAATGGCCTGGATCTAGATGGACCGGCTCCGAGCAGGGGTTGCACTCCATGATCTCCAGAAGTCTCTTCCAACGTGAATTATGCTATGACAATCTCCCACTCTTGGATGTGGGTGATGCACCTCCTCTACATCTCCTGCCACTGCATCTGATGTTAAACAGACTTGCAGCATCCCAACAGCCATAAAACATGACCTCTCACCAGCCCAGCTCTTCCAGACAGCAGCAAGCAACTACCCCAGTAACACCAGCAGTGCTTCTGGGGCACAATCACACCCTGCCCACTCAGAACCATGAATGCCTTGTATATTTAAGACAGAAACATCTAAAATCTAAACCATTAAGCCACAAGAACCAAAGATATGACTTCCATGTGCTGCCTCCTAAAGCAAGCGTGCCTGGGATAAACAGTGAGGCACAGCATTTTTGCTGCTTTAATCTAATTATGGGTCACTTTTGCTCAATCAGCATCAATCAAATGGTATGAGACTGATCACTGGGCGTGGGATCTGCTCCTATTTATGCATTTTCAAGCCAGAAAAAAAACCAAACCACCATAATCCAGTGTCTTGCAAAGAATATGCCAAAGGAGATCTCCAGGTTAATTCCTACTTTAAGACCAACAGCTGTGGCTGAATTCGGAAAAACATCTTTCCCTTCAGAAAAAACCATCTCATCTGGATCTGAAGTCCTCCCAGCAACTGAAACTCTACCACAACCCAACCTTGAGGTAGGCCAGCAGCGAATTAAATAATACATACAATCAACATATGGGTTGTTACAGCTAACGTGGGAGGTTACAATTAAAACCAGCAGAGCTGTGGAAGAAAATTAACAGCACTTTTACTGCAGAAGGTATAGGATTCCCAAAAGTCCACTCATTTGGAGAGGAAAAGCATGAGCAAAGCATTAGAAAATGAACCCATTAATACAGATTCAGAAAACTGCGTATGCTGGGCAGGCGCCTGATCTCCTCCTTAGAAAGACCCACCAGAAGAAGATTTTGCTCAAAGCGAATTTAGCAGCTTAAAGGCTCACCCTGCAAAGGAGAGTGACATTGGGGACCTCTGCCATTAAAGCAGGGGACATGATTTTGCAAGACCGGTCAAGTCCCAGCAGGACGGCTTTATCTTCCCATGAGCCAGAGGTGCACAGGCAGATGGGCATCTCTTTGGTTCATCCAAACTAAAGCTCCTGGGAGCAGGTCAGGGGGGACAGCCAGGCCAGCAGCCCCCACTTTCTATCCAGGTTCAAGCCAGCCCAAGGGAGCAGCAGCAAGCGCTGAGCCACCCTTTGGGTTGGAAGGGACCTTAAAGATCATCCAGTTCCACCCCCCTGCCCTTGGGCAGTAACACCTCCAACTAGAGCAGGTTGCTCAAAGCTCCATCCAACCTGGCCTTGAAGGATTGCATCTGATTTACAGCCATCGAAGCTGACCCCAGCCCCGAGGGATTTGATGCCAAGAGCTGGTACAAACTGTGTGGGAACTAGAAAGCACGAACTGTGGCTTGGGGGGATTAAATACACGCTCACCCTCATGCGCTTCCCACTGGCAAGAGGACCAGTGGGACCACTGTCCTTCTCCATACCAGCCCCAGGAGTGGGTCTGAGGCAGCTCTGGGACCTGCCCTGGCTTTTGTCCCTGCCTCTCAACAAAGCACATCAGTGGGAAGGTTTGGGGTGATTTCCCAATGAGCCCGGGACCTCCAACCTGCCCCAGGCTGAAGTCTTGCTCAAACACTCCTGTGTGAGCGACTCGGGCCCTTCTCTCCTCCCAGATGAGTACAAACCCTCACAGTTATTAACATGAAGCAGGGACAAATTGTGCAATTTTTCACTTAGGTTGCGGTAGGGAGCTCGGGGCTCGGTTGCCCAGGTTTGCTCTGAGCCTGCAAGGCAGAAACATGGTATTTCTGAAATTAAAACCAACCTCTTCGTGTGATGTCAGGAATGAAGGTCCCTTCACCACCCCTGGATTAATTCACTCAAACTCTACGTACAGTGTGTGCACCCACTGGTTTTCTCTCTTTCTCCCTCTTTCTTTGCAGCCCACCTTAAACCCCGCATCCCTGAGTCACTGGCCAGGGCGAGGAGGTCCATGTGGCACAATGGAGACTCCATCCTCCTCCTCTCTCCCCTCTCACCTCTCTCATCCAATTCTTTCGGTTTGCCACCCTCAAAGTAAAAATAATCAAAATGCTTCAGTAAGAGGGAAAAAAAACCCAACCAAAACCCAAGCACAGGAGTCGTTTAAAATCTGCTCACGCAAACCTGGCTGCCAGAAAGCGAGATCCAGCTTCCAAACCCCTCTGCATCGCTAACGACCTTTTAATAGCTCTCATTACAGAACATCTCACTCAGCCCTGGTACATCCCCCGCCTGCCAAAACAAAGACCAGCATTTCCACAGGCAAAACCCCAGCTGTTTGATTGATCCACTCAAGGACTTCACAAAAGTATTAAGAATGCAACTCTGTTAAACTAAAGGTTTCACTCCCGTGCGGCAGATGCCTCCGTTGGATGGCAACTCGTTTAACCTGCCTCCTTAATCAAGCACTTCCCACTCCCGGTGGGAGCTGCCATTGAAAATGTGGCTTAGAAACAAAGGCTCAGCAGCAGGAGAGTAGAAAAAGTAATAATAAAATTTACCTCTTTCACTCTGAACAGCCATATTTACCCTGTGGCACATACTCACACTCAACCTTAAGTATACACACGCTTAATTTTTAGTGCAGAGGCACAGAAACGCCCCAAAACACATCGGTTCTGGGTCCCGCATGGTGGTCTTTAAGGTCCCTTCCAACCCCAACCGTTCCATGATTCTATGATTTGTTGTCATAAGGTGGATTTCTTTTCCCTAATTTCCTTTCCCTCTCCTCCCTGCCCATGGTGCCTGCTGGGGGGGGCAGCGTTTCTGGGAGGGGACGAGGAGTCCTGAGGTGACACCATGGCTCTCCGGGGGAAAATCTGCCTCCGGTGCTTCGCTGTTCCTGCTCCCTCCCAGCAGTCCCAATGCCCTCTATGGGGGTCCCCCAAGGATGCTGGGGGTGCAGATGGAGCATGGCCAGTGCCGCTGCCCCTCGGGTGGCTGCAGTGCATTGCCACCCAGGGTGCTCAGCAGCCTGTCCCACCCCCATCATAGAACAAGAATCTTGGAAGAAACCAAGTTGGAAGGGACTTCAAAAGATCATCTCTCCCACCTGCTGTGGGGAAGGGATCCTGAACGAGGTGGTCCAGCACTCCATCCAATTGCATCTTGGAAACCTCCAGTGGTGGGGACTCCACCACATCCCTGAGGAGGTTGTTCCAGTCACTGATTGTTCTCACTCTAGAAAAAAATCTGTCTTCTATGAAGATGAAACCTCTCCTGGTGCAACTTGCACCTGTTGCTCCTTGTCTTCTCCACATGACTCCTTGCGAAGGGAGAGCCTCCGTCCTCTTTGTAGCTGCCCTTTAAGTATTGGGATACTGTGATGAGGTCCCCTAGAGCCTTCTCCAGGGAGCACAGACCTAACTCCTTCAATCTTTCCTCACTGGTAGGGTACTCTAGCCCTTTGTTCATCTGCAAAGCCCCTCTCTATTTTCTGCCTCCCCTCCCATCCGCTGCTTGGTGGCCAGGGCTGGATGATGTTCTCCATCACAACCTGCTGAGGCCATCACCCTCTTGCAAGCCCTAAAATTTGGTTCGGTTCCTCCCCTCAAGCTCATGGGAGCTGCAATGGGGAACTCTTGCCGCAGGATTTCTGGTTGGGGAAGGCAAATGGGGAGCTGCTTGGGGAGTTCCCCCTCCTGGCTTTCCATGAGAGTCTGCTCCAAGGAGGAGAGGGTGGTTAATTAATGAGATTTCAGCCAAGGCTGGTCTGCTCGGGGTTTTGGGAGGTTTTCCGAGGCCGTAGCTGTGCTGTGGTGGAGAAGTTGTTCTGGCTGGTTCCAAATTACCATGGGCATCGTGTGAGTGGTGATGGCTGCACCAGAATCACGCTTACAACCGGTGTCCTGTTCAATGCTTTCAAGTTGTCAAGTCTTTCCGACAGCATTGCCAGTCCACAACAGTTGAAGAATTTATCAAGGGACCCAATATTTATTTCCTGAGTATCGACATGCAGATACACACTCCCGTACTCATTTCCACAGGAAGCAGGTTCATAAATCCTCTTTCTAGAGCAGAAGAGGGCTTTCTGCCTAATTCCCATGACTCTTGGAACGGGGGCTCAGGAAAAGCTCCAGCTACCGTGCCAGCGTTCACCAGGTGGTGCACACCAGCTCGCTTGAGCTCCTCTAACTTTATTGAATAACCGAGTGCATTAAAGACTTTGCCAAGCAGTTAATTTGCACTGGGCTTTCTCAGAAGCTTAACACTGGCTTCAGCACAAACACCCCTCCACTAACTCTGCATCGTCCTTCCCAGATCAGGCTCATCCTTGGATGCTTCTCCTCCAGGTCCCTCTCAGCATCTGCAACAAGGACCTAAAAGTGATTGCCCCTTTCTAGACACACACAATTTTATTTTTAGGCTTACCAAGCTCCGTCTCCTTTTCTATTTTTTTTTTTAAGAAAAGGAAAGTGCAGACCCTGCCGATTTGCAGCTCCCCAGGCAGAGGGAGGCAGCTGTTTTTTTCCAAAGGCACGATGCCCTTTGGGATGTGGGACGTACCTGAAAATTGGAAAGATGCTTGTGCTGGGCTGTATCTGAAAAATGCCTGTGCTGAGTCGAGCGTGCACAGCATCCCCCGTGGCAGCTCGGCCTGCGAGGGCATCCCTGCTCTCTTTTGTTTTCTGTCACAGTCAAGTTCTTTGTAAATTAGTTCATTATTTGAAAGACGGGAGTGATTAGTAAACAAATTGGCAGAAAACAGAGATGTGCTGGGAAGGGAATCGAGCCCCAAACATCAGAACTAGCTGGAAACATTTCCCCCCCACAGCTTTCTGGTGTGTTCTCAACACAAAAATGCACTTTCTGCAGTTGAGATGCTGAGATTTTTCTACATTAATTTTTCTCTTAGAAATACATGTAGCTTTTCCATTGAGAAAATGGAACTAGAATATTTCACTTCAGGCCGGTTCAGCCCCAGTAAAACCACTTCCAGCTCAGAGAAGTCACTGTACAGCTCCTCGGGGGCTGCCTTGCCCCGCTCTGCTGCTCCCTCCCCATCCCACTGGAGCAGGGTGAGGAAGGAGGAGAGTGAGGCCATTAAACCCAAGATTAATCACCCCCAGGGCGCTGAAGGTCAATACTGAGCTCCCTCCAAAATGAAATATGATGGTCCATTTCCACAGATCTCATTCAGATTGTTTCACTTGGGAAGAACGTCAGAATTTCTTCCTGTTTTATCCAAAATACCTCAGTGAACTGCCTGCCTATTTGAAAACATCTCCTTTTTTTTTTTTTTTCTTTTTTGTTTGCCAGCAGGTTTTTTTCTGCTCTGAGATGAGAGAGACAGGGCGGGGGTATGTCTGATCACAACTGGGCATCAAGGCAAGGGTGGAAATGCTGGTGTCTCCCCTGGGGCTGGGATTTCTCATGCTCACAGGAGTTTGTTGAGCATCGGGGGCTTGTGCCAGGCTGGGGGGGGGGAGCTGAGCCTTCGCTGGCCCCAGCTGCCCCACAGGGTGAGCTTTGAAATATTGCTCCAGCCACTCACCTAAGGCGCTTCACGTATTTTCCCCAGCTGGTCTTGCAGGGTGGCAACAAGCTGATGTGCACATGACTTGGGGCAACGCAGCTCATGGAAAGGAAGGGCCAAACCTCCTGTAGCTCATCCAACTCTCACGGCCTCCGGCACCGCCTTGGGGAATTAATGGGGAGCCTTTTCCCAGAGGCTGGGCATTTGCCATTCCATTCCACAACCTTCCTGCCACTGAAAAAACGGGGGCAGAAGACGCTGCTGCCGAGAGCAGAGCGGTGGGGTGAGGCTGAAGCACCTTCCCACAGGGTGTAAGCTCATCCCCAGGGTGGTGTGAATCTTTGCCTGCACATAGAACCTTTTTTTCTACTCTAAGGAGCCCCAGAATCTGCATTTATGTTCACTTGAGAGCTCCGCTTGGCAGTGGGGACCCAGCACTGGGGATGGGACCTGGTGCTGCAGCACCTGGTGCTCCTGGTTGTGTTTAATGGCTCCAGATGGTGGGTGTGCAGAGTTCATCCCCTCCTAAACCTGCTGGGGGGGAAATTATAGAGGTTGGGCAGAGGTCAAACAGATTTAGCCCAGGGAAAACAGTTATTTTTGTTACTTTCACCAGAGTGCAAATGAAGGTCAATTTTTTTTTTTTTAAATTTTTGGGCTTTTAAAAGCAGTTTCTATTTTCTTAAAGAAAAAAAAAACCCTACAGAAAGGTAATTAACTTTTACTGACTACCCTCACAGCTAGCATTATGCACAGAGATGCTTCCCCACTTGCAGAAGAGTTCTAAGTTGATACGTTTAGATGAAAGATAAAGTATTTCCATCGGTACTCAGAGGAACAGGAGAAGCAGGTAGGTAATATATTGCAGAGATATCGTAGAGCACTTCAGAGCCCCAAACTCCTCCATGACAGATGCGGGGATAATCTCTCCTGCTGTTCCACTGCCGGCAGCTGTGCAGGAGGATGCAGCTGATGCTTATCCCAGCAGCAAGACCCAACTGCTTAGGGCTGGCAATGAGAGCCAGGAGAGCACGGTGGGGGCCAGGGGGAGGAGGGTTTAGGGCAGAGAAGGGCCAGGATCTTTCACACCAGCTTATCTGGATGGTATTGATGAGAGAAGCTAGTCATCGGATCGTTAGAGTTGGAAGGAGCCTTAAAGATCATGGGCAGGGACACCTCCCACCAGACCAGGTTGCTCCAAGCCCCATCCAACCTGGCCTTGAACCCCTCCAGGGATG
>JAOXJK010000007.1:10324158-10346617 GCA_025774025.1 Xenus cinereus
GAGGTGAGATTGAAAGCGTAGGAAGATTTTATTTAAAAAAAAAAAAAAAAAAGAAAAAAAGAGGAACATAAAAAGACAGAAGAATGACAGGCAAAGAGAAAGAGAGACATCCAGGAACAGAAACATTGTAAATAGGAGTTATAAAGAACTCAAAGTTTGGGGGGGAGCAGAAGCAGCACGTGAGAGGGAGGGTGGAGGGCATGGAGGGGGGAGACACACACAGAAAGTACATCAGTTATTCAGCTGAAGCTACAACCACCAAAAAACATTGTATTGTTAAATGAGGTTAGATCTGCTCAGATATTCTGGGCCTGATTCATCACGAGATGAGCCAGCTTTCACGGGGGGGAACGCGTGCCGTGCTCCTGCCAGAGACCCCCACTCCTGCAAATACCTGAGCGCAGCCCAGAGGAGTTGCCCAAGGAAAAGGCTCCTGCTGCTGCCAACTGCATCACCTTGGAAGGAAAGATGCTGCTCGTGGTCTAGAATAAAGGACAACTTTGTTCTGGGAAGGGGGAAGGGAGGGAGTACGGGTTTGCTTTGGGGTCTGTTTCTTTTATTAAGCATGTTGAGTGGTGCTCCTGATAACGCGGAGAGTCCCAGCGCTCACACAAAGGCTGCAGTTTCCAAAGTCAGCTGGGAAATTCGCTCGCCGATGAAGCGGAGCTCGTGCCAGCCCGAGCACGTTAGCCAAAGGATTCTATCTGCTGGAGCTATTGCTGTGTTTGCAATACATGGGATTTTAGTTTTAAGGTGCAGCCTGTTTTTCATGTTCTGCTTCTCAGGGAGAGCAATGGAAACAGCCCACAACCCCGGGCTGCTCACTCCCGACTGCATGAATCAGGCCCTTTGAATGAGAGGCGTGACTGTGAGTGGTAAGATGTTCTGACACACGGGAGGCAGGACGGTGGCTGGAGAGCATCAGGGACAACGAGCTAGCAATGAACACGTGGAACGCCCAAAAATGATGCGTGAAAACCATGACACCCTACGCACTAAGGAGCGTCCACAAGCTGATGTAAATGCCAACCCCTAGCGATGAGATTTCTTAACAAGGGAAATCCTCAACAACATTTTACTGACCAAATTCACAATACAGTATATGCCAAATACTGCAGGAAGAGAAAAAATAACAGGGAGGATGCTTAGTGTCTCAATGCAGCCTTCCAGGCACAGGGTCCCTGCTATTTTCTGTACCTACTGCTTTCATCAAAGGGAATCCCAGCACATCTCCAGCTTTCCTCATGGCTCGGGCACTGGAGTGTGCCTTGACTGTCTGTCTGGATAGATGACACAACTGTCAATGGGGAACATTGCCTTCCAGGAATACAGGCTAGAAAATAGTATTGTTCCCAGTTAATCAGAACAGACACCCTTGGGTGGGCAGTCACCAGTTACCTACCCAGACAGAGGGATTTCTCTGGGGAGAAACCAGGGATCAGCAAAATTAGGGAGATGAATATCTGCCATCCAAGCACAAAGGCTGGTTACCCATCTCCAGGTTCAGCAAACACCTTTTATAACAGGTATTCACAAGCAACTTCCAAGAACATGGCAAGCAGAGAGAAGATACTGAGGTCTTGACCCGCTTTCAGCCTCCCACCACCAGTAAAGCCTCCCTCGCTCACCTGAGTTTCGGCAGCCAAGCGGGGCATGGAAGCCGCCCGCCCCTGGCTCTCCAGGCCTGGTTGGTGCTCTCCATTGGCAAGTGTGGGGCTGATTTCCCTCATTTCTACCACCTGATTGAAACAAGAAATGGTTTCAGTAGGAAGGACACGAACATCAGCTTTGAAGCCATCATCTGAGCAGGCTTCTGCTAAGTTTGATTTAACGGTAAAGAGATGCTAGTATGGGAAAGAGAGTAAATTAAGAGCTGTGGAGTACCCAGGTTACTCTATCTACAGTGTTGTCTTCAACAAGGACAACAGTGGGCTAAACTCTTCCACCAGCCCTGGCAATGAGCCCAGCTGTGACCCGGGAAACCCTTCATCCAAGTTTGTGCACTGACGACAATGGGATGGGGACAATGGGACAAGGAAGAGATAACCCTGAGTAACCCATCGCAGCAGACACATAATTCCATGAAAAGCATGTCCACACGTATAGCTGTCAGACTGTAGAAGGTACCAGATTTGGCTTTTCTCTATAATTTTCAAGCAAACTAGGGGTTGCAAGAGACAGAACAACGCTTGTCTCAAGGGACAGGTCTACAGTCTACTGCACTTCACCCTATCTTCACCCATTTTTTCTAAACACTTTCTAAACTTTCTAAAACCCCACTGCATTTCTAAAACCTACTGCATCTCACCCTGTCTTCACAGCTTCACCGTGTTTGCTCACCCGTTCGATGGGGATTTCTTCTGAGTGGCCTCGTTCAAAAGCTGGTGTCCTGGTTTCATAAAACACGTCCTGGGTGCGTTGGGTCCCCCAAGAACTGGACTCTTTGATGCCACCCTCTGGGGCTGGCCTGTCAGAAGGAAAAGAGGAAAAAAAGATTAAATCTTTTGCAAAGAGATTTTGCTGACCTTATTGTGAAGAAGGTAAACCATTCAGATACCCTTTGAGTTTTCACTTCTGAAATGAGTTGCAGGACAGGCCCAGCTGCTGGTGAAGCTATAAGGTCCCCTGGGTTTTTCCAGGGCCATTTCCTATACAGCCTGAAGATCCCAAGAGCAACAAGGAAATCAAACCAGCCGTCGCGTTATTTCTCAGTAACTTAGGAAAACAACTTCTGCAGCTTAAGTTCTGATGAAGAATGAAGAATTGTGGAGTTCAGGCAAATCATCTATGCAAGACCAGATAGACATTGGTCAAACACGTCTGTGGCCATGCAAAAGTACATTCACTGAATGCACAGTGGTACAGGGGGCCTGGGTTTCACTGTTGAGTCTGATGGTGGTTCCCCCCGCATCGGGTTTATTTGGGACATTTAAACTTCAGATGTCTATCACTAAAAATCCATAGCGCTTGTGACCCTGAGGAAAGTCACCTGAACAAGAGCAGGAAATAGAAAATTGATTAGGGATCACTGTTACTATAACTGTTTAGTAAGCCCTCTGTGGAGGTATTATTTTGCCCAAGGAGAAAGAGCCAGATTCTGTCCTGGAAAGTCTCAAGGAACTCTTGCTGTTACCAAGTGCCACGAGTTCAAGGGGTGACTTTCTTCTCAAGGACCTTTTGACTCCCAAGAACTCACTGCAGTGGTGGTTGGGGGGGTTGAGATTTGATTCTTTTGCACTGATCCCAAATTCCTGTAAGCAAACTCACAACTAACCACAACAGAAAGCTCTCCAACGAAGATTCAGAGAAGACCATTAAGAAAACATCCAGCCCTGGAGAACCCAACTCTACCACCACCTGGATAACCGCACCTGAGGCAGCAGCGGGAAGCAGAGCTGCATGGAAGCATTTCGGTAGCCACTGGTGGGAAATTGTCCCAGCCGTGGCGTGAAGGGACTGCTGGTCTTGGTGTCACCAGCTGTCTTGGCCCATCTCCAGAGCAACTGAACCAGCAGTGGTCAGGGTTGACGCATACACCCAGTGTCCCCCCTGCCCCAAGCTGCAGCTTTGGTGGGGAGGTGACAGGATACTCACAGGGCGCCCCCGTTGTTGAGCGAGGCTGAGCTTTTCTGGCGAAGGAAGGCCTTGGCGTTGGTGAATGCTGTGGGCTGGGTCTGCTCCAAAGTGGCCTTCAGGGGGTGGAAGAGTGACACTGGTCCGGGCTGTGGAGCAGAAGGAGAGGTTGTCAGAGACAGAGCTGTGTACAGTGAGGATGGGCTGCAGTGCTATTCTAGGTAATAAATAATATTCCCCCGGTCACCAGAGCACAGCAGGGGTCTCATACACTGATGTGACCAAAAGGATTGGTGCAATTCAGGTGGCTCTTTGTGACACCTTGTCTGCTGTAGCCTCCCATCTGTGAGACAGACGGACCGGCCGTGCTGGAGACGAGCTGGATGGCCATCCTGAAATCAATGGGTATGTGTCCTATCGGAAACCACTGGGGTTTCAATCCCAAGTCAGTTGTGTGCAAATATTTTCAAGAAATTGTAAAAATCTTCAAGTGTATTAGAGTCAAAATGATTCTGGATAATTCCCATTTTCAAAAGTTAATTAAACATTTCATAGCCAAACCACCCTCAGCTTTCAATAATTCTTTGGTGTCCCAAAGAAATCTTTTGGTGTCTCCCAGCCCCTAGGCCTCTCCTGAAAATACGGCTGCCAAAGAGGAAAAGCGCCTGCCAAATGTCACTTGACTTTTTCTGGAAAAGACCTTTCCAGGCCCACTGGAAAAGGCAACTACAACAATATTTATTTATTTTTAGAGAGAGACAGACTTTCAGGAGTGGTTTCCATTTTCTGAGACAGCATTTTCAAATCCTGCCTGGAGAATTATCCACACTTTCTGGCTCAAACATGCCAGTGACTCTTTGTGAGAGTTGCCTGATGCTGGAGAAGAGGCTGGAGGGAGGCTGGAGGAGAGAAGAGGCTCAACAGGGTGGATGGAGGAGGACACCTTTGGGCTGAGTACCTGGCACAGGCCCCCAGGCGGCTGGTGCACTTGCTCCCTGCTGTTCTTGTTCTGCTTGTAGAAGTCGAATATCATCAGGGCCGCGTAGACCTTCCCCACAGTCATCTCATCGGCTGCCAGAAGGATGAAACGCAGCAGAGACGTTCAGGTGAGGAACAGGATAGGATTGGGAGAAGAGAAGAATAAGTCACAGAGCAGATGAAATAACAACAAAAGCAAGGAGAAGGAAGAGGCAACATTAGAATAATGAGGAAAAACAGGCACAGAAAAGAGAGGAAGAGAAAAAAAGACCAAGAAAAGGTTACAACAGACTGTTTCAGATCTTTGCTTGTTGTTGCCTTTCACATTTGAGGAGGACAGCCTCTGTCTCTAGCTCTCTGTGGCAAACATTCACAGAGACCATGTGAAAAAAAACAGGCAGGAAAACTCTGTGGCATTGTAAGCGTTGCTGACAGAAGAATTGCTAAATTAATACCAGATCCGCAGCCAGCTTTTTATCAACAAAGAAGCCTTATTCCTATTTCTTTGAATTACAGTCAACCGGGGCATAATGGGCTAATATACATTTAAAGAGAATTTCATTTTTCCAGATGTCTTTTTTCCCCCCTCACAGCCACGCTACCAGCCCTTCCCTGCACGGCAACGGAGCACTTATTGTAGAGCAAGGAGTTAAAGCAGCACATATATAGGCATCAGATAGGGGAGGAAAAGACTTAAGCAGTCACTACCCACTGATTTGCACCTCTTCGGCTCCCTCATTTTTCTTAATTAACAATGCCTTTATTGCTTTGCACTGTTTCTCATTAATCAGGAATCCAGAGCCCTTGTCTGGGCCAATCAAGATAATAGAAAACTTTCCATTTTCTCAGCACATTCGCCCAGGACATCATCAAGTAACACAAAGGCCTTTAGCCCCAGAATACCTCTCTTCTGATTCTGGAGTTCTCAGCAAACTTTAATTTTATTCTGTTTTCTGGAGCCCAGTTGGCAGAAATTGCTCTCCCGTCCTGTAAGGCACAGGCTGGAGGCAGACAAAGCTATGGAAAAGCTCTAGAAGAGGCCATGCAGGGCATCGGTCCTGTCTCAGCACTGGGACGGAGTGTTGTTTGTTTTCTAAGTACAGGAAATCTACTGTAGCACAATGAAATACGTGCCCAGATGTGATCTCAGCTTCCCTACTCCTTTTGGGACCATGACACGGAGGTGTGGGCTGGGAACCCTGCGGAGAGGATACCTAGAGGCTGAATCATAGAATGGTTTGGGTTGGAAGGGACCTTAAAGATCATCTAGTCCAACCAACCTGCCCTGGGCAGGGAGACCTCCCACTAGACCAGGTTGCTCAAAGAGCCATCCAACCTGACCTTGAACCCCTCCAGGGATGCAAACTGAACTGCCCTTGGTTTCTTGGCAGCACCCTCTAGATGACCATGCACCTTGAAGGACAAGGAACAGAGCAGACAAGGAGGGAGGAACATACTTGGGGCTTCTTAGGTGGTTAGGGATGGGTTGGGTGCTTTCTGACAAACCACTTACGTTTGTGAGGAGGCACCAGCAAATCCAGAGTCTTCTGAGACAGATTGGGCCAAACCAGCGAGATCTCCTTTCTCAACTCAGCATCACACTGGTGCTGTTTAACACCCCCTGCAGAAAGGGAGGGGAGAGAAAGAGGCACATGACAAAGAGTCGAAAATCCTTGTCCAGTCAACGCATACCACCATTTGCACAGCAATTGCAGGAGAAGGCATTTCACCAGTTCACATTTCTTGCAAATAGTAAGACCTCACCAGCTGCAGCAGATGTTGCAAAGGGAATCGGTGACCTCCTCTGTGACCAAAAAGGGTGCGAGCTCAGCAGGACAATCATCGTTTCAACCTGCTGACCCTCTGCTGTTACTTGGAGCTTCAACTTCAACTCAGGCTTATTCTACCTAACTGGGGGTGTCTGGGTTTTGGGGTGCTGGGTGGTGTCAGCAGGAAGAAGGTCCCAGGTGTGACACCAAGGACCTGTCCTGAGGTGCTGGACTATGAGCAATGCCATGATTGATGATAAACCTTCTCCGCCAACAACTCTTCCCAAAGCCTTCGGCAATGAGGCATGAACACGCTGTTCTGTATCAGCAGCTACATCTCAGGGTAAAACAGAAAGAGCTGAACACAGCGGCATTATTCAAATGGCCAAAGTGAGGTCTTAATACACAAGGGGAGAGTGATTAAAGTATACGTGAGCCAACAGGCCAGCTCCCAAATGAATGCACCGCACAGTAGGCAATTAAATAGTTCATCTGAATGACAGAGATTATTTTTCTAAGAGAAAAGTAATGGGGGGAGGCTCTGGGTACTCTGCTACATGGTGGTTTGAACTCCCACACGGAAACTCATTAGGGAGGGTTTATTAAGGGCCTGTTAGTCCCTCTAAAGACTCAATTAAATGTAGCACACAAAACCTATTCAAACGAAGCACGTAACAACAAAACAGGTCAAAACCTCACAACGCACAGCAGATATAAACCTTAGAAAGAATCTGGTGCTATCAGCTGAGCTCTTCTCTGGTTCCTTTCCCATGTGCAGCCAAAGAGAAGGGGTGGGGGGAGCCTTTTTCAGTTGAAAAAGGCTGTTCAAATTACCATTGCTGATAGGTAACTAGAAACCTAAAATAATACAAACTCCCAGCGTCCTTATGTAGAGGTCATTACTAAAAGAAGGGGCTGGTCCCTAAAAATCCCAGGCAGTCCTAAATGAGTCCTTAGAAATGAGTGTCTGATACTCGCTGTCATTCCCCAGGGGAGTTCCAGTAAGCTCAAAATTTTGTCTTCTTCCAGCAGTGCCTACCCAAAGCATCAAAGATGAGGTTTAAGCAACATACGAGGGAGGTAATTAGTACAGATAGGTTGAATGGATGGCCTAAAACTGCTTAAGAAAAGCACAGCATCCTAACCCTGCCCTGCCCTTTGCTTGTAAAAGCATTGTTACCTCCTATTAGCTTTTAAATTAGGTATAAAAGAGTTTTGGCCAGTCATGCCTTGATTCTGACCCCAGCCAGCCTGATTAAATAGTGTAACGACCCAGAGAAAAGGCCCATGCACTTTATTACCTTGCAATGTTTAATTGGGAAGTCAAGTAAATGCCTGATTAAACACTTAAATAATTAAGTTGTATCTCAAGGTGGAATGTGCTTCACTTGGAGTCACTGCTTTGCTGCCAGCAGACAGCAAACATTGGAGAGGAAGGGCTGGTTTTTCCCTCATGCTGGAATAGTTTAGAAAAGAGGTATGGAAACTCTCATTTCTGTTCTACAGCAACATGCACAGGGCTTCTCTTCTGAGAGCCCTCAGCTGGGATGGCCAAAGCTCTCCACATCCCATTGACCAGGATGTGGCCACCTCAAAGGTAGAGTGATGCTCAGGAACCCCCTCTCTGTTGCCTGTCCCCGAGGGTCCCTTGCCCTCGGGTGCTGGCAGAGGGCAGGCAGGCAATAGGAAAATGGGATTTCCACCTGAGGTTTGGGTGGTTTTGGGAGGACACCAAGCCAACAGAGAAGTTGGAGTTTGAGCCCACATGTGCCGTCAGACATCCCCTCCCTCTCACCTGAGGCAAGTTTGATTTCTAGGGCCGTGCGGATCAAGGCCATCAGCGTGGAGGTGAAGTGGACGGTTAAATCTTCAGGCGAGATCGGCATGTTCATCCGCACCAGGCGCTGGAGAGAGAAACGCCGTGGATGTGAGCGCGGGTCAGGATTCCTCCCCCCCTCCCTCCCCTTCCCCCTGCGAGCCCTCAGAAACAGCCACGTTCCAAACGTGTGTTCACCTTTTGTGCGCCAAGCTAAAATGCATCTTCTCCACATAGACGTCAACTCCTTTCCAGGAGCAGGTCTGAGCTGTAACGGTGGCTTTAATGGTTAAAAAGTTGATTTGCCAGCATTTGTACTGCAACCCTTGGAAGACACTTCATCCAAAAAAAAGTCAATTTGAATGTTCTCATCTTATTTCAGAGCCCAGTACTCTGCTCCTGACAGTCTCCAACTACGGCTGCAGCCTCAAGACACGTGGCTGGTACCTGTCACCCCTGCCCAAGCAGTGTGCTCAGGAGATGTAAGCCATGAAGGCACCTCCACTATCCTTCCCTACACCAGTTACGTTCACCTGGTTCCACATCAGGAGCAATAGCAACAAATAGGACCTGGCACCATTGGATGGAGTAAGATGATGGAGGATTTACATCCACCATCTGAGGATGTGGCTCCATCCAGAAAGTGACTGCACCTCTTTCAGCTGTGCAGGTGGCCCTGACAGTGGGTGGGATGTGAGGAGGACACTTTTGGTGGTAATGACACCAGGAAGAAAGCAAATACCTTGTACAGGAGCTCTGCAGCCTGGAGACATTCAAGGTAAGGTTTGATGAGGCTTTGAGCAATCTGATCTAGTTAAAGATGTTCCTGCTTACTGCAGGGGGGTTGGACTAGATGACCTTTAGAGGTCCCTTCCAACCCAACACATTCTATGGTTCTGAGTGGTCTTGTGGTAATGTACTTTGCACACAGCCTGAAGCACACCAGAAAATGCCACTGGTGAGGTGGGGCCCGAGGACTCTGGGGCAGTTTGGGTCCAGCTGCTGATAGGTAAAGATGCGCAATATCCTTTTTTTTGGAGACCCTTGGGTTCTGTCTCTTACCTCCTTTCCCTGTGGGTATCCCCAGGAGCTCTGAAGGTCTCCCCCTTTCCTTCCAGTCAATGAGCCACACAGCTCCATCCAGACCTCACCCATAGTGGAAGAGGCTGGGTTAACGTGAGCAGAACTATAACTTTCCCCAGGGGTGTTCTTTCACTCCAAACCTGGACTAATCCCTCAGGATCAGTATCTTCCAAGGTCTTTAGCAAGTCCTTCCCCAACACCAGCCAGGACTGCCTCCGATGGGGCGAATTCCTCATTCTTGTAAGTGGTGAAGTACCCTGAGATGGCTTTGGAAAGCTGCGGCTCCCATCACACAACTGCCAGCAGAGGATGTAAAGGCAGACGGGGAAAACCTCTCTCCGAGCCCTGCTGATAACCTTAGCAAACGTGTTTAAAGGATGGATTTCTTCTCCTTCGGCAGCCTAATGATTTCTCAGCTCCTCGGCTTTCACGAGCCGTTTAGAAACCTCCCTGGTCGCAGCCGTATCAGACAAGCCCCGTGTTTCTGCTCTCCGAGGGCACAGGCAGCCCGGGGAAGTGGCTGGGTGTTAATCTGTCTGGGCAGAGCCTGGCAGCCGCCCGGGGAACCGAGCCTTGGCTTGGCCTGGGCCCCTTGCTCGGGAGGGAATTTCATCCACATCCGAAAGCCGCTTAGGCTGTTATTTTGATCCCTATCGCTGTACAGAAACCTTCTCTTTGTTTAACAACAGCCCGACACGCTGCTAAAGAAATCTAAGCGGCATCAGCAGCGGGCTGCAGGCTCTCCGGGGCAATAAGCTGCCACGGCAGAGGGTGCAGAGATGGGGCCAGGTCCCACTTTGGGCACCGAAATACTTCCCAGTGTCAAGGGCTGTGAAAAGGGGCTCCAGGAAAGTTGGGGAGGGACTCTGGATCAGGGAGGGGAGCCACAGGATGAGGGGGAAGGGTTTGACCTTGAAAGAGGGGAGATTGAGATGAGATGTGGGGAAGAGATTCTTTGCTGTGAGGGTGGTGAGAGCCTGGCCCAGGTTGCCCAGAGAAGCTGTGGCTGCCCCATCCCTGGAGGGGTTCAAGGCCAGGTTGGAGGGGGCTTTGAGAGACCTGGCCTGGTGGGAGGTGTCCCTGCCCAGGGCAGGGAGTGGGACTCGATGGTCTTTAAGGTCCCTTCCCACCCAAACCATTCTATGATTTTTCAAGAGATGCAGCTTTGCTGGTGTGATCCTCGCTTCAGAAGCCACTGTAGTGGCTCAGGGGTGCCTTCGGCAACCCCATTCACCCTCCTCGCTAGCCCAGCAAAGTGCTGCGTAGATGCATCGCTGCTCAGGGGCAGTTTTTTGGTGATGAAGGGAAACGTGGTGTAGCTGAGAGCAGGGACCAGCCTGGGGTCTCTGGAGGGTCAAAAGGCAGTGTGCTCAGCATGAGCCCTGGCTCCTACTCCTATGTGCTACCCACCACCTAGCCAAGACTGGTGTATGCAGACTTGGCCCCCCTGTTCCAGCACTGGGTGAGCCTCCCTGCTTAAAGAAATCTCCAACATGGTTTCCCAAAGGTATGAACAGAGCTGCCTTAGGCGTATTGGTGCCCTGAGAGGAGACAGACTCCAGCCCTGGTACCAGCCAAGGAGAAAATGCTGGTGCTGATGGAGGACACAGGGCACTGGTCCAGTGCAAACCGTCTGCTCCTGAAGCGAGCTGACATTCAGAGGAGCCGAAACCTCCTTATTTATCTTACTACATGTCTTGGGGACAAGAGAGTCATGTAACAACCTACCCTGTCTCCTAAAGTCTGAGACAAACCATTGTAGTCTCAAAGAGCTTTCTTAAAGCATGCCCAGAGGTTATCTTCCATGTCTGACAAGCCTCAGAGATAGGGAAATCAAAGCCAAGACTTTCCTCTCTCTCAAATTCAGTGACAGTATCAAATGCTGGCAACGCCACAACAATTTTTTCTTTTGACTTGTGTCCAATGAAACAGGATTTTAATTCAGATTTCTGCCCTCAGCACACAAAAAGTTACAACAAAATTCTTATATCCATGTGAGCCCGCAGTTACCACTTACAGAGACCCACTGAATCCCAGTTCAGTGGGAAAGGGAGTTAGGGGATGGAGAGAGAAAGAAGATGCATGGAAGTGAAGAACAAGCAGATGAGAAAGAATTCCTCCCAGGAGAGCTCTATCCTCACGAAGACTAGCACCAAAAAAACCCACATTTTGGGACTGAGGTGTCCCAGGTGCCCCCAACTGAACATATTCTCAAAAGGAACGGAGGATGCAGAACACAGGCCACAGCGCAGCTATAGGCGGCAATGCTGTATGAAGGTCTTTCCTCCTAAATTTTAATCGGGGACAAAGGATTTAGAAGGAGATTGTCCCAGGGAACACACATTACAATTGCACACTTGCAAGAAGGCTGGCTGAGCAAGCGCTGAGTCGGAGAGCTGTGAGCAGCCACCTGGAAGGGCCTCTCCTCAGGCCATGTCCCTTCCCTCCTCCCCACACTACCCTCAGTGCTGCCTGGTCTACAGCATTTTTTCCCATCCCAATATGCAAACTGGTCAAACAGGTCAACCCAGACACCTTTAGGTCTCCCTTCTTTCTGTCTACGGGCTGGAAAACCATAATACATCTTGTGTCCTTCCCCGGGGCAGGTTGTTGGCAGCCAGTTGAAGAGCACTTGCCCTACAAGGTGGGCTGCAAGTTGCTCCTACCAGGGCAGAGCAGCTGCCCATTTCTTAGCCAAAATAAGCCATAAAAGGGGACAGAAGTGCCTTATAACCTGCTGCAGCTAAGTCCAGCTACAAGCCACCCTAGATCCCTCCTGACATCAGTGAAAATTGCTTTCTTGGAAGCCCCTGATGTGAGAAAATATATTGCTTAAATGGATATACCACATTTCTGAGGCCATGCTGAAGGTAAAGCAGTTGGGAGAAAGGAATCGATTCATCTTTGATTCAAAATAGCTTTGCCACCACACCGTGTCAGGCAGGCAAGGGACAAGGAATGTTAGTGACACATGCTCACACCGTGTCCCCACACCACCCCTGACACCCAGGGGAGCCCAGGAGTCACCCAGATACCGGCACAGCCACCCCAGAGGAGAGACTTGGCCCCTCAACTTCCCTGCACATTGTCTGGGGCAACTGAAAGACTGAAACTGCAAACAAAAAGAAATCTTCATTTCCCTCCCCTCACCCCAATATTATAAAACAGCCTTAACGTAAAAATATTTCCTTCCAACGTGTGCAGAGAAATAAACTTCGAACCTTTCAAAGCACCTTTCTAATTTCACCTATATTTTAATACACTTATGTTTCTATAGAATCCATTTAAAAGGAACTGGAATCCAGTTGAAAAGGGTAAAACTTCTCAAAGTCAAATATTCTGACCAAGCCCAAATTGCTCTTTGAAAAATTAATCAAGAGTTTTTGATTTTCAACCAGGATAGAAGGATTTTTAACCAGGATAGAAGAGAAAAATCTGTGGTCTTCATACACCACGGGCAAAAACATGGTTAAAAAAACCTGAACCAGTCGTTTAGCCTGTACACGGTTTAAAGTAAAATTAACATCTCCCTGCATTTTTTGCTGTTTTTCTGGCTGAAATTGCGCTTCAAGGGCATGTCTTACCAGTTCTTCTTATTTTGGAATATGATGAAAAAAATCTGATTAAAAAATAAAATCTGATTTGGATAATTTTCCATCTTTCTAGACCCCAGAAGGACAACACACACGCCTGCCGATGCAGATGGCAGGGGACCCGATGCTTCCCTGCACTAGTAAAAAGCTTACATCATTTGGGGTGCCCTGGGAGCTGCCAGCCACAAATGAGGCGAGTTCAGGTGAATTAATAATTAGGGAGCTGGGAAAAAATAGTAAAAATCCCTCCCAGGCACCCAGACCTGGCAGGAAAGGGCTTCCCTGCTCCCCTGTGCTGCTCCTCTTCCTCCCTTCGCCTCCAATTTCCTCCAAGAGGCTTTGAGGAGCAGAAACCGGCAGCAGATGGAGTCCCCGCTCCGGTTTCCCGGCCGCGCTTGGGGAACCCTCTGCCAGCCCTTGATTTTAATTAGGCGGTTTCGGAGGCATCCCCCTCCCCGGCGAGCGAGGGGAGCTCGTTAATGTTTCTGTAGGAGAAGGGCCCAGGGGCAGGAGCTGCAATACTGTCTCTAGAGTCTCCTAATTAACTCTGTGCAGATAACGAGGTAGTAACCGATTACAGCCGGGGTTAGGGAGGCAACGCTTTTTGCTCCAGTTACTTTTGTGGTCAGGAGGGGTGCAGACACCCCTCAGCTCCTGGTAGTGATTTAATTGTAAATAAGCAACGACATCACTAACAAGAAACCAAACCTTTGTGTCAAACAGAGTTGGCAGAATTCGTGCCTTTTCAGCGTTTGGTTTCTGCGGATCTTCTGCTTGGAAACTTCTTGGGCAGTGTCCGAACGGGCAGGGAATGCGTTAGAGAAATGGGGAGAAAATTCACCCTGGTGTCAGAAGCCCAGAGGCCTCCTGCTGCCTGACCCAGAAATGAGCACTGAATAGAAATATCTGCACTGAAAAATCTTATTCACTGGCACGATTTGTCCAAACGTTAGCAGGAAGGGGAGCACACCGAGCTGCGGCTGGCAGAACTCTAGCAGGCACCCCCATGGATTTGAATTATTAAGAGCACCCCATCAGCAGCTCCCGAGTAGCCTCTGGGACACGAACTGCTCTGGGAATAATCCCCAAACGTGAAAAAATTCGGGACAATGGAGCGCTGCTTGTGGGAAACGAGGCTGACTTTGGTGAATAAATTATTTGCTATGAATAATTCACCCCGACCTACTTGTAATTATTCTACTCTCATTTAACTCTTCTTTTGACTTCAGAGAGGTTGGCCATGGTCTTCCTCCTTCCCATGGCCAACAGAGGAGCAAGGTGTCCCAAGATGTGGGCTCTGTCTCCTGACCTGCTGCGTGGAGTGGGCATCTTACCTTAAGAGGGGCAACCCTTGTCCAGCAAGAGCAAAGCATGATGCTAGCTCTGCACAAAAGAGGTAGTAAGGGCTGGGCAGCCAGCAAATGGACCCCCTCTCCCTGTTTAACCTTCAGGGGCCTAATTCAGATTTTAAAATCCACGTGGCAGCGATGGGCAAGGTGAGGTGCAGCCCCAGCACAGATGAGGAGATACCTCAGCTCCAAGATCAACCCGCACGTATCCAGGAAACCTGACCATGTCAAGAGGTGCTAAAGGGAGAGCTAGAGCCGTCCTAGTCCCTGCAATAAATCACCCTTGAAATAGGGAATACAAAGCCACGTTTTACAGCACTCACAGAACCACAAAACACAGTCAAGAGCCTCCTCTCACTGCCATCATCACCCTGCAGGGCTGGTGCAAGGCTCGGACAGAGGTGGTGATGCTGCCTTCTCCTGTCCCCAGACAGGGAGATAAAGATGACTCTGAAGAGCAGTGGGGAAAAGCTTGGGTTATTGCCTCTCCTGGGACCACACAGTTCTTAAGAATCACTCCCCCAGGCTCTCAAATTAACCCTGCTCCAAGCCCGCTCTTGCAGATATCAGCAAGGTATCCTGGTGGCATTGTAGAGCCAAGCAGATATTTAGCAGCATCACAGGCATTTCCTTCCCCCATTTTCTCTAAAGACACACGCAAAGCACTGTGGTGCAAAGGATGAACTGACTCCAGGTGATGGCAAAGCTGGCTGCCAGCCTGCCCCCTTTACTGCTACGCCTGAATAACATACATAAAACCCCAGGACCCTTCGTTATAGACAAGATGATTCTATCTAAGAAGCCTCAATGTCTCAATAGAGGCCGTAGACAGAGTGAAAAAACACCATCCTCATCTCAAAATGGACCAGTGATCAAATCCCAAGACACCAGAGCGAAGCCAAAGTGGTTTTCTTCCCTCTTTTCATCTGACTGGGTAGAAGAAATTGTGAAATTTAATTTTTTTTTCACTCTTTCCTCACCCTCCCCAGTGTGGGATAGAGCTCTCCCGGTGCTGGAGGACCCCAGGCATGCACCCCCGGGCAAGCAGCGAGCAACGCGCACGGAACCGCAGAGACTGGTCACGGCCACCAAGGAGAACGGTTGAGAAAGGGGAACCAAAAAACAGCAGAAAGGAAGGACAGCAGCCGAGGGGGCTGCAAAGAGGGGGAAAAATCCAAACGGAACAGTGTGCACATACTTAGAAGGCAACACAGACAAAGACGGGGGAAAACACACAACAACCATTGCAGATAGGACTGGGAAAAAATACATATGGAAAGAAAAAAGGTGGACAGGTGGGGCAAAAAGAGCTTTTGCCGGACAGAACAGTAAGGTTTTTAAAACATCCTTTGGTTCAGAGGGAGAGAGCAGAAATAGTGCAGAAACAAAGCCCTGGCTGCTCTTGTCACCGACTGAGCCATGGCTGTGGGATGAGGGGGCTGTTGTCCCCCTGAACGCTGGCTTCTGCCTGGAGGTGTGCAAGGCTGGGTGGGCTGCACTGGCCTCCCCGAAGCTTCCATCGACTGTTGGGGGACAGCAGGAGTGACACTGGCTGGGGGAGGCAGCCGGCAGGTGTAGGGAGGGGGATGCTGCGACCCACAGGTAGCTGTCGTCTGGGGGAAGATGCTCAGCACCAACCTGTCTCCGTGGCCGTGCTGTTCCTATCACTGCACAGACAAGTGGAGGAGGTAAAAGTGATGCTGTCTCCCCATAAAGGCTTAGTTTTATCAGCAGCCACAGCTGGGATGGGGGTCAGCCCACGCTGCAGCCTTACACCCTAGGAAAAACTCAGATCTGGTCTTAAATCCTTATTTCTGCGGTTTGGGGGTCTTTGATAACAAGCACCATGAACCTGATCACCTCCAAACTCAGACAAATTTGATGCTAACTCTAGGTTGGAGTTGCTTGACTTGAACCCATCTCTACTTATGGTTCAATCACACACGGACACCTTTTGGAGGTGGGCGAAAAAGAATAAAAATTAAAGACAACTATAAAAAAAATAACCAGGAGGCTGCATTTTAAAAAGAAACCATTCTTATGTATCTAAGTTCTGTGGATTTGTTCTGTAAAGACAGACAAATTAAACTGGATGCCAGCTAACTCGCAGGGAAAAGACAGACTAGGGAAGGCCCTTCTGCAGTGTCTCTGCCCGGAGAAAATCTGCCCCACGAGCTGAGCACAATCACAGAGATGCCACACTATGACAAGCAGCCCAAAGGCTTGTTTAAAATCCCTGTTTTAACACATGATCTTTTTTATCCCTTTTTATTTTCCTCCTTTTTTAACTAATACGGGGAAGAAAAAGGGGGAGCTCAATGCTTCTAGTCCGTGACCACAGAGAGACAAACGTCTTCTGCTGGGCTTTCAGCAGGATGCAGCTCCTTTGTAAGTCAATGGAAACTCACAGGTGCTAAAAGGAGACATCGATTACTTTAAAAGGCTTGGGTTTCTGTGTATAACCGGTACCTCCAGATAGATGTTTATCTGCCTGCTCTTCTAGCTGATGTAGCTGAGACCTGGCATTTTGACATAGGCAATAGAGATGCTCTTTTAAAGCGGCGAAGCTACCAAAGGGGCCAGAAACAAATCAAAAGGAATGCAGAAGAGACACCTAACTGGCTAGCTTTAAGGTTATGTGTAATTTCCTTTTTCATTTAAATCCTAAAACACTGAGGAAGGATCTTGTAGGAAGCCATATGTGAGCTTCTTCTTGCCGCAAAGTGCCCTACACAAAGGCTGGCCCAGGTTTGGGTTTAGCTTGAGTCTCTTTGCAAAATCGTGCTTTGATACAGCCCCGGTGAAGAAAACAAGCTCTACAGGAGGGGAAGTTGTGGTCTGGATCCATTGCACCAAGCACAGCAGGGAGCAGTAATTAGGCTCGGTGGTGGCTGAAATGAGGTCAACAGCAAAAAAAAACCAACCCTGTTGGGTTTGATGGACGCTGAATGACACCAGCGCTAAAGGCTGATGCCAAACCTCTCCCTCCAAACCTGGGAGGTTCAAAATGCAAATTTCTAAGTGCCACGCGAGCTGTTGGGGAGCAGCATGGCTTTCCCCGGAGGAATCGGAATCTGCTTCCTAATTTCAACTCTGTCTCTACCCGAGTTCACCGCCTTCATCCAGGCAGTGTCTGAAAGGCAGCAGCATCCTGAATAGAATGCTTTTTTTCGTGTGTGTGGCTCAATTTAAAAGTTTTTCAGAATAAACAATAAGTTTGAGTGATTTCTTCATCTTACTGTCTTAAATGTTTGCTGTTAAAATAATTTCTTTCACGAGGGTATTTAAGGAGCCCTTCTGGTGTTGCCTCTGTTTAATAGCTTGCTAACTCCTACAGTACTGCCTACTCTAATTACTCCAATCTAATTAAGAAGGGGAAAAAACAGCAGACTACTGAAGGGCTAGTGAGAATGGATAGTCAAAGAGCTCTAGGAAGATAAATAGGGATCATATTGGTGGGGTAATTTGCTCATTAGCACCCTCCTTCCCCAAATTAGCCTAAATGGAAGCAGAATGAGAGAGGAGAGAGAGAAACACTGATAGAGAAAGCGGAGACATAGTTAGAGAGACAAACTGATGTGCCATAGTTACCAAGACCAAAAAAAGATTACAAAATTAAAATAATAATAATAAAAAAAAAAGCAGAAGATCCAAAATCCAGTCTGCTTGGAGAAAGCACCAGAAAAGTCCAGGAGAACAACACTAATGTCACAGAAAACCGGCACCCGCTTCAGCCACGGCACAAAAAAGCTGGTGGTTTGGCAGGAGTTTCTAGGGGGGGTGTTGGTCTACCTTATAGGCAACACGAGCAGGGCATTTCTTTCCCAGGCCTAGAGGTGGGGACATGTGTCTCAGCATCTCATACATGTCTGTGTAACTGATGCGCCCGCTTGGAGTCAAAGGGAGGGAGGCAAAAGCAAGAGGACACAGAAATCAAACCAGATCGGGTCGGGGAGGGGGGAAAAAAGGATTGGGATGGAGGGGGAAAAAAAAGGCAACACAATGGAGCAAATGAAAAGGAGGAGAGAGAAGGGAAAGCAGACAAGAGAACAGAGATCCGGTTAATCAGATTTCTCAGGAAAACAAAGCCAAAAATAAAGAGGTGGGTAAATCCAAAGGTTTTTCCGCTTCCGTTGCTGTGTTTCAGTGCCCAACGTCTCCTCCTCGCTGCAGGGACGGCCCGTGGCCAGAGCTGCACCAGGCACACGGGTCCCTGCGGGGAATGATTGATGTCTCTCTCCGCTCGGGGTGGGGAGGGTACGGGTTTGGGTGGCTCTTTGCGGGGGTGGAAGGATGCTCCCCCTTCTCAACCCCCCAAATCAGTCAGTCAAGAGGCTGGATTCACCATGCCAGGGAGCGCTGGGAGGCAGAGTTATGGGACAGGGAGAGACAGGGCTCAGAGAAAACAGGCAGCTTTCCTTCAGGGAATAAAGAGTCTGGGTTTCAGGTTGGCCTGTGGACTACGAGAGAAGCCAAAAAGCCAGTCCTGGGACAGACTGGGACTGCTCTGACTCCAAGCCAAGGGTGCCATTCTGCAAAACCCAGCCAGCCTGGGTTTCTCCTCCAGCCTGAATTCAAGTTGGACAAATCCAGAGCCCAGCACTCCGTTTGCAGAAAGGTGGTGAAAAGGGGACCTATTTCTCCCATACATTTGATGGGGCCCCTCTTTCATCAACCCAACATCAACTGGTTGTCTCCACCACCCAGGACACCTGGTTCTCCGGTCTGCTAGAGGGGACTGGGAATTGCAGAGATTTGGGAAAAGGCCCTAGACCAGCCCATTCTGATGGCATCTACCTTCAGCGTATGTTGGGGGTAAGTAAAACCCTGTCCTGAAAAGCAAGGAATGCAGAAACAGCAAGGAATTCTCCCACTTTGCCTTTTTCTGACTACTGAAACCAGGAGCGTGACTATGACAATCTCATTTTGTTTTCCCAGAGAGCTGCCTGTTTATTATATTGTGCAAATCTGTGCTGCCTGTCATCTGAGGAGAACTAAGTAATTTGCAGCATGTTATTAATTAACGTTTAACCCCTGGGAAAGCAGGACAGCGTTATCATCTCCACCATACTGGGAGGGAAACCAAGACCTAGGCTCCATATGAAACCCCTTTTCCCAAGCAGGACAACTTCAGAAGCCAGCAGCCTCTCTCCAGCCTGGGTCTCAATCCTTATTCCCAAAGATTGATGCAGGAGGGGGTGGAAGAGAGAACTCACCAAGCCCAAACCATCTATTCCCGTCCTTGGTAACCAATGCAGTTAAAATATCACCCAGGTTTTATAGCCCAGAGCTAATTTAAAGGCTGCTGAGAGACACTGATTGTAATTACAGCCAATGGCTTCCCCCAGCCTCTCTCTCCTGCCCCTGCTCTGGCTGGAGGTGCGGGGTCTCACGCCTCTCTGCAATGCTCGTTAACTTGTAAACCCTAATTAGGTGTGGAAAACACCTGGGCTGGAGTGAAAGAGAAAAGTGAGCTCCATCCTGGCTGCTTCCACTTCTCTCCTTCACCTTCTGCTCTCCATGCACCTACTGCCAGAAAATCTCTGCCTGTAACTGCGACCCCAGTGAAGTCCAGCGTCACCCTGTGCTCATTTCTTGGCAAGATCTGTCCTTAATTCCCTACCCCAGCTCCCAAGCACAGTATTTTCCTGTGCTGGGAGGTTTCACTAGATGTCCTGTGGTGGACATCTCAGAGATGTCATGTTGCTTCCAAGACAATCTCTGGCTGTCGCGCTGTGAAAAGCTCATCTCTTCGTCTCTCCACATCCCACTCTGCTGCCCAGTTGATCAGTGTCCAGATCTAATATCTTTTCAGCTCAGGAAAGGGTTGAAATGCTGGTCATTCAACTGGGGTGACAACGATGTAAAGCCCAAGCAAAATGGACTCGCCGCTCCCTAGAAATCTTGGGATGACTTTTTTCTCTGGTCTGTATCAATAGAGAGAAGGTGCTCGGGTGCTGCGCTGCTTTTCCCCAACACTTCCCACCCAGACCCGGCGGGATGGAAGCTGGAGGGTTCACTGTCTCATAAAGCTGCCTTGTCTCCAGCCAGCTGGGGTGTGGGAGTAGACGGGGAAGAGATGCATGGAGGAGAAAGGAGGCAGTCAATCAATCATTCCTTTTTTTTTTTTCAGGCAAAGGGGTTAGTTACGTTACAGTTCCTTTTCTGTACTGTTTGCATTTGCACTTGGGGAGGGAGGGAGGGGTTAAAAAGAAACAAAACCAGAACTGAAAATGCTGGAGGGAGTCTCTGAAGTTCCAAACCTTGTATGCCACCCTATGAGGGCACTTCTTTCCTAAGCCCAGGGGTGGAGCAATTACACGTAACAAATTGTACATATCCTTATAATGAATCCGGCAACTGGAAAGAAAACATGAGATGTTATGACAGCAAAAACCGAAGAGGATTCAGTTTTTCCCCAGGCAAACAGGAGAAGTTGGAAGGGCAAAACACGCTGCAAAGCAAGGTTAGTCTGACAGCAACTGGGCGCTTTGACACAGACCGAGAGAGAGGGAGAGAACTTCCAGCTGCTCAACAAAAGCTCTATCCTTGTGTTTTCTTCTGTGGAACCCTCAGTGCCATGTGCAGGGCTTTCCAACCATTGCATTTGGTTATTTTATCACTAACGTCTTACTTCTCTGTGCCTGAGCATCTGCCTAGAGACGGCCCCTTCCCACTGCCCAGGCGCTGCAGCCCGACAAAACCAGCACACAAATAGCCTGTTTAATGGATTATCACTGGGATTCAAATTAGCTGGTTCAAAAGAGCTTGGGACCCTTTACCTTCTGCTGTTCCCACCTACGTAACCCCAGCAGGGCTGTGCTTCACGGGCAATAAGCAATTTGCTGGGAGTCCAGAAACTGCCATCTCCAGAGCCGTCTCTTGGCCATCGACACTGGGAAAATCCAACCTTCGTTACCAGTAGGTGAAATCAGATGCCTCGAGGTAGCTTTATGGTCAGTCTCATTAACTCCCAACAATATTTTCAGCTAATTTAACAGCAGGATTAGATTCCTTAATCTTTTCTAAGTAATCAAATCATGTATAAAAAGAGCTGTACTGAACTTTCAAAATGACCTCCAAATAAAGACGAGATTGATTTGGCTTCGCTATGTTTATTTTGGTACGTTATATAAAGAAGGCTGGAATATTTTGGAATATCTCCTTCAATATTACTGCTTTTTTGGACATGAAAAATTAAGGTCTATTCAAAACCTTCACAATCAACTCAAAACTATTAATTTAGAAACAGATCAAATGGAAACTGTGCAAGCCTTGGCTGCAGGCCTAATTGTGGTTATAAAAAGTATATTGGTTTAAGTGAGTCAAGAAGTTTACCAAAATTTTAGAATGGTTTTGTAAAATCAGCGTGTGGAAAATATGTATGAGCAGTTCCCTGAGCTCTGTAAGAGCCCATGGAAAGCTTGAAAACCATTGCATTGGAAGCTCAGGGCAGCAAATTCTGACAATCAGGGATTCTTTCGTTGCTTGTTTAAATCTATTCCAGTTTTGTCTATTTTCATCAGCATCCTTTCATGTCAGATAGCTCAGAAAAAGCTCTCCCTTGGGAGAACCTGTGCCTCCTCCCAACCACTGAAGGTGCTGCCAGTAGCATATCCCTCCACTCTTGGGAGCAACTGATAGGAATGGGATGGGAAGACCAATGTTACCAGTATCTCTAAGGGGTATGCACTGGGAAGGTGAGTGTAAGAGAGAGAAAGTGCTCGCTTTATCTACCTTGAACAACTAAAAGCACATAAAAATCCAATTTTCTTTTTTTCCCCAGTTCAATCTTAAATTCAATGTATTCACTCCTTCCCTGATTAACTCACAGCCTGGACTGAACCACTTTGTGCACCCCATTTCTCTCGCTCTCTCTTTTTCTGTGAGCCCGAGGCTTCTGCTACCCCTAAATCCAGCAGTTCCCCCATACTTACCCCAGCTGAGTGTGACACACAGCTAGAACAACAGCTTCTAGCTGCTTATTTTACTTCCTTTGGAATGTTTTTCCCAAGAAAAGTTAACAGAAAGTTGGATTTTTTAACAAAAACAAAGGTGATATTGGAAATGGGTATGTAAATACAAACACATTAAATCTATGGTTAAAATATTATCTATATAACAAAGGACAACACTTGTACTTTTTACCCGTGCAGCATCTTTCATCCAGGGTCTTAAGCTAAGGAAAGTGGACAAATATTGTAATTCCGTTTTTCTTGGGAGAATCACAGAATCACAGAATCTTCTAGGTTGGAAGGGACCTTAAAGATCATCTTGTCCAACCGTCAACCTAATTCT
>JAOXJK010000007.1:10359214-10377079 GCA_025774025.1 Xenus cinereus
TGTGAGGAGAGGCTGAGGGAGCTGGGGGTGTTCAGCCTGGAGAAAAGGAGGCTGAGGGGAGACCTTCTCGCTCTCTAAAACTCCCTGAAAGGAGGGGGTAGCCAGGGGGGATCGGTCTCTTCTCCCAAGTCACAGGTGATGGGACAAGAGGAAATGGCCTCAAGTTGCACCAGGGGAGGTTTAGGATGGATATTAGGAAACATTTCTTCACCAAAAGGGTTATCAACCATTGGAACAGGCTGCCCAGGGCAGTGGTGGAGTCGCCATCCCTGGAGGTGTTTAAAAGCTGGGCAGACGCGGTGCTGAGGGACATGGGTTAGTGGTGGTTTTGGCAGTGTGATGTTGATGGTTGGACTCGATGATCTTACAGGTCCCTTCCAACTGAGATGATTCTATGACTCTAAGTGCTTTCTGGGAGACGGACCACGTGTGATGGAGCTGCGGGTCTGCACCCTGCAGCTGCACAGCCAGTGAATCCTGGTGTGCTAGGACTCAGTGTCACTGCTACAAAAGCCTGATTTCAGATTAAATGATCTCCTCCCGGACTGCTGAAGGTCAGCACGCCCCATAACCAGAGCCAAAGCACAACAAGCTGTGGAAATGGGCTGCAAACCAGCTGAGAGCTGTTAAAAAGAACCAGCTTTGGGGCATGTGGGCTTTTATTTCAATCTGGAAAACAACTAAGGGCTGGCTGAGAACTAACTGCTGTAAGGCAGTTGTTTGAGGGTCACTCAGTTCAAAAGTGCCACATCCAACCTGTTGCCCCTGCGCCACAATGTCCCAGCTGCCACGACATGCTGAGGCTTGCTGGGAAGGAAGGGCAGGGGAAAGGAAAGCAGAGAAAGCAACCATCTTGACTTTAGAACAAAAAAAAAAATAATTTTTGTAATCATCCCTGTCATAAAAATACATCCCTGTGTGTTATACAGCTTCACAGTTTATATTACCAACACACAACGGTTTGGGTTTTGCTTCTATCACATTCTACCAAGCCTGAAACCTGGTGAAAGCAATTTAACCTTGCACTCGCTGCAGGCAAACAGCAGTCATTAAGGCGCTGATTAGTCAGACTCCCATTTCGTTATGCTAATACCCGAGCCTCCAGATTTTGCCCCAGGGATTTTGCGGTAGTTTTCAAGGGCGGCTTGAGCTTTGCTCACTTGCTGCAAGCCTGCACCGGTGGCCATCCCGCTTTCAGGCTCATCTTCCAGAACACTCAGCACCTACAGCCTTCAGGGGATGCTCAGTGAAAATCAGGTAGCATTTCTGCCAAATTAATATTCCTGTGATTGCTTTGCAGAGGCGCAAAGAGGCCGTTCCCTTGGCAAGGGGAAGCTCTTTGGTACTCGACGGACGATGCTACAGACGTTCCCATCTCCCCGCGTCTCGTCCCTGCCTCCCACCCCCTTAAAACTCACCTTAAAAGACTGCACAAACGTCCAGAGCAAGATGCGGATAGTGTAACCCTGGCGAAGGAGCTTGATAAGTCTCGCTGCCCTGAAGAGCCGCAGGAAGCTGAGGTTGATGAAGTTGTCCTGCGGAAAGTAAAGGTTTTGTGTCCTTCAGAAATTAACGCGATTAGAAACCACAGCCCGCAAAAAAGAAATTAAAATTACCAGCTTCACGATCTAAGCAGCAAATCGGCCACCAGAAAACCTTCCAAAAGAAACATTCGTCAGTGCAGATCACTCCACATGCAGCAAGTATGAGAAAATCCCTCTCCACAAGAGCCCTCCCCTCTGCTACTGGGTCAATGATAGAAAAGGAAAAGGCCCTTTCACGCTGTCCATGGAGGTCTGGTTTTCTTTGAGTAAGGCAGATTTTTCTCCCCCTAAAGGCTCAGGGAGAGGTTATGGTGCCATATTATCATTTTGTAAAGAATGATGTTGTTTTGAAGTCTTGGTCAGCTCGCTTTCTACAATGAATTGAACTTAAGCCAAGACAGTTGCAAGGGGCTGCATATATAGCCTCTACCGTAACAAAGAAAGGCATTGTCCAGTGAAGATTAAAACATCCTTGAAAGAATGAGGATGTTTTCTAACCTGGAGGCTTTAAATGTTTATATAACATGTGACTGGACAGGCTCGTCAAGGAGAAATGGCACCAGCAAGACTGTTTGGAAGACGGATCAATGGCAGTGAATCAATTGGGAAGAGTGAGCATTCAACAGCAGGAGGGCATCTTAGGAACCTGCTGATGTTTTTAATTATTATTAAATGTGCCTTTGCAGGTGGATCAAAGAACTGCTGGAGACAGATTCTGATTTCCATTTGTTTTATATGATTTTCCCCACCCCGCACCCCATTTTTTTTCCTTTCCTTCATGGAAAAGAGGTTTCTTGCCCCAATGAGCTAATCTAGAGAGGGTTCTTTCCAAAACAAAACATGCAAAAGCCAGATCCCTCTTGCCCTCCTGTTTTAAGGAGATGAAAAAGATCCCCCCTTTCCACACTGATTCCAATTCACTTATTTGTGAATCTTTGTTCACAGCCACTCATTTTACTGAGTTTGCTAAAGAGAGAAAGTGTCCCACTTTAAACTATCAAGCAGTGGAGTGGAAAATGTAATCATAAGGAGCTCTTGTTGGTAAAGATGAGCAAAAATAGTCTTTCCCTTGTATGATTGTTTTACCAGAAGACACCCAGTCATTTTGAACTGACCCCATGCTTCTTGCTCATTTGGCTACAGAGCTCATGCTGAATTTGAGGGGCTTGTTGGATCTATTCATTTATTCAAATGCCAGCTCAGTTTTGGGGCCAGTAGCATTGCATTCCACCAATCCCATCAAAGAGTTCAAGAAATCAGTCTCAGGCATGCACTCGGTTTCTCTCATGTTAAAAAACGCAAGCAGCTCAGAGTTAGGCACAGACTGTATATCAGACTCAGTCCTCAAATAAAGAGAAAAGAGAAAAGCACAGGTATGTTCAATGAAAGAGCAGACAACACTGAGCTCATTCAAACCAGCAACAGAAAGCAGCTCCGGCAGGCAAAACACAAGCACGGATTCCCCTGGGTTGTTCAAGGTCAGTAAAACAAGCACTAAAAATTCACCGCTTGTCTCCCAACATCAGCTTCTGTTTTATTTTTCTCACTGGTTTCGTTCCCTACACAAAATACGGGCTGAACTCACCTTAGTTGGTAAGGGCTGTACAGGACCCAGGGGACAGAGCCGGACCGTGGCTGGATTACCAGGTGTCGTCAGCAATCTGGTCCTTAGTGACCCATTCCCAGGTTTAAAAATTTAATTTTCACTTAAGAGGTCAAATCTTAACAAAGATTTAACCCAGAGCCCAGTTTAATCATGGAAAGTTTCCCCACCAGTGGGAATTGGATGGGACCTTACGTGTAACGTTTACGGTGCTCGGGCATCACATTGGCACGTCTGACAAATTTAGTACCTTTGGAGCAATGGTCGAGCCAGATCTTTCCCTGTGCACAACCCTAACGCTCCTCCAGGATCCATCTCTGTGTAGGAACACACCTCACCTCCCTCTTCCCACCTTACTGCAGCTTAACGGCAAGAGCATCGCTTTGCTCAGACTTTGCTGTAATTTCCTAATCAGAGCTGACACGATGCCTAACTTCTGCTTTGGTGTGGTCTGACTGCAAGGTCACCCTTGGCACAGGACACCCCTGTGCTACAGGAGGCTTCATACAAGACAGTCTGTATATAGGTGATCTGAAACAGCAGGCTCAAAACTCTGCATTATGCCTATAGCCCCCCCACTCCCTGGGATTTGGAGGGATAAACAGTCCAAAACCTTTTTGTGTGCCTTTTTTTCTCCAGCCCCAAGCTCTCCCTGGTGGACTCAGGCACTGCCACTTCCTAAACTGTGACGAAAGCCTCAGCTCTGCCAGGAATCGTTCGCAACCCAGGAAAATCCACCGTTACCGACACTCGCGGGCCGTTCGAAGGACCGTTCTCTGCGCTGTTCGTAGGGAGGCAAAATTACACACGCCGGTGATGGGTGGAAGGGCTCCGCATGTGTAACCCTCGGCACACCGCGGAGAAAACCCGTCCTTCAACACCTCAACTCTCCAGGCAGGTATTAGAACCGCATGCAGTTAAAGGGGAAACTCCACATTGCGATATTTCTTGTGTATAGCAGTGTTTTGCATCAATTTTTCTCCCATTTAGTCGCCTCTGGAACGTGTGACACACACACGGTCATCTTCTGTGTTATCAAAGTCTGTCTTTCTAGGGTTTTGTTTGCTTTTCTGTTGCACAGAAGCTATAGGCTGCTCACAAGAGGCACCAGAGCTTTATGATGGTACAATCCACCTGAGGACTAGCAAATTATGTTAGGAAATGCTTTTTCCCTGGCCTGTCGCTATTTTCCTAAGAAAGTGGGCTCTGGTACCGAAGACACAGCCACCACTTCCCACAGCAGGGGTTTTTAAGCCTGCAATGGGATTATGAGGTTTTTATGTCATGGCTGGACGTGCTCTGCAGGATTTCGGGAAAGGGGCTACGTTACGCTGCCACAAAGCAATAAACTCAGCAGAAGTTGGGCTGCTCATCCCTGCTTCTTCCTGCAGCCCAGTTGCAGAACACAACAACCCCCCTCAAAAATTGAAACTTCAGATTTCTGTCCTCAAACTGGGCTCACCCAAAGGTGCAAATTTCTGTGGGAAGAGGAATCCAACCAAGCCAAGCATGGGATCACTCAGGAAGTTTTGGCTGAACTTTTGCAGATGAAGTTCTCTTCATCTGGCATCAACAAGAATTAACCTGTTCTGCTGAAGAACTACTGTAGAGGAAATAATTGTGTTCCCATTGAAAGCTCTGTGGCATTGGCAGTGCTGAAGAAGAGCTACTGAGTCTTGCATGGTGTCTTGGCTTCCTTTGAAGCTTGGGGAAAACCCTTGCTTATTTTAAGAGATTGCAGATTTTTGCCACACTTTTCTGCGTCTTGGGGACTCTGCCATTACAGACATGTCATATCGTGTCCTTTCATCCTGAGCCAGGAACACTGGAAAAGGGTTTTATAGATGTGTGATGCTCAGATCTCTCCTTGTTCCCTACTACCTTTCAACTTTGGTGCTTCTGCTGGAGTCACTGTAGGTTCCCATCATCTGCAGCAGGAGGAGAAAGGCAGCTCCAGAGGGCAACTTGGTGCTCCGAAGATCTAACTTGGACGTCGAGTGATGGAAGGAGCCTGGACCAGTCGCTATGACCATAGAGACTGCAATCCTAACAAACTGCAGGATGAGAATTTAAATCTTTAACCTGCAACACAGACAGTACAGGGCCAAAAGGAGATACACTGATTTTTCGAGTGTATCTTCAGGTGCACAACTGATGCCAGAGCACTTGTGTCTGCTGCCTGGACCAGTGGTGAATTGTCCAAAGATGTCCTCATAGCTCCCACACACCTGTAAGGCTTCTAGCCACTGCAGCACACGCAGAGGATCCCCCTCTCAGACTGCACTAACCAAACTCTTAACTTATACATTGTCATTTTCTTCTTTGCTGCTTCCCAGCACAAAATTCCCTCCTGTGATCCTCCATGAAGCTTGGAGCTTATTTTCAGGCTGTTGGGAAGATTCACTCTGATAAGTTTCTTAACAGCAACTGTGCAACAGAAAGTCCAGGTGTTAACACAGATCTGTAAGTATTGTTGATAATTTATGATCTTGTTTGTGTGATTAACCACAGCCAGGATACTTAAGAATGGAAGAATATATATATATATATAAAATTGTATTTTTCAGATCAAATTTTACCTTATTCATCCTCTTTTGCCTAATTTATGACTTTCAAAGACAGAGGCCGGTATTTCCAAAGGCATCTTTGGAATCAGGCACTAAATTCCCAGTGGGATCTGGTTCCCAGTACTTTTCAGCCCTGTTCACAACAAGGCTTATACGTTTTACTTGAGATGTTTGCTTTCGCATCCAGGGACTCTGTGTCTGCTGAGCTGGCAAACTGCTTCTACGTGCTGGTGTCGCAAAGAGTTGAAAAAAAATCACTCTTTCGTATGACTTCTCTTTTGATTAGAGGGAAGCAAGTCTGTAATAAATTCAATAATTTTTTTTTGCCTTACAATACAACATAAACCATGGGCTTAAAATACTTGTAAGGCACTCCTCTTAAATGTATTGCTTTCTTTGCAGAAAGCTCAACACATTTCATCATAAAAGAAAACAAAACTGATTTTTGAGATCCAAAATTTGGTACCACCACTTACAAAAGGAAGGGTTTCCCAGCCAGCCAATCTTCTCTACTCCAGGTCATCCAGAAGCATCCTTCCCCTCCTATTCTCATCCAATTTTCCACCAAAATAAAGCAAGTGGCAGTCTCCCCTTTATCATTGTCAGGTGTAACAAACAGCGGAGAAGGGGCTATTGGTAACTGCATTTGCCTCACGTCACCAATTAGCCAAGGGGAAGAAGATGCAGGATAGAAGCCAGTTTTGAGGCACGCTGCAGTGAGGCTTTTTCACCAGTGCAATCGGAAATCTCATCAAAACGAATTAAATTAAAGAAAAACGAGAGAAAATAAAAGCAGAGAATTTAAATAATTGTTTAAATTCAATGAAACCAACCGTGTCCTATATGTGATGTTTTCATGGATGGATATTTGCAAGATTATTTACAAATTTATTTTTTTTGAGCAGCAGGTGCACAACATACAGACGGAGACATGGTTTTCGCATTGTATGTTGATTGGATGGCGTGATTCAGCAGGTAGATAAGGAAAATAAAGAACAAAACAGGAAACAAAAGAGAAAATGAGTAATCAGGACAAGCAAAAAAGGAAACTCTGAAAATTTCACTGGAAAAAAACTGTTGGGTTTTTGGGGGTGTTATTTCATGGTAATTATATAAATAAAAAATGCTTCAAACCAAAACAGATTCTGAGATCCTAAAGGTAACACAGACAGTGCAGTAATTATTTGCATTTCATTTTGTAATGCAAATTGGGAGACAATTCACAAACACTTCTCGGTATGTTTTTTATATTTCCAGGCATAGAAATAGATGTCAGTTTGCCAAACACCCATTGGGCCTCCTGTGGCCAGTTGTGTCCACAAGGACACCTTCTCCTTAATGCCGCCTGTTGTACTATTTTACTCCCGTTACTGGGAGGGTGAAAAAACTGACATACGTGTTTTTGCCTAAGGAAATAAAAAAATATATATATTCCACTGCATTCACAAAGTAAATTACATATGACATGACTACAAAATTAAAATAAAGCAATTAATCAACACTTTTCCTTTTATCTTTACTTTTCAGTGGGTTAAAAGTACCGATGCAGCAAGGCTGGTGGAAGCCTGGTCTCTTGACATGAGACCGCCCGGGTGAGCAACTTTATTTACCTTGGAGAACAATTATAGCTGGAAAAAAGAGCCATGGAGAAAAGTGGTGCTCCTGCAGCTATTTGTGAGCCTGATCTCAAAGTCAAGCCCAGAAAGCATCCCCTCTCTGCAAGGAGCCAGAGGCTTCACGGGTGGCGGTTACGGGGACAGATGGAGACTGACAGTTGAGTTGAGGTTGTGGGTGCCACCTGGGCTTCTCAGTCCAAGGAACCCTCCCAGGCAAATGGGTAATGACAGGGAAGGACTAAGGGGGGCTGCCACCCAACCATCCCCACGGTGGCCCATCAGACAAGGAGAACCTGGAGCTGAGAAAGGCAATGGAGAAGAGAGCATCCTCCGTCACGGACACAGCAATGAGTACTCAAGACCTGCTCTTCTCTTGGGTCATTCTCAGCTCTGTAACGGGGTGCAGTGGTGAAATGGGGTTAAGCACTACCCATGGCAATTGGTGCAGAGCAGATGTTCTTCCTAGTCTTTAGCTACTACTCTCCCCTGCCTGGAAAAGTAAAGGGTGGGAAATGGTGGGGCAGAGGCAGCGGGATTAAAGACTCAAGGCTGTAACGCCTGATCTGTGCTCTGTGAGTGAGGTCCTCCTCTTGCTCCCTGCTCTTTGTGTGCTCACTAGCACTGCATCAGAGCTTTCAGCCCTTTTCTGCTATTTTTTTAATTAGTTCTAAATTCTAGAAGTTTTTAAGTGGCTTAGGTGCAACTCCAGTTGAACAAAATAGCAGGTCTATATTACAAAGATGGTTCAAAGTGTAACTCTGCCAGGTTATACATGCACTGTGCCACTTTCCGGGCAGCAAAACAGCCCTGGCATTTCCCAGGCAGCCCTGGGACACTTTGGGTTCCCTTTATGCACTGTGGGTCAGAATAACACACGTTGCAACCTAGCATGGAGCCAACAAAACAGGCCTGGAGCAGAGCACTGGATCCTTCTGCTGGTTTTCCACCCTAGGGACCACAGCCTGTCCCCAGGACTGGAGGGAGAGGAAGGTTTGGGGTGGCAGTAGAGGTCCTGGTACAGAGCTACCTCCACCACGCGCCACTGGACGAAGCAAATAAAAGACATTCCAAAAGCTGCCATTATTTGCTGCCATTAACAGTTCTGTTATAAATGTAATCTTTGGGGCACCATTGTGAACTTCCACCAGTGCAATTAAACAGCAACTCTGAGATTTGTGCATCAGTGTCACCTTTAAGTAAACTAAGCTCCTAATGCCTCTTTACCACGCTGGGCACGATGCCTTTGAACTCTGTCAGCCCATCTGGAGCCGAGAGATGGATGTGTGTGGCTTAGGGACGCTTACACCAGTGGCTGCAGGAGCCATTCATGGGGATGAGTGCGATGATGCTGGTGGGAACAGGCTGCAGAGAGATGAGAGAGGAGCTCTATGAAAGTAGTTTTGAAAAACAAGTCTAGCAAGAAGGTGGGGGAGAAACCTCTGGGCTGTCTCTGTGTGGAAGGGAGACGTGATGTCTATATAGAAATGCTGCAGAAGGGAAAGGTTTAGAGAGACCAGAGATCAAATAGGTCAATGGACTGAGACAGAGGACCAAGAGGTCAGGGGCTGGAGTGGCACTGGGGGACACACTGCTTTTACATTAAAGTTTGTGAGGAGCTTTGTATTGGACATGCTGCCAGGGGAAGCTGCTGAACTTCTGAAAGTCCTCTCTCAGATTTGACTTAATGGATTCTAGTTACTCATAAGCCAAAAGCCTCTCCATTACCACCTGGGAGGATAAGGAAAGGGTGTATAGGTGCTGTGGAGCTTAACCCCATTGGAGTTTACCGACTGTTTTTAGAGGTAATTCATACTACTCTTCAAAGGCATCCCCAAATTGATTCTGGAAACCAGAGAAATCATCAGGGTGATGCCTTTAATAAAATGCACGAGGGCTTGGTGTTGCGAAGGAGACACCTTCCTGAAGAAGAGGATGCTGATATCAGAGAGAACACAGTCTCCCTTGCCATGTGTGAGTTGGCTGTGCTGCTTCCTCCCAGGAAAAGTGGCTGAAGGAGGGGTGGAAGAGAAGTGTCAATCTGTGCTTGGGGCTGACTTGCAAAGGTTTTCACGAATTTTCCAACCAAGGCAAAGTTTTGGGTGCCTGAGTTTGGCAATAAAGCATGTCCCATGAGAGAGGGAGTGGGGACAAGCACCTGCCCACCGTTCACTCCCAAGCACTCAGACCATGGCTTTGATCCGAGTGACCCCGGCTGAAAGCCATCCACTGAAAACAAAAGGTAATCCAAAGTCTACGAGATAGGATTCACCGACTGTTAAATGAACACCATTCATGTGGGGAGTAAAACTTTTGGGGTTTTGGGGTTTTTTTTTTTGTACCAAGGAGGTTAGGCAATAACGTATTTTGTTAGAAACAGTAATATGGTCTTCACCACCAGCTGCATGTCCTGTAAAGAAGCCTGGGAAGCATAGTTCTTAGCACACACAAAACAGATCTATAAGCAAATCCCAGGGACTGAGAAAAAAAAAAATTATGGTAAAGTTCAAATTCATCACATACAGATACAGCATCATCAGCGAAAATATGCACCGGGAGAGGAGAGGAGCAATTTGTAAATTGGATAATATCAGGCTGTCAAGGCTTGAGTCAGTCATTTGCTGCCCTTATGGAAAAATCCTCTAGAATTTAATGGCAAGCTTGTACGCTTCTTGTAATCTAAAGGACTCGTTAGCAGGGAGGGAGCAGTCATTGTAAAGGGGATTGTTTGTTTTAATAATTGCCCTGCAAAGCTGTTGTGCACGTAACAAGAAGGCACCACCTTCCCCCAATCCAGACTGTGCAGAACGAGGAGTTTCTGGCTGTTTCTACGTTCCCATCAGCTCCCCCCTTCTCACTCCTCTTATCGCCCCGTCACCAAGGCTGGAGCCCCAAGGGACAGACGTGTGTGTGTGTGTGTGTGTGTGCGCGCGCGTGCCCTGCAAAGCACCTCACACTATAAAACACCGCGCTTCACCCAGAAAATTTTCGATCTTTTCCCTCTATTAAATTCAACAGGATTTTTCCATTAATAGGCAAAACCAGGCGGGGGTTAGAGTTGTTTGCTGAAGGAGAGAGAGAGAGATGGTTTCCTGGCAGAGGCACCAGCACTGTCCTTCTCATCACAGCTTTCTGCGTGAGAGCCTTTGGGGCAGGCAGCTGTGCTCATCTCCATGGAAAGAGCAGAGCCGATGGGACCAGGTCACACAAGGACATCATTATCACAGCACGAGTCCCAGGGGCAGCTCTAGGGAATAAGGCTGGTAGGGAGAAGGTGCAAAGTCTTGACAGGGTACAGCTTTGTTGGTAAATGAAGGAAATTGAGCAAACTGTACTTACCGCAATCTCTGTTACTAAAATATCAGTAATACTTCCCAACACTGTTACAAAATCGAAGACATTCCAGGCATCTCGGAAATAATTCTGCCAAATGAAAACACAAGGGGGATAGAGGGATCCAAGGGTTATTTTATTATTTTTTTTTTGGCAACACAGGCTTTTTTTGTTTTGTTTGTTTTTAAAAGTGCATTGTGAAATACAAACATTTCAGGTAGGGAGGGAACAGTTGGAAGTAAACGAGGAAGGCACATACCAGCACACCAAAGGCAATGATCTTCAGCACACACTCCATTGAAAACATGGATGTAAATACAATATTCAGGCATTTCAACATTTCTTCATATGCTTCTGGAGCATCATAGAACTAAACCAGGATGGAAGAAAGGCTGTTACTGGAAGATCACTCACAGAATAAAAGCTTCCCAGCTGACTTGCCTGATAACAAGACTCTTGCTCATTTTAGTGCCAGATTTTGTGCTCACTTTAGGCAAGACTTGGGGTTACACTATGCTTATTCACGCCACGCCAGAAGCACACCATTGTCTACACGCTATCTTAATGGGGTAGCTGGGAATACACCCAGGATGGGGAGACTATTGCTGGTGTACGTCTCCCTGGAAGCAGAGTATGGACGAGGAGGGCATTCTCAAAACCAGAGGACAAGGGCAGAACTGTGTTTTGTTCCAGCAGACCCTAAGAATATGGTGACCCCTTGACTGTGAAGATACTCTAAGCTAGGCAAGGGGTAGGATGGGAGATCATCCACGATATCCAGCCACCCGCAGCTCTTCCTATTGGGCACCATGGATCACCTCCCAGAAGCTTGGCACTGCGGCAAATTTGAGTAATTTCCCTGGAATGGTGGATGGTCCTGGGAGCTCTCACCCAGAGAAGCTGTGGCTGCCCCATCCCTGGAGGGGTTCAAGGCCAGGTTGGAGGGGGCTTGGAGCAACCTGTTCTGGTGGGAGGTGTCCCTGGATCAAATTGGATGCTCTTGGGCAGAAAGACACGTGAACCGAGGACAAGAGGGCTCAGGGGAGTGGAAATCTGATATTATTTTTTTTCATTTAATTTCAGTCATAAGGTTGACCCGCTCCTCTGCATGAGGGACGAGATGGGGTATTTTTTTCCATGCAGTGCATCATGCCAAACCCATACATGTCTCTCGTTCACATCGCTGCGACTCCCAAACCCCAGCAGCCACATTAATTTTGCTCTGTATTTGTACCCACGCTGCGGAGGATCGGCACAGCGGCTCGCTGCCTTCTCTGCAGGGTTCAAAAGTGACCCCACCAGGGAGGGCTTTCGCTGGGTGAGTTTGCTTTCCACCTGCTTCCAACATAATGAAAAGAGTCCCAGGGCGGAGGTCAAAAAGCAGTTTTCTTCAGAGTCCACGTAAGCAGGTGCATTGTTCTGCATCGGTGATATTTAACTGCTGGAAGAAGTTAGTGGAAGGGTTATGAACATGTTGAATTCTCCAGCCTTTAATTCTTTTTTCAGAATTTGACTGAATAACTTTTTTGGAAGATGCTTTGGAGAAAAAGAAGCTGCTGGGTTCGATACATTAATGGTCAGAGAGAGCATATGGGGTGATGACCAGTCTGGAAAGGTTTCTGGAATACACCAACTGTAGTTTCTGCCTCCTTCCCTGTGACTGTAAGCTAGGGGCCAATGAAAACCAATATTGAGAGTGTCTTTGGATGGGGGGCCCCAGGAGTTACGTGTGGCTTTTAGCAATGAAAGGAAGGCTCAAGGAAGTATTTCAGGAATAGTATGTTAAGGGTAAGTAAATAGCATTTTAAGGAGTTGCATTTTAAGTGTTCTCAGCAATTTCTTCCAGATCTGATTGGTTTTAATCCCAGAAATGGTGGGGTTTAGTGCAGGTGGAATCGCAGAATCGCAGAATCACAGAATGATCTGTGGAGACCCCCCAGTCCAACCCCCTGCCAGAGCAGGTCCACCCAGAGCAGGTCCCACAGGAACGTGTCCAGGGGTGTTGGAATGTCTCCAGAGAAGGAGACTCCACCACCTCTCTGGGCAGCCTCTTCCAGGGCTCTGCCACCCTCAAAGTAAAGAAGTTCCTCCTTGTGTTTAGGTGGAACTTCGTATGTTCAAGTTGGTGCCCATTTCCTCTTGTTCTATACCTGGGCATGACTGAAAAAAGACTGGCCCCATCCTCTTCACACCCACCCTTTAAGTATTTATAAGCATTGATCAGATAGAATATGTGCCTAGCTGGGTGTTGGGTCTGATCTAGTGCATTTGTTTTCATGTTCTTGTGCTGCTCTCTGTTTTTCAGACACCACCTAAACTTAAAGCCATTAGCACTGTTCAGACAACACAAGGACGGATTTGCTGTGCTCTGGTCCCTCCGCAGTGTTACCAATAGAACTGTTACCCAAATACCATTTGCAGGACTGTGTCCCCTTAAATACACCTTTATAAGGTGTATTTGGAGAATGTGAATTTCCAAAAGGTCACAGTAAAATGTGAACCAACAAGGTTTGACAGAGGTGTGTTGCAGAGCAATGCAGCTTGGTAGCTCTTAATTGGAGGAGAAGCAAAATGGGCTTGACTTTTGGGATCTTTATGTGTCTCTAGTGCTGATGGCCACAGTGCTTTTTAACCTGTATTATACACAAAAAGTGTGTATTTGGTTCAGGAGTGATTGAAATTTAAGTACCGCAAAGGTGTGTTTTTAGGGTGTTTAAGAATAAAATCAAACTTTAAAGACACCTTCTTGTACAGGACTGATGTAGTTACGCTGTGCCAAGGTGCAAAACCAAAGGATAATTTTCCTACTTAAAACAAATTTGTGTTGCTGGTGGGTTTATATATTTTTCTCTGCTGCTTGCAAAATGAGGATACTGGGCCTCCCAAACAGGCCTATTCAAAAGAAGAGGCTTCTGTAAAATTCAGCTGGTTGTCAAACTCTTTGCAAATGAGCATGAGGCTGTTTTCTGTACAACAGGCTTTTGTCAGCACAGCTGCGTGGGTCAAGAGTGTGAAGAGGTGTGAACACTGACAGATTTAGCTGTTTTGGCAGAAGCCATTAAGAAATATCTTATTATATTGACAAATATAATTTTTTTTTGCTGGTAAAATTGGTCTGCTCAGAGATGCGTCCCCATAAATGGTTTTACGTTCTAGTATGAAGTGTAATTCGGTGCGGAAAGCTATATGTGCCCTATATTTGCAGTGCTTTGCCAGCATATGGTGTACCTATAGAGTACTAAAGGGCTCTGGCATCGACACAGACCGAACTTCCAAAATGTATCAGTAATCTAAACCAATATGAAAAGGGTGGAAGCTGAAAGGCGGCGTGTGGAAACAGGGGTTGCTGAGAAACAGATGGGAGCCGACAGGACCCCTTCTCTGTCGGTAGGATTGATATCCTTGCGTGATTCAAGATCTGCTGAGCACCTCCAGGAAGGTGGGCTTTTAAGCTGAGTGACACTAAATCTTGGAGTTTGTGCTGTTTCTGTCATCGGCACACCAGCAGCGGCTAGAGTGCTTTTTTTTTTTTTCTTCTTTCTTTTCTCTTTCCCTGTAAATGATTGAGTTAGCCTTTTGCCACTGGCATTAAGCATCCTAGTAGGAGGGCTTTGCTGTTTTTTCCACTGTTACTTCTTCAGCCACACATAGCCTGAATGTCCAAAATACTGCGAGTTCAGGAATAAGAAACAGTTGAAAATGAGTGCTCTTCTGAAACACTGTGTTCCCGTTCCTTCTTCAATATGAAGCATATACAACGTTTAATGAACAAGTCATAATTCTTCCTTGCTTTAAAATTAAGTATTGACTTCCAGCTGTGCATGGAAGTAATATTTTTCTTATGACTTCATGCGCATTCCTTTTTCTTTCATCTAAATAGCACCCTGAAATTACCAGTATTTTGTATAAGACCTGAAACTTCGGTATTTTGGACTCTGTCCTAATGAAGAATACCGTAGCAGACAGAGAGCCTGTGAATCGTAAGATTTGACACTGGGTTAGTTTACAGTGAATGAAACCAGATTAGGCACTGAAATCCTGGATAGGAACAGCATAGCAACACAGTACAATTGTGGAGACATTTACTGATGGTTTAATGTTTATTTTTCAGTAGCTATTATACTTGGACTGGTGCCTAGCTAAGTTAACAGAAATAAAGCTGGAAGATTTTAGGCAGCCTCAGAAGCCTCGCAGTAGGCTTTTGTAAGGCAGTATTTATTGTGTTTGAGTTCTAATATTCTGAAGAGAAGACCCAAGAAAATAGCACCAAACATTTTATTTGTTATTGCTAAAGATTTCTCCGCTTGTTTCCAAAGGAAATATTTTTCTGGGAATCTCCTGTCTTGTAGTGTTTTTTTCTGCTTATTAGTCTGTTTTCCTCACCTGATGGACTTATTTCATATGAAGAATTTTTTTTTTTTCTTACTGTTTAAAATGGTGAGGTTTTGAGATTTCACCAATATGACTTGTTAAGATGGTGCAAAGATCCAGTGTCTTTGTTGTGCCCATTCATGGTATTTTCTGTGGGTGTTGTTAGATTGTTAGGAAGACTGTAAGTAGCTGGTGTTGACCTGAAAATGTTTCCCAGTAAACATATGGTCTTCATTACTAGTGTTTTTAAAATACTGTGATAAAATAAAACACTTTGTCAGTAGCTAACAAAAAAAAAAATCAAAACAGTTTTGGGTGTAGAAGACACAAACTGTTGAAAAATAGCCTGTATTTTGTAATTTTTAGAAACCAAAATGGTAGCAGTGCCTGGCACTTTTCCATGTGCTTGAACATTAAAAGCATTCTGTATCCCAGTGTTTATGTCAGAGTTGGCTGAAACCCACTGATCTGCAAATTGTCTCATAGAGAAAACTTTGTCGTTGGAAGTTGTAGATGTTACTGCAAAGTAAAGTTTTAATGAGAACATGTTTGTGGATTACAGCCTTCCCATAAGTAAAAGGTCTTGTAAAGAGAAGAGAATAATCTGTTTGTGGTACGTGGGACAAGAAGTAACTTTTCGAATTTCAGCAAAAAAGATTCCTATTAAACATTAAGAAAAGCTTCCTAATAGATAGGATGACTTTGTTGTCCAGGAGTAGAGTCCCTGTAGATATTGCAAAGTCAGGATAGGGGTACGTAGTCCTGTTGTGATCATGTCTTGCAGTGAATCCTGACCACCTTTTCAAGAGGAGAATGGGAGGCCAAAATCTTGTAACCTCTTTTAAAAAAGAGTACGTCTTTCAAAATAATTTTAGGGAACTGCAATTACAAGATGCCTACTCATATAAAACAATATTCTTCGTACAATATGAAGGGGTATTAGATATCATGTACCTGCTCAGGGTATATAATATGTGATTGATTTTCAGTTTCTTCTATTTCTGTCAAATTAAAGTAATGATTTTAAGATATATGGGAGTGAATTTGGTAATGAATCCTAACTGCTTTTAACATTCAAACTGAAAAACCTAAATATAGGAAAATAAATGCTCTGGAAGTAAAGATACCATCTCCTCTGCTATAAATTGCTCTAATTCTATTAACTTTACTGCAGTTCTGAAAACCTTCACAAAGACGTGTCCCAAGATGTTTAGAGTACTCTGTCCAATCAAAAGTTTATTCAGTTGTTCAGACTGAACAGCTGGTACCTTGTTATATTTTGTATTGTCTTTATTTATTTAGAAGGTGTTTCTCATCAATGAGGTAGGAGTATTTGGTTACAGGTAACTATGTTAGGAAAATCTTTATGGGGGGGTGAAAAAACTCAAGTATGTGAAATACCAGTTTTGTCCACTACAGATTTTTTTGGGTTTTTTTGTGAAGGCAAAGATTCTTTTCACATATGACCCTTACTAGGGAGCCAATTGGCAAAATCTCTTAGCAGAAAAACATTCAAGTTAGGCAATATGTTGAATTAATCAGTTATTAGATTCAGCTGTTTTAAGCAACCAGATGCATTTACTTCTACCACTCCACGTATTACATTCCTGTGAATGATCAGCAACTATTATATTTAACTATGCATTGTTTAATCAGGGATTCTGTTAATATTAAGAGTATTCAAGATCACTTTCACATGTATTTCCAAGAAAAGGCTCTTTCAACTTTTCTGTATGTTCACTTAGTGTGTACTGCTAAGTTACTGCAACTTACCACTTCCATCTGATCTATAACAACAGTTCATTTAAACTTCAAGCTGAGATTTACACCTTCATTAGGTTGCATAGGAAATCAATGTTATATCAGGACTGCAAATGAAATTCAGGTTACAATTCACAATTTCAGAAATAGGAGGTAGGCGTGTGCTTGTTCTTTGAGTAAGTGTTGAGCTGTTTACATATTTTGTGTGTATAAACCAAAGAGAACTCTAATCAGGCTCAGAAAAATGTCAGTAAAGTTATTGGGTTGAAAGGACAGCTTGGAATTTTAAGAATGTATTGTATTCCATATAATTTAATCCTCTGTGGGAATTAAACTTTCCAGATTTGTTTTGAAAATTTTTGAGGGAATGTTTGGAAAGTTTTAGAAATAAATTCTGCACTGGTTTTGGGTTTGTTTGACACTACTGGCTGAAGCAGGAAAAGAACCATTAGTGCCCTGACTTAGAGGGAGAATTCGGGGTCACAGTACACATGCCCATGGGTGGGCAATCACGTGGACGTGCAGTGAGGTGCTTAGTCAAGGTCAGCTTCTTCACTGGCCATGGCTGCACAGATTTATCTGTCGACAAAATTATATACACTCACAGCAATTCACAGTCTCTTCTTGGGTCATGTCCACTTGAGCATGAATGTTGCCTGATTTAGATGAGAAATAATTACGTAATTAAGCAGTTATTTTAAATTTCTGTCCTAGGATAATCATGTCCTTATCAGACACTACTGTGCATCTGTGGCCTCAGAGTTGAGACTGCGCTGAGGCTCTCCTGACAGTGTACTGCTTGGCCATAATCTTATAAATATTTGTAGAAAATACACCTTGCAGGCACTCCTTAGTTTTAGACATTTTTTCACCACAGAAGTAGCAAGATTGTTAGTATCTGTTGAGCTGAAGTCTGGTATCTTTCTGTTGGCTCCTGGCTGATTCCCAGGATTAGCCAGGTGTTTCTCACAGATGTTTGCTCCCTTACAGAATCATAGAATGATATGGGGTTGGAAGGGATCTCTGGAGATCATCTAGTCCAACCCCCCTGCCAAAGCAGGTCCACCCAGAGC
>JAOXJK010000007.1:10389898-10409462 GCA_025774025.1 Xenus cinereus
AACGTTTCTAGCATCTCACTGGGGGCCTTGCTTTAAAAAATTAATTTTTTTGAACTACAGTCAAGCACAGAATAGCTTCTGAAGAGCTACAGGCAGAAGGTAGACCGAGAGCTGCTTTGAGAGCCTGAGATGGATTTTATGATCCTTCCTGCAATGACTGATTCCATCTCGTACGCCTAAACAAACATCGGCTGCTGCAATATTCCAGATGGAAGCGGTTCAGGGAGCTGTGTTTTTCCTAGGTTTTTCAGTGACACGTCCATTCAGCAAGAAGTTGCTTCACATCACCTTCACTGGACACCAGTGAGGGCAAGAAGGTACACGAGAATTAAATCACACCCACTGCATGGCAGCCGTGTATTCTCGCAAACAGAAACTGGAAAGAGCCACGCTGAGTACATTTTTACAGTGACACTGATGATGAGTGACAGGACTGCAGTGTTTGCTAGAAAAAGCTCACTAACGAAACAACAAAGATTACTCAGTTTATTCTCCAAAAGCTCATTATGAGAATTATCAAAATTCAGCAGGCTCGGTGCATCCACCTGGTTTAACCAAACCGCTCAGCTGAGCTAAGGACACAACTGTATATTCAATTTTCAGCTGAACTCGTTACGATTCATAACTGGACAAGCAGGAACTGGATTTCCTGCTCTCAGATTAGCCCAGAGATACTGCAAATATTCTCTGAAAGGGACGTCAGCGCTCTCACTGCCAGCTGAAACACGGCCGTGTAGCAGAGGTTGCAGCCATAATAAAAATCGCAGAAGAAATTCAAATTTTTTCCAAGCCTCAGAAGCAGGTTTGACTCTCTTTCATCTGGGAGACAGTAAATCGGCAGGCAGGTTTTATGCCTTCACCTTCTGTAAATCCCTGCTCAATACTTACTCAAAGAGCATGTAAAATAGAAGCAGCTTGGGGCATGCTATTATGAAGCGCAGTCAGGGGATGTAAAAGTAATTTATTTAGAGGCTGATGAGGTGCTGTTATATATTCATGGCCTAATGTGAGCAATAGAAAACCTGAGAACAAAGAGACTCAGAAGGATTAAAAATTACTCATTTTAATCCATAAGTTGTCCAAAAGAAAATCTTGTTCAAAGAGAAGGTGTTTTAAAGGCAAACGCTGATGTTTGTTCTTACAGCACACGGAGTTGCTCTGAAGGGCTCACAACACACCCTTTCTCCCAGTCTGCCTTGAAAGTTTGAATTCTTTACGGAAAAGAGAAATTCCCAGTGAGCCACAGGCTTGGGTAATATTGTTTTGCAAACTAATAATTGTGATTAATACTATTTTACTTTTATACCTCTCTCCAATTCGAAGGAGCTCCGTTAACTCGCTAAACTATTTTTCCATATGTTTTTGTTTAACTCAGTCTGACCACATCCAGTTTTGAAAGATGTTATGCCAATATATATGCAGGGAAACTAAGCCACACACATGCCTAGTCAAGTTTAAGCAGCAACCCGGTTTTGGATGCCAAATTTTAGGTAAGCAAGACATTCACCCGAGCAGCCGAGAACCTTGTTACAACGGGGCACTCCATTCCTCTGAAAAGCAAATTTCTAAGGAATAACGACAATGTCTTTAAAGAAGAGGGCAGTGTCTCTTTGAAAAAATTATATTGAGAACATGATTTGCTCCAAGGTCAAAACAATTCTTTGGTGTGGGATTGGGCACAGAAAGCCCAGACCTCCAAAAATAGCCACTGTCACCTCCACTGAAGGACAGCAAGTGAGGTGGCTTGATCATCTAATCATTTACAGGAAGGCTCTGTTCAAAGCTGACAAAAAAATAGAGGTATAGAGTTAAACAATTTGCGTATGTGTAAGGAGCATTTCCCCTTTTCCATCTTTAATACAACCTATTTGGAAAAGGGGGAAAAAGAGGAACGTCACCCCTCAACTGGCTCAAAAATCACACCATCAGTGTCAATCCCACCTCCTTCTGCTGAACCACTCCAGGGTCAAATTAGCTTAGATGTTTTTCATCCCGAATCTGCTATGAAGAATGGAAGATCTAAAATATACATCTCACAGCCCTGATGTGAAAGGAATTTTGACACATCAGAAGATGAAAAACTCCTGAGAAATATTTCAGGCCAAGCTTGCCAGAAACGTCCCGGTAACTTTTTATGCTGTGAGGGACACGGTGGTATTTTTCACCAGAGGAGCAACGGTGATGGCTGTCTGCCTAAAAATCACTGTCAGTCTCAAATATACAAGACACGCTTCCGCAGTTCCTTGACAAAGGTGAATGCTTTTTCTCATTAGCAAGTAAAACACTGCTAATTTCATCGCCTTCTCTAATCATCATGTCAACAAACAGGTGAGTGGAGTTTGGGCACGGGCTGCTAAATGTTCACTGTAATTACTCAAGGCTAATTTAGCAGAAGATTAATCTGGCCAAATCCTGTAGCCTGTTTCCAGGTCATCTCCAAGAATTTCTCAGGAAAACGTTTGCAGTACAATTATTCCGTGGTCCAGGGCTAGAAGTGGAAAATTTCTTTCCACCATCCAACCCTGAGCTCCCCAAATTCTGAAGAACCTGCATTGCTCTTCCTCTGGTCTCTTCTGAGAAAAATGCTCAAACTAAAAGCTAACCTTCATTTTCAAAAAGCAGTTCCTCCATGTCTGTTGCTCAGAATCCTCCATGACATTAAATAAGTGCGTGGAACATTATTCAATGTCATAAATAGAGAGCTGTGATTGAGGGAGGGAGCAATTAGCCTTAGAAGTAAAACTCTCTGGAAATGCAAGTGCTCTGAATGAGAGAGGAGGAGGAGAGAGAAATACCAAAGGCGTATGAACCAGAAATATCCGTGACTGTAGAAATAATGTTTTTTAAAGAGTTCACTGAGTTATCAGCTGATTTCATTAACTATTTTTTCATAGTAGGAACGATTTTCAAAATGATTGCCTGACTGGACTGCCACAAACTCTTATAATGTGCCCTTGAAAAGAAGTTGGCTGAACGGTCACAAAAATCTCGGCTTAATGTTTGAATGAACAGTGAATGGACTCACCCTGAAGCTGGGAGAATTTTCAAGGCACTCTACAACACAAATCTAGAGTTATTTTTCTTAATTCACCCCCAGCTACGAGATGATAAAGGGCAGAAACTGAACATTTTGCTGAGAAATGGAGCCACAAACTACGCTTCAACCAGCTCTATGTCAGGGTCCTGCCTCCTCTGCAACATATTTCCTAGAAATGAGGATGTTAGTGAAGATGTACTTACGAGAAGGCAAATGCCACCAGGGCCCCACTGACCACAATGAAGTCCAGGATATTCCACAGGTCACGGAAGTAGGAGCCCGGGTGGAGTAACAGCCCCAAGTCAATCATCTTCAGAGGAAACACAATAAATAAAAAAAAAAAAAAGAGTTTTAATAAAACAAGTACCAAATTGATACTACTGAGGTACAGAGCAATATCCTTGATCAAATGACCATTCACAAACTCTTATTTGGGGCTTCACAGCAGCAGGATAACATCTAGATGCTCAGTCAAGCTGCCCATCTCTAACAGGCAGAGAGAGCTCTGTAAAAAGCGAAGCTGAAGCCAATAATCCATAACTGAAAGAACAAAAGAACAAAGTACTAACTGCTACACAAGATTCTTTGCACAGACATGCATGCATTTATGGTTACGGCAGTCGGTGCGTGAAACATCCAAACAGTTCCCTTTTATTCTACCCTAATCCTAGCAGTTTAGTAAGAATTAACAACCGGCATAGGATATCGCACAATAAAACACAGGGAGAGGATGGGAAGACCCAGAGGAAAATGCAGCATTCAAAGAAATACTCCTCTCCAGAGCATTTGCTAGGAGATGCTGCTCGGCGCAGCAGCCTGGCATGATTCCGCAGGAGACTGAGTCTCTCCTTAAGCTGCTGCTGAAGAGCTTCTGGAATTGAGTCTCAAAGTGCCTGCTAGACATTTTATCTGCTTTTCTGAGAGCCCTACAACTGCCCACGTACGGTTGCTTTCCTCACATAGCTTCAAATCCTTCTACTGAACAAACAAGGGAAAAATCTGGGGCTTATTCTGCATCTCTTTCGCATCTTGCTCTGACAGTAAAAACTAACTCCACCATTACTCCAAGAATAAATCCTGACTTTATTACAACTGCCGCATAGTTTTAGCTAAGCCTACACTTTGCTAACTTTACACTACTAAGTAAAAAGACAAATCCTCAACTTTTTAAAACATGGCAAACCAAGAATCAGTTGCTATTAATACTCCTGATCAGCATCAAAGGAAAAGGGAAGCATCAGAGGTGCCTCAGTGAGGTCTGTCAGCTCCCGTGTCCTTCGCCACGCACAGACATTTCTCCATCAGGCACTCATGTTTCTTATCCTTGTACACAACCAAAGCTACCAAAGATATCCTTATTTTCTTCTATAAAATGTGAGATTAAAGAAACTGGGAGAGCTGTTAAAGAAAGGTATCTCTTGTGCACTGACTGCTTCCAAGAGCTGTTCCCCAGTTAAATCTTCCCATCGCCACCGGTGCTCCAGGTGCCTTGGGAAGCTCTGTCCCGCTCCACCCTCCCTCCAGCTTCCCACAAAGAGAGGACAGAAATCTGAACGGGGAGGTGAACCATTCTGCTTGGAAAAATTCTTACCTTGATCACCATCTCAAAGGTAAAGACACCCGTAAATATATAATCCAAGTATTTCAGAGCCTAAATGGGAAGAGAGAAATGTGCATTAGGGAAGACCACACACTGAAATAACCCGCATGTGAGTAAAGAGTAAAAAGTCTATTCTAGCTACAACAGGTGAATTCCACGTGATGGAAGGTTTTCAAATAGTTTAGGCACAGATTTGAATCACCTGATTTGAAAAGCAACTTTTTTTCCAGTCCTTGCCAGACTGCAGCATGCCCATGGGTTGCTTCAGTGCACCTGCATATGTGGCAGGTTTAATAAGGCAAAATGGATATTTCAAATCAAAATATTTAAATATCTTTTCCTAAAGAGCTTATTTGCCAGCACCTGTGTAGCAGCCTGGGTTTCTCCTCTGCTGTAGCTGATGACAGTATTATTAAAGACCTTGGGAGAGTGAGAGAGTGATAAAATCCTTTTTGAAAAACTGATTCCACGGTTATTAAGGATGAGGATGACAGATTGCTCGTAGCTACTTCAGCTCATTACTTGATAGAGGGATTTGTGGATCCTCCTCTGGAAAAAAACTAATGCTGAGCAGATTCAGAGGCAGGAGGCCAGGCCAGGCAGTTCCTGCTCCGACCTGGTCTGTCAACTCGTGCTCGGAAGCAACTCAGCTCCTTAACCTGTCTAAGGGCTGGATGAACGTGGGCTCCTCTGTAGACTTCCTGGTAAATGCAATTCCATTCAAATACCTACAGATCTCCTAAATTTTAACACAATTCTGTGGCTGGGATGCACCTATTCACAGACAGATTCACATAATTATACATAGTGAATGGATATTAAGTCAATCTAAATATCACACTATATCCACATACTGCAACTATCTACACTGAAGAGCCCAAAATTAGGCAACTGCACTTTGCCATTTCTATACTTCATCCTCAGTTCTATAGAAACCCAGTTGTTAGTGTACCTGTGACCAGCCCTGTGCCAATGTCCCCATGTGAACGTGCTCGAAAAAAAGACATCCAGACTCTGCTCCATGAACATTCCTGGGCTGCCTGCTCTTATGTGGACAGTGGTACCTTCTTACTTCTGCTCCCAACAGCGCCCATCCACAGAGTCTCCGACTTTGGTTTGACCTCCATGGATAAGCAGATTTTCTACTAATTCTAGGAGATTGCTACCATGCTAAAAATCCATGTCTGGTTTTACTTCCTCAGGCTCTGCTCTAGCAGGAGCAGGGGATCTTAGGATGATGTCAGCCCTGGCTTGCGCCTGGGGAAGCCCTTCCTATTGCTGAATGGTGTGTAAGCTTTGCACGTCACACCAGCCAAACCACCAGTGATTTCTAAGTTCTCAAACTCAGATGTGGTTGAAGCAACAGAAAGGGACAGAAATTGTGAGCATTTTGATGGTGGAACAACCTAATTTGAGTATGCTATAGAAGAAAGCTCCGGTTTTGCACTTGCCAGTACATCACTCCTGGGAGAAACCGAACAACTTTGTTCTGACTGTGCTGGTGGGTACTCACATCGTTCCTCGGTGACTCGGCTTGGACAGGGTCTTCTGCAGCCAGGGCGATGCTGCTGAGGGCTATCACTATGAGGATGACCATCTCAAAGTAGCGCAGGTTGACGATGTAGTGGAACAGACGGCGAATCCTGCAAACAGAAGCACATGGGAGGGGTATTGTGGGTGCTGGAAGTATGAAAGACTGGCAGAAGGACAACGTTCATCACAAATATCACCTTTAGGTTTCTTAATACAATAATACAAAATAAACACTAGGATCAACGGCTTTAAACTCCATTTTGTAACAGATCTGTGGTGAGATTTGAAGACAGACATTTAACATCTCTGGACCATCCTCTCCCCCCTCTGCAGTGCAATGACATCCATCCATCTACCAAAAGGGCACTGAGAGCTTTCAAGCATTCAGACTCAATTCAAAAATTATGTTTATATACCCCCCAATCCTTTTCACTTTGAACTCACAGGCTAAAGTCCTGTGAGTGCAAAACTAGTTTTGAAATCCTTTTAATATCAACTAAGCCCTTTAAAATTGAGATATTTGCTCTGCACTGTGAGGCTCTTGGCTGAAACCGGCTTCATAGCTATGACTATTACTTCTAGCAATCTCTCTCTTGCCAAGTACCTCTGCCTGCACTTTATTCTAAGCTGTGCTTTATAAGCTGCACAAATATTTTACGGTAATATATTTGATTATCTTAACCTAACCTTTTTCTTCACAAGCTGTGTCCAAGAAAAGTGATAAATGCTTCCATTGCTAAGCAATGCAAAACTGTTCACAAATTTCAGCTGATAACTCTATCTGACCACAATTCACAAATACTTAACTGCACAGAGAACTCTATATTTGCACCATATTTATCAGCTGAATAAAGGACTTAAGTTCTGCCATAGAATCAAATTATAGGCGTAACTTGCCAACAACCTCATTATCTGAGAATGTAATTCAGTTGCTATATCACATTTTCTCTAAGCAAATATCTGAGCAGTTAGAATTAAAATTTATTTTTCACATCCACTTATATATTCATTTTCTCTGGGTTGCTAATGGCTTCAGAATGAAAGACAGTTACAAATACCAAAGAAACAGATTTGATACACAATAACATGAAGAAAAGTGCTTTTGTGGATCCCTTAACCCTGGTTATCAATCTGACATGAGAAGATTATCATCCACGTGCTCTATGAATCCATAGAGGTGAAAGGCAGCACTTTCAATAACATTTGTAACTGTAATTCATGCATCAAACGCAATTCAACCAAGAAATAACAAGTCCCTGTTTTCAGATCTTCACCATTCAGAACAAGCAGTGAGATGGGGGAGCATTTGTAAACTGCCAGCCGTGTCTGGGAAATCATTTTGAATGCATGTCTGTTTTGAAAGGGTGGGTGGCACTTGGAAAGTACTACGTTTCATTTCTGCTTCCCAGAACTGTTTTGCCTACTGGCAACACCCAGGTCACGCGTCTCCAGTGGGGCTGGGGAGGGAGCAATAGATGTGGTGAAATCCTTCATAACCCACAAAGCTGAAAGACCTCACTTGAGAAGTCACCACCAACCAAAGCACTTGAGGCGATCCAGCTGGGCCTGCATCTTGCCCAGAGGAAGAAAAACAAGTTGCTGACATTCCTAGAGTCTGGTGTTCATTTGTTATTTCCCCTTGGCCCTGTGTGACAACACCTCTTTCCCAGTGATCTTTGGTTTTTCAATGGTCTTTTAGTACAGTTTTTGGAGGGGGAAGGGGTGTGGGGTGTGCTGGAGAAAACTGCAAGACTGAAACAACATACTAAATCCTGGAGTCTGAGGCTCAGAAGGTCATAACTGTAGGATGAGTTATGACTATGTAGGAAGTCGGGAGAAGACAACATACATGTGAAACCAAAAAGTCTTGCTGCTCTCTCTCTGCCCAGTTATCTCCCGGGCTCAGACCTTTTCAGCCTTGGCATTTTGCAGCTCACACTCATTTTTGGGGATCACTCCACAACAAAAAGACTTGAGCTACCCAATATCAGGGAAATACGGTTTCCTTATCCAACCAGACAGAAGCCAAGCTATATAATTCAGATTTGCTCCAGAAAATACAATCCCAGTGCACCCAATCTCTCCCCTCCCTTTCGCCGCCTTTGACATGAATTCGAAGGACATGTTGCCTTACTTGAAACAGCACAAATGCTACCACAGTGTTCTGAAAAGGAAAAACTTTCTGGACATTCAGCTTAGTTGTCCTGAAGCGGGCAGCTGGAGAAGGCAAAGGGGAAACACAGGTGTCTTACTTGTGGGTTGGAGACAGACGGGGCATATGTTGAGTCTTCAGTTCATTTCCTTTGGAGATGAGATTAGATTAGTTGTAGTTTGAGGTCATTTCCCTCTCTATCAGCCAGCATTGAGAGAGAGTCTCTAACTTCTCCCACTGATTTCTTCTGGGCTTATAGCTGTATCATCCTGATGTGTCCAGGGCTGTAGCCTGAACTATACAGCTGGCACTTGGGGTTAAAGAGAATATTCAGCCTGCCTGAAGGCTCAGAGGTGCCATGGATTCCACCACAGATGCATTTCTCGTGTCAAAGATGAGTGCATGGAGCAGCCTGTTCTCACCCTCCTGAGCAGCAGGAGGTGTGGGAGCACCCATTCTCCCATTGAAGGCAGCTGCCAAAGGAAGGGCCTGAGTCTACCTTAGGTATCTGAGCATGTGGAGTACAACCACAGAGGGCAACATCTAGAATCGGCAACAAGTCTACCTGAGCCAGAGAGAAGCGATCACATCTGCTCCTAGCAGATCTCTGGGTTGGCAGAAGATTCACATGCCCTCCATTGCCCTAAATTACTGCTTAAAATGACTCACAGGCCTTCATGCTACAATTATTACAACCCCTGCTGCTCTTGTAGAATCCTGCAGCCCTTCAGAGCGACACATTCAGTATTTATAGGCTTTGAGTACAAAGTTCCCCGTGAGGCAGAGATGCCTGAAGCGGAAGAAATGCTGCAATCCCAACAGATCCCACAAGCCGTACTCTCAGCCTTGGCAAAAGGAAAATATTCACGTTTTCCCAGCAGTTCAAAGTTTGCAGTGATGCGAGGGTACTAGTATGGAAAGAAGAGGAATTCCGACTGAGGAACCTGCAAGAATTTGCTGACATCAAAACCAGCCCCCAACCTGCTTCTCCTGGTAGATAGTGCCTTCTCCTAGGGATTGTCCTTCTATCAGTGATCTCCAACTGACCTGACTACCACCAGGCCAGTAGGAAGGGTCTACCTAAAGTATCTGTTGTTTTTTTTCCTATCCTGGCAATCTATTCCCCAAGGAAAGCCCAGCTGAAAGGCAGCATCTAGTCCACAGCCTACATAAGTTTTTATTTCATTTCTCAGTGTGTTTGACTGGCAGAGATGAAGACCAAGCTGATGCCATTGCTTAGAATATCCATGCCTGAAGCACCTGTAACCCACAAGTAGTAGTATATTGTCAGAGGACTTACGGATTTGTAGGACTTAGGATGAACATGGAACTATAAGGCAAAATTGGTTTAGGCCCGTTTTTCGTCAAGTCATCGACGTCTTTCTTCTCCTCTGTTTTGCTTTCAAACTCAACGTTGTTCACTGAAATGTGAATTTAAGGAAAGAGAAAAGAGAGAGTTAAAAATATATCTGCAGTCTTCACACAGCAGGCTGCCTGCAACAGCTGGATATGCAAACAATGCAGCTGGGACAGCAAACAGCCTTTGAATATGTTGATTAAATGTGATGAACAATCATTTGATTATTATCGCCGCTATTTACTACAGTATGATATACGCTGCAATTATACTCCTTAACTGCTGCACTGATGAGCAATGTAGCAGGAATGGCCAGGAAATGAAGATGCCCAGTGCAAACAAAGAAACCTTACGCTTATTTATACACGAGCTGTCACACCGAGGATGGAAATCCCATTCCAAAATACGATAAATCATTAAGGAGAGAGGATCGGCTGGGGATTCATGGAAGGACGGCAAGTCTAACCAACCGCATAATTCTCTATCTTTTCCCATAGATCAGTAGCAGGATTGTCTTTGGAATGTGTAAAAGAGCAAATTCATAGATGAGCTGTAATAATCTGGGGGCTAAGGCTGCTGAATTCCCCAGCAGTAGGAGCTGGAGGGGCTTCCTGGACCTCCCAGCTTTGGCAACGCTCCCCAGGGATAAAGGTGTCGAGCTCCATCTCACATCAGGTTTTTAACTTACACGATCCCCTTTTTGAAGACTGTTCCGAACCTCACCCCCCAAGGTTGGAAATACATTCTCTGATTTCCATCATAACTCTACTTGCAGTGGGTTTATAGGATAATTTACTTAAGATAATTTCCAATATATGAACTGGAAAACATTTTATGCTGCAAATTCTCTTCCTAGACAGATATATACACTTGTCTATTAATTCACAGGACCTAGAATCAAAAAACTCCACCCACTTATAATGTGTTAGGTGCAGGTTTTATATCACTTTTTATTTCATTTTTGCAGCAAAATGACATTTCATTGCGTATGAGTGACATGTTCAATAAACCCTTTACTGTATCTCAAATCAGATACACAGGAAATGGCCAGGAAAGAGAGAGGGTGATAAATTGTGATTGATGGGAACTCAGTATTGCAATATAGTAAAATTAACATTTAAGAAAAAGGAAGAGCGAGGAAAACAAACCAAGTCCTGTGTGGCTAACAACACAGTGAAAAAAGTACGTTGAGAACCGTACTTTCTTCTTGGAAAACAGAGTCCTGACTGCCTGTGACCTGATATGGACCTCTTGGATTTCACACTGCACCTCTCCTTGCCCCCTCCGGAGCTCTCCAGGCTGTGCCTACACTGCTGGGGGTGAGCCAGAAGTTGGGCAGAACAGGCTGGTGGCTGTGGAGCAGAGCACAGGGACAATGATCCCAGGATCATCTGCAGAATGGTGTAAATCTACATTGACAGACCCAAGAGACAGAGCTCTAGAAATGGATGAATCTACTGAAACTGAGATGCAGAGGATTGCAAGAAGCTCTAAAATCCCAATGTGAAAGAACCTGAAGCAACAGGGTCACACCATGGACGCTGTGATGAAAGGCCTGCTGCTCCACAGCAGGGTCAACTAGCAAGCCAAGAAGCATGAATTCTATCTATGGGCTTGAATGTGATGCCACTGCGTCCCCTGTCCTTTGCTGAGGGACCTGTGGCAAGTCATGCCCCTGGGACACCAGAGGAACTATAGCAGAGCACTGTTGGGGTAGCAGCTTGCAGCATGGCAGCAGAGGAAGGTAGGTCATCAAGCACAGGAGGTACTCCCATACTCACAACAAGGTCTTGACTGGTTTGCTGCACAAGTTGCTTATTTTGCTGCACAGCTCTCAGTTACTACATTTTGTTGTTTTTCTTGCTTTTTGCACCTTTCCCTTACGTAAAGATACATGGATGTGTTCTGGTGAGCTATCTTCAGGGAACCTTACGTGGTGGCTTCTAGAGCCACCAGCTGACCCTTGCACTGTGGATTCCTGCGGGTTGTGTGAATTGTAGAGCTTTTATCAACAAGTTCTCCTATCCATCATTGCTAGGGTGCTGGTGGCCAGGAGAACACCCATCATGCAATCTGTGCTGCTAAGTCCTTAGAAAGTTACTCTTTTCTGGTAATTTCATGGCAAAAAGCAGGAGGACAAAGGCACTCACTCGGTATGACAGTGGTTTCCCCTGGCGGGGCAGTGATGGTGACAGGAATGTTCACAGTGGTGGTTTTGTCCAGAGGTGGTTGAATCATCCGCGTCACGTTCTTCTGGTTGTCAGCATCTTCTGGCTGCTCCGGGACCTTCTGCAGATAGGTGCTGGGGAGGGTGTGCACAGGGACACTCACGCTTCCACTAGCCTCAATCTCACACTGATTCTCCCTAAGGTAGAAAAGATTTTATTAAATATGGCCCAAGAAGGACATAGAGAACATCTGTGCCCTGATGCTACATCTCTTTCTGGGTTTCATAGACTGTTTTCTTCATGAAAGTTCTTTGCAGAAAAGTCACAGAGTGCAGGACAACTTACTGATAGCACAGTATGTGCCCTTCTCCTCTGAGAGCTTCTGAGCCAACATCCAAGTACAACATTAAGAGGAACTGTGCCACCGAACGTCACTTTATTCAGTTTAATGAGACTCGGAACTGAGGCTCATAAGCAAGGACCACACGGCACTTGCATGCAACAGTGACATTAGTTTTCCAGCATCAGCTGGTTTCTGAATGAAGTCTGACATTCTGCTTCTTAAAGTTCTCCTGAGGGATTATTTAAATTTGGTGATTCTCTTTTCCAGTCCTAAACCACTCTGTAATGTCACTGTAAGCGGCTAAATAGTGCCTGCATTCCTCTGCAGCAGCGGCTATATTTCAGCGAGGAGGAAAGCGAGCTCGTGCACATGATCAAACTAAACTGTATGCAAAGTGTTGTGAAATCCATCTGAAAGGAAGATAATATAGACAGGAAAATTATTATCTCAGTGCCACTCACAGCTCTCCACGGTGACATGAGCTCTAGTCTAAAGAATCCCAGTGAAATTTCGTTTCCATCAGACTAATAAAGCTGCAAAGGCAATCTATCCTTCTTTATTAACTGCTCCAAATGCTTCACGAGTACTATTTTTCTCACTTGACTTACATAAGAATTAAACCAAATGAGGTACATCATTGTTCTTAATGGAAGAGGCCACGTGCTGTAACAACTGGTGATGCAGCTGACAGGCTCTCCATAAAAAAAAAAAAAAAGGAAAACCATAGGGCTATATGCAAGACTGGATGCCATTTAAAAATGTGTCCCTCAGAAACTTCCTTCAGAGGCTGTGAAATTTGCTGTTCCACGTTAAGTCCTAGAGGACCTGTTGACATTTACATCGAGGATATTTCATTCCTTAAACCTGAGCTATTCTATGGCCCAGCACGAACCAAAACCGTCTTTAGGAGCCTTTAGGTAGATGGTGAGAGTGCAAGAAGAGCAGCAGGAAATGCCATAGGGACGGGAATAAGTCATTTTGTAAAAGGTTTTTGGGGTTTCATGCTCCCCCAAGCTGTCTCAGGACAGCTGGCCATGCAACGCTCACTTACTTGGGCTGATGATTGCGGTGCTCCTTCTCGCCAGCCTCCCCCTCCTTCTCCCCGTTCTCCTTCTCCACCGAATCATAGGTCGACAGCGCCCTGTTCCTGAACCTGTGCCGTCTGTGAGGCTCTTCTCCGTTCTCACCCTTGGACCCCGGCTCTCCTTCCCTGTTCCCAGACCTCGACCCTCCCCGGTGTCGGGAACGCCGCTCGCTCCTGGCCCCATTGATTGTCCCGTTGCCTTCCTTGCCTTGCCGTTCGGCAGAGTGCCGGTGAGTCCGATGCCTACGGTGCTCCTTTTCGGCACCTTCTTCCACCGACCCTCGGCGATGGTGCCTTTTTCCCCCTTCCTGGCCCCTGTTTCGATCGCTTTTCCCTTCCTTAACCCCCCCTTCCACCTCCTTGCTGCGGCTCCTGTGCTGCCTGTGCCGCTCCTCCTTATTGTTGGCCCCAGTTTCCCCATTCTCATCCTTGGTCACATCCCCCTTCTCTTGCTCTGCCAATTTCTCTTTATCCCGATGCCGGTGGTGCTTCCGCGGAGCTTCTGCCCCATCGGTGGAGCTGACTTTGGTCTGTTCCACCTCCTGCACATCCACAGGGCTCAGCTTGTTGATGTTGTTCCTCCCTTCGCTCCTCGGCTCAACCACCAGCGGTCGATCCAGGTGGGTCTTCATGTCTGGTCTGATGTGCAGGGTGGTAGCGTATCGCACCCGCTCCTCCGGATCGAGCTCGTTGTACAAGGCTTCACAGCTGGCTCGGAAATTGTGCATCCGGATCTGGCTGGTCCTCTGTTCCCAAACGGACTTGGATTTGGAGGAGTTCTGCTGCTTGCTAAGGAGGGGAGGAAGGTGACAAGTTAGGACCCAACTTTGCACCAATTCCCCCCAAAAAAGCAATTAAAAAAGAAAAAATTAGAGAAAATTTTCAGCCGAGACAGGGGGATTAGAGGGTTGAGCCGAAGAAATTATAGGAATGGAAAGAGAATGGCTGGCGGAGAACATGAGCAGGGAAAGCCAGCAGGATCATCAGTGTTAGTTTGCCCCTACACGCGTTAGACATGATGAAATAGGCTCTGGAAAGGAGTTAGCTTGATTTCCAAAATCTGGCCAACCCCCTTGGAAGCCTCAGGTGTAGTCTGAAGCGATAAAGTCTTTGCACACAACAAATCATAGAGCACAGCCAGAGCTTTACAAAGAGTCTACAAGCTTCCCCCAAATTAGCAGCTCCCTTCTCCACACCTGGAAATGTCTGGATGAGCAAATAGCGGCAAGTCAGAGAAATTAGATTAGATTAGGGGGAGGAGTGAGGGGAAATTAAACCTGCCCCTGAGGATCTGAGCCTGAGCACCACCAGCGCCTTCCTCTCCCAGCCAGCCAGAGGGGTCACTTCTCAGGCTGCACTGGCCCGTTGGCTAATGGCACAGGAGAGACATTGCTCTAAACCCACGGCATCCTCCCGAGGTGAGGATGGACCATCCAGCCCAAGAGTCACCAGAGTCTGGGCAAGAAAAAGTGAAAAAGGAAAACCGTCCTGTGTGCCATGAAAAGGACCCGGGGGGGACAGGGAGAGTCACACAGAGATGCAGATGTGATGACAGCACCTTTATCCCCTGGAGAAACCTACCATTTTCTGTCTCTGTCACCTATTATGATGAGGATACCTCCATTGGCATTGCCTTAATGCTTTTATTTTTCAGCACAGCACTTGGTTTCTGACCACCACATATGGATGGATCCCCTACCTAGCCCATGTGAGAGGGGAAGGCTTTTTTTTTTTTTCCTCTCTTTCTAAAGATTGCAACTCAAATTCTGCTTGAACATAAAATCAAAGTCAACCCACTGGCTTCCAGGGTGGAGTTCTGGATTTAGGCTGCTGGAGGGCCAGCGCCCGTTTTCTCTCTTAATGAAACTTCTAACAAAGAGAGGAAAATAATTTTCCTTCCACCAGCCTCTGCTCAGACGTCTCCATTTCCCAGATGTTGGTCTGACCTCTGAAGCTGGGGAGGGGGCGGGCAGGGGGGCCGCATGGGGCTCACCAACCTCCAGCTCTTCACACACAGCCCGTAAGGGAACCAGATGCATTTTCCTTACGTACTTTTCGGGGCTCCCCTGACAATAGAATAAAGCTGCTTTTGCGTGTGTATGCGCTGATTGGGACTGTCAGGGTCTGTCACCGTGCGTGGACCCCGAGGGAGGTGGCATCCAGACGGGCACATGTAGCACCGTGGGAGCTGTCGGAAAGGCTTTGCATCTCCGAGCCCTGCTGGGGGGGGGAAACGGTTCTTTGTGGGGAGAGTGCTGCTGCCTGGTTCGTGCTAAAGATGCAAAAAAAAAAAAAAAAACCACCCTACTTAACCGCTCACTGCAGATGGGATGAGGGCACCCAGGCGGATGGAAAGGGATCTGATTTAATCTAGAAATCAGACTGAGCACAGCTAATCAGCAAAACTAAAAATCTACATCCTGTGTTCCCGAGAGGCACATTCTGGACCAATTTTCCACCGGCTGAGTGCCCTCTTTACACCACAGGAGAAGAACGGGTGACAAAAACCCCAGTTCTAAAAGCAAATTATATCAGAAGGTACCGGGGACATCGCTTGAGCTTCATTCACCCAAAATCCCACATCAAAGGGAGAGCAGGCTCCGCGTTAGAGAAGACACTCCCCCCCACCCCCACCCCGCAACTGTCCTAATGACCCCTGGCATGAGGATGACCAGCTTCATCATAGCGGGCAATAACTTAACATTTCTTTTTGGTTCAACATTTTGAAAGATTGAAGTGCTGTCACTCATCAGCAGATTTATGGAATCAGTGGGTAACGTGCAAAGCCTCCTCTGACTGCCCAGACCTGCCACCCCATCCAGGGATTTCCCATGGGAAGTCACATTTGCAGCTCTCCACAGTGGGCAGAGATGGGCACAGAGCGAGAGAGATTCCTGGGACGGGTGTCCCGGGATGTCCTGTGAATCTTGTGGGATGGACAGGGGGTTGTGCTCTGCAGGGTTCCAGATCTAGCACTGCTAAACCCAGCTGGGCTACAAAAATGGACCTCCTCTTTAGCACACAGGGAAAGGAGACGGCTTAGGGCTGCGTGTGTGCAGGTCTGAGCTCCCCAAGCGCTGCCACCAAACACATTTGGTCTTAGGGGACATTTCTCACTTCATCATCAAAGTCCTCGGGGCAGGGACTTCTGTTTTGTGCTTTGACCAGCCAGAGCGAGCTGTCAACACTGAAGTGACAACTAGTCATGATGAGTTAGAGTTGGGAAACTGCCCTTAGCTGAAGCCTTCAACGTATCTACAAACCAAGAGTGCAGAGAAGAGCACAACCACCTACTCCCTGTGCACCATCCTGCGCTCCATTTCCAGGGGACGGGCACCAAGCAGGGGTAGGACGTAAAGCCCCAGCCTCCCTGTGGAGAGCAGAGCACACAATAAATCACCAGGCAGCTTTCACGGACACAGCCTCTCCACCAATGCCGGTACTGAGCCCATCAAAGCCAAGATACAAAGAAAATCTCCTGAATCAGAGTGGATGTGGTGAGGAGGAAGGTTGACGATGCAGAGCTGGGACTCATCACACAGGGCAGAGGAGACACTCGGGACCTGAGTTCTGACACAGGATGTATCACTTCAGGAGGGGTTTTGGGTTTTCTTTACACCAAAAACACAAATCAGCCTTTTAACTACCTCTGAGGTGCTAAAGCTTCCACTGTACATGATTCGTGGCTTAATGAAAGGTGCTGCCAGGTGCATACACCACTGAGAACCTGGAGGAGCCAAGTAATGCACATATTAACTAAGCCTATTTTGCTAAAATCCCTTTCTTAAAACAGACACCGAAGTTACAGACTCAAATTCCTTAGCATCTAGAAATGAGATGCATCCTTAACGCTGACACAAGCAGGGGAGGCGATTGCCAAAAACCTACAAACACGCGGCCACCCACTGGCTTTGGTTCCTAACAAGTCAAAGAGCAAGAGGCTCAGAAGTAAATCACTGCATCCCTTCTTCTTTCTACATGAAAAGACACAGCAACAACAAAATACTCAGGAAATAAATTGCAGTGAAAACGCAATCAGGAGAATGCGAAGCCTGCCTGCGAGCTCATTATTGTATTCCAGCCAGTCAAGAACATCAGGAGCAAGTGACAGGGCACATAAAGTCTGCTGGAGGAGATGGAAGTGAAGCGACTGAGCAGGTCGGTCCCTCTGGGGACAGCGTTTAGGGTTTTTCAGAGCCAAAGCGGCAGCAACTGGAGGGAACGTGTCGTCTGCTTGTCCAATTAAATTTATCCGACTCTCGCTTGCTCCGAGTTCCCACAGCAACCGAGCGCGGCCATACGTGGCAGCTGCTCCTCTCCTGTTGCTCTGCTCTACTCCTGCGCAGAGGAGAGATTTGGAACTTATTTATGGGCACAACAGGAACGTCCCCATAAAACAAAACACCACTTCATTACAAGCACCTGCCCCCGAGGATACGGTGCCTGCGCACCCAGCAAAGGATTGTAGGAGAGATGGAAAACCACAGACAGGGCACAACCATCTCCTCTGCTTCCTCCGGTGTCTGGTCCCCTTAATTATTGAGTGAGTATTGAACTGGGGCAGAGACAAACCATCTACGGAACAAGCACGATATGCCACAGCGTAGCGTGAGGGCTGATAAAGTGGTAAAAATATGAGCCTTTGTGATAACAAATGTTTCTTTCCACAAGAGAAAAACCACCTATTTATGAAGCCAACTCCTTATCTGACATTCTGTTCGCTGTCTGCTTCTTGAAATCCTTCTGAATCCATTAAGAAAATTGCATTTATCACCTCTCATTTACAGACACAGTACAAAGATTAACGTTAATTCACTTTCTTTAGAATTACTTCCCAGCCCTATTTTCTGTCTACAGACTATTTTGAACTCTTTGAAGGGTACTGGCAATATACTCAGTTTTCAGGTCCTCTGGGCTGGAAATGTAGTATATATTCCTGTTAATACGCTTCTATAAGTAGCTCCACTGGTTTTGCTTGGATTAAGAAACTGGCATTCAAACAACTCCTGCCTGTGGCTAGAAAGAAAACCATAAAATTCGTGTAGAATCAAATAAAATTCATATTACTGAACCAGTGACTAATATTGGTATAGAGAAAAAACGCAACCAGTCACTGTTTAGACTATTCAGGAAAGGAAAACATATTTTCAGTCATATTCTAATCTTAGGGTGTTCCTTATTGATTAAAGATTTGTGTTATCATAACCTTTTAAAACACTGCTTTAGTTAATGGCACTTTGCTTCCCAAAACTACTGGTTTAATCAACTACATAAATGCAATCCATAAAATTTTGCTTTAGTAAATAATGAATGAAGGCTGACTACGAACATAATAATTTGATGTTAAAAATACCTACATTTTAGATTGTGGGTATGAAAGAATATGTTCTGATTACAGATGAAAAGGAATTTCTTGTTAAAATACGGTTCCAACAGAAAATGCAATGCATAAAACCTTTCCACTGAAATCGTATTTTCTGTTGATAAACTTGGAGAAGCTCTCACCGTGTTTCAGTTTTCCACTTGGAAAATACAATGCAGCATCCTAGTTTGGGGCAGGCACGCACAAAGCAGCGTGTTTTAGCTCTGTTTGATTTGATAAGACACTTTTCTTTCAGATGAACTCACCATGAGGGATTAAATTTGCTTTGCCAGTGACCCCGGGAGTTGCTGCTTGGCGGCTTTAGCACCTTTTCCTCTTTATGAGCTACATCTCCTGCCAGAGCTCTCTCGGGAGACGTGCTGTGCTCTCCCACCGAGCTGGAGCAGCAGCGTCACAAATGCTACCGCCAAGGACAGCCGTGGAGAATGCTGCCCAGTCTGCCCCAATATTATGCTTGAATTTGATTTTGCTTTTATATATTAGAATTTTTGGTTATTTCAGTTTCTCAGAGTGAAAACATTTTCTTTCATAGAATTTCTCCTAGTGCCTATCAGCCAGAAACCTCTTGAATCTTGAATGTCGTCTAAGCCTAATATAATATTGGCCTTACATCACATCCTTATGTCCAGAGACTCGCTGCTGAATTGGAAATAACTTTCAAGCTATCATAGACGTCAACTTCTTAGATCAAGAAACTTCACTAAATGCAATGTTTTCAATATCATAGAATGGCTTGGGTTGGAAAGGAACTTAAAGACCATCTTGTTCCACACCCCTGCCCTGGGCAGGGACACCTCCCACCACACCAGGTGGCTCCAAGCCCCATCCAGCATGGCCTTGAACCCCTCCAGGGATGGGGCAGCCACAGCTTCTCTGGGCAACCTGGGCCAGGCTCTCACCACCCTCA
>JAOXJK010000007.1:10409645-10428098 GCA_025774025.1 Xenus cinereus
AGGGATGGGGCAGCCACAGCTTCTCTGGGCAACCTGGGCCAGGCTCTCACCACCCTCAGAGGGAAAAATTTCTTCCTGAGATCTAATCTGAATCTCCCCTCTTCCAGTTTGAAGCCATTACCCCTTGTCCTATCACTAGATGCCCTTGTAAAAAATCCCTCACCAGCTTTACTGCAGGCCCCCTTCAGGCACTGGAAGGCCATTATAAGGTCTCCCCAGACTTTCCCCAGGCTGAACCCCCCCAACTCTGTCAGCCTGTCCTCGCAGCAGAGGGGGTCCAGCCCTTGGAGCACCTTCTTGCCCCTGAATATTAGCATCCTCAGATTGAATTTCCACTCCCTTTACCTGATCTTTTAGGCAATGTGGAGAACTGTGGACACAGAATGTGCTGGCTGTGGGTCGTTAGTCCCAGCAGGATAAGAAGAAGCTGAGATGCCAGAGAGGCCAAGGCTGAACACCCCCCAGGTCTTCTGGGAGCCTCTGAGCGTGTGGGCACGCACAGCTCAGCAGCTGCAAGCCCTTTGGCTGCTGCCTTTGGCCAGTGAAGAGCCAGAACATTCCCAAGGTGCATATCAGAACAGAAGTTAGGAAAGCTCTAGCACTTTTCTCCCCCTCCCTTGAAGTATCCACGGCCACTGAAGAGCAGGCTAATCCCAGAATTATAAATATGAGGCTTAACTTTATGCACATTCTGATCTTAAGAAAATGCCAGGAAATATTTATTCTGTCTGAAGTTATACTGCTATCATTGGTCACAAGATCCCTTTTCAGACCTCAAGATTTGTTTGGTATTTCACTTATGAATTGTGATCAAGTAATTGCATCCTCACTAATAAGTAACAGGGTGAGAGAGTTAAAAGTAAAACAAAAAAATGAAAGTTAAAAACCACATTGCTATGGCCTCACTTAACAAAAGCATACTGAGGTTAAATATGTGGAACCATTAAGTTCTCCAATTATATTTACTTGAAATTATTTTTTTTCCTCCGAAGTGTTTATGCCACACTCTCCAGAAGACATTCTGGCAATTAAACTGCAATGGACCAGAACAGACTCGGCAATGGCCGAAGTCCCACCATCAGCTCCATCCTTTTGACAAAAACCAAGACCAAACACATCAGGGAATGAAGTCACAGCCCCCTTTGTGCACGGTGAGGATGGAAATAAAGCAGATGGTCCAGACAGTGAATATACAAAAGCAAGCGATAGAGATCAAGAACAATTTGGGTTCTTGGAAGGCAAATGAGAAATTCGTCCTGGTAGAAGATATTTAAGTTTTTTCATTTCCCCCTGTTCGCTATCAGCTTGTCTACAGATGGATGGAGGCACCAGAGACGTGTTGTGATGGGGGGGTGGGAAAGAAAGAGCCGCTCAAAGGAAAACAAGTTTTGTTCTAGAAAGAAAATAAATAAATCTCTGGCAGGTGCAGGTGTTCAGCACTTCTGGAAAAAAAATCCCCAGCTTCTGAAACACTGGCTTTTGATTTATTTACCATTCTAGAAAACACCTTATGAGCATGCCATTTTTCGTGTCCAAGCAATGACTGACACCTCTGGATCCTACTAGAAAGAAACAATAAACAACAGCAATACAATGAAAACCTCAAGTAACTGAATGCACTGGTTTGGATTTCATCAGCCACGGCAGTATAAAAAGTGTTCATTAAGAAAATTCAAGATCTCATACCTCTTAAATACATACTATTGGAAAAAAACAACATAATTATTCACTTAGCTGTGTGTCATCGCCTATGTACATATAAATTAGTTGCCAGTTTCAGTATGTATTTTAGATAAATGCTGATCTACTTAAAGAAATAGAGCATATGTGTATTTAATTACCTCTCCTCAGTGAATTAAAAATGGATTTTGCACCACTTGCATTGCTTGTTTCATAAATTTGTTATAGCACAAAAGCCTGGAATTGACACAAGAAAATTACTCACCTTGATTTTTTTTTAATTTATTTTTTAAGAAACTAACTCCAGTATTTTGTCCTTAGTTTCTTACGAATTTGGAAATATTTTAACTATTTTTTTTAGAAAAATAAGCAAAGAAAAAATATGGGGAAAAAAGCTCTCCGTACATGAAAATACTTTGGAATAAATTTTGTTTTTTCAGAACCACGGTTTTGCAGATCCTGGTTGTTACTGATAATAAAGGCACACAGTATTTTATGCTGTTTGAGAAACCTAAGGGAGAAAAAGGAACAGGGATTTATTTTTTTTTTTTCTCTTTTAGATTAGTAGATTACTGTTCAACTTTCATATGTGCACAAAAATTAGACCACGTATCTATTCAGCATAATTACAGCAATAGCACTTGCAGCGGGTGGAAGCAGAGCGATATAAAGGCATCCTGAACCTGGACTAACATTCATCCAGGGAATGGGAGTCCATTGCACCTGCACGTCCCTAACAGGAGTTGTTCCAGTTTATCTATTTGAATTTAAAATAAAAACCACATTTCTAACCATGACATTTATACTGAGTAAATAAGCCCTTCAGATGTCTTTGCACTTCAGGGGGGCTGTGCTGATGCTCTGTGATGGCTGGTACTTCCATACATTGCACACTGCTATGGAGTCCAGTCATTTATTTAATCAAAACAGGGGGTTTTAGTGGAGAAATGCTCTTTAGATACCCACAGAGAAGAAAATGCACACTCAGCTCATCCGCCAAAAACAGCCCCGCTTTGCATAGGAAATTACAAATTACTGCCCAGACGGTGCATAGAAATGTTAAAGAGGATGAGAATCCTCAGTTACAGCTTTTTGCAGTAAAAATTTATTCTGTTCAGAGAACAGATGTGAGTCATAGCAGCAAAAGAAGCCTCTATTATACTGTCTGTATGGCTGGTGGGGAGTCAGCAGCAGACCTCAATGGCAAACGCCCCCAAATGTGGGCAAATCCTCCTTCCAGACGGATTTTAGTACCTGCACTTTGATTTCATCCTTCTAAAAGGCAGCTCTGCTTCTGGAAGTTTGGAAAAGGGACCAAATTCTTAATTTTTTCAAGGCTTTATTCCTGACCGTGCAAACTTTCCCTTAGGCTGGTTTGGTGCAACTTCTACTGGAGAGAGGTAACAATTATCTTCCATCACCCCCTTTAACACCCTCTTCTCCTGACAGGGGTAAGGCAGGGTGAGGGAGACCCAAAGGGCAGCAAACTTCTTTCCATACCTTTCTGCCTGCCAAGATTCCTGGCAGCCAGGAAATCCATTGGAAGAAATCAGCCCAAAGTTGCCTCGGTCTAATTTACTCCCCTAATTTTCACTGTCCCAACCCCGTGAGATCTCAAACCTTAACACAGACACATCACACCTACTTTTGCTGGCCGCAAAAGTTCGGTCTGGGTGACAGAAGTTAAACCCACACATCGTAGCAACATATTTTTTAATACAAACACATCTAAGATCCACTAGTGGACAAGGACCCCCAAAACACCCAAGGAACGAGGAAGATGTCAGGAAGCTGGTGGAAAACCTCCTTTGGTTCACCGTGCCTTTGGTACCTGCTATGGTGCACCTAAGGACAAACCCACCCGTGTTTGAATTGCACTTACTTGTCTCTCCAAAAGCATTAAAGAAGAAAGACAACATCAAATGGTACAAGTACAACCCAAAGCAAAGACACTAAGATGGCTTGATGAGAAGCTGATGACGAGTTTTGTTGTATTAGTCGGAAGGGAGCAATGGTGTTTTCTACAAACCTGTGTTGGTGTCAAAGCGCACCCATGATTCACAGCAAAGCCAGCAAGATTTGTTTGTTAGGAAGCGCGTGGAGTGAATGGAAGGTCTACCACTGTGTCCGCTCAAGCACAAGTACGTAGGAGCTTGCCGAGTGCCTCGTTTTTGCACTATCTGTAGCTTTAAGCTCTAGCTCAAGAAGGTTAGAGAGCACAGGCATGACCAGTGCTCTCATGAGTATAAGTTTCCCAAGGATATTTATGCAGAGTTTTCCAATTTGGTCTCACTTGGGCCCCATTTCCAGAAGTTTCTTTTAGAGTCCTCCTCCAGCTTTCACTAAAGAGCGCACTCATGGTGGGCCCCCCTTCTCCTATTGAACCATAAGTGCAAACACTGGTGGAACATCAAAGCCATCAGCCCAGCACATGATAAACACAGGGGACAAAAATACAAGGGAGAACAAGACAAACCATCAAATGAGGGCAGAGGGAAGTAGAGGGAAAATAGTTAGGGAAGGGAAGAAGGAAAATAATTAGGGGGATGGTAAAGAAATTATGTAAGGGGAGAAAAAAAAAATCACAGTCAATGTACGAAACACTACAGAGTTGCTCACGATCAAATGACAAGCATTATATGGCAATGTCGCACACCTTCCAGTCCTTCCACCGTATGTCGGTCTGGAGGCTTTCCACAATGATGGGAATGATTTTTGGAAAAAACAATGGGGGAGTGAAGGTATCAGGGGAAGGGGAAAGAGGGAGGTTTATAAATATAGAGATATATATCATAAATCCATTTACTGAATATCGTAACAGAGAGCAACTCACGGTGAATTTACGCTGGAGACTGACGAGCTGCGAGATACAGTACCTCGAGTTTGCTTTACAAAACTGCACATGCAAAAACAAAACAAACAAAGAAAACAAAAAGTGAGAAAAGAAAAAAAAAACCAAAAAACAAAAAAGGAAGAGAAGAGAAACCATAAAAGACATTGGGAGGAGACTCATACAGGCTGTGTCCTATTGAATGCAGACGGCAGCGTGCACCTTGGGAGGAGACCAGGCAAGCTTCAGATAGTGTGGAAGCCACAGACACACCACCTTCTATTTGACAGGGAAACAACCAAAGAATCAAAAACAGAAACAAAAAGGGGAAAAAAATTAAAAGGTGAACCAAAAGCCACAGGATGATATCAGGACTTTATGCCTCCATGTGCTATACTCACACAATGAAAGTCCTCCGCAGAAGTCATCTCTAAGACCTCAGGGTAGAGGTCTTTGTAGAATCAGGTGGCGATTGCTTTTACAGCTGTGCTGCAAATAATTATTTCCAAGTGGGAGCAGAATGCTAATTCCCACTCCAGCCCCGTGGCACAAGGAAGAAGCCTTAGCACGGGCTGGAGGGAGGACCTTGGGTCATCAAAATCTACCTGAGCCCCAGCAGCTGGTGCCAGGCTGCTTCTCCTCGCTCCCTGCCTCGAATCTACTCTTCAGAGGCACCTACCTCTCTCCTCCAAGAGACACAAGGATGTGCCTGGGCTCAGACTGCCCCAATTTGGCTCACCGTGCCTAAAAACCATAGGTCTGCTGCAGCTTAGGCTGGGGATTACACATTATTGAAAGGAGCTTGTTTCAGTTCACAAGTAATTTTGTAGATTCTCCTCCATCCAGTGTTAGTATAAACACCATTATACGTGGGGGGTTCTAAATACAGAAAGTGCTGGATTACACAGAAAAATAGTTTATTCTTCCTTTGGCAGGGAATCTCCAGAAAAACAGGATTCTAAGTATCTTGATAGATCTTGGCTTGAGGCGCTAATTTGTTCATAGTTATGAACAATAACTTTTCTAAACCTACATCATCCAAAGAATCCTTCCCACGACTGAAAATAAAATCCCTTCACCTCCTGAATTCGCCTTTTTGGCTGTAGGATTTTTTTTCCTGCTTCCATGAGAGTTTTAATCTGTTAACAATCAGTACTAGCAAACCAGTTAAATACAATGTTCTTTGGATATCATATAACTCGAGTTTTAAATATATGTTTAATTAAAATTAATGGATTAGTCTGAACAGAAATGTTGGTGCAGGTAATGTATGTAACACAACATAAGAGAAATTATGAAAGGTATCATAGAAGTTTTGCTTGGAGCAAATAACTTCCTGAACAGTCAGGTAAAGTATTTTTGCCTAAATTTCGGTATTTCTACATTTGTACTGTGCCAAATGAAATGGGATCAGGAGTCAAAGCGGGATTGGCATGCCCTGCTTGTTTGCCAAGAAAATGATGGTTTCCAGGCTGCTGAAGCCGGGGACTTTGGCTGAATGCTGAACCCCAGGACGGCAGCTAAAACCTGCAGAGCACAAGCCCTCGACTGGGTAAATGCCTTAAGCATAGGTAAGAAATTTCTTGGACAAAACAGGTGGAAAACTTGCGATGGAGGAGAATGTACTGGGTTGCCCTGATTTACCTGGAAGTCAGCACCACCATCTTGAAATACCTGTTGTGTGGCTTGACCCTGGCTGGACACAGGGTGCTCAAAGCCGCTTTGTCACTCCCTTCCTCAACTGGGCAGGGGACAGAAACCTTGCCACTAAAACCCAATAAACCTGTGGAAATTTTACTGTTAATGCTGAAAGCAGAATCTCAACCTCCCTCAGCAGGAGGCTTGAGTGAACCATTGCGTTTCTCTCTGCCTCCTTTGGTACAGTGCAGGGTGGAGGCCATGCTCTGATCCTGCCAAGTATCCTTGTAACCTGGCCATCCAAGGTTATGCAAGTCCTGCAGTGCTCCAGCTTCTCTCCTCTGCTCCCTTTGCTGGAGTTCTCTTAGTTGAAACCAAAAATTTGACTAAATTTGTGCTGGAACCACAGGGTGTAAAGCCACAAAACAAAGACAGCCTCCTTTTCCAAATCAAAATGAGCTTGGGTTTTGCTCGATGCTACTTACCATTCGTGAGGGAAAGAGCACAAGAGTGTCTTTAGGTGTAGCCAAGTCACCGTTACACCGACAGCAAGGGGAAAAAGGTAAACTAACGGGAGGAATCACAGTACCTCACACATCAACACACTTCAGGGGAAAAAAGAAAGGGAAGAAATCACAAGCCAGCAAGAGAAGAAGAACACCCTCTTCTAGTCTACACATCACCCAGCACAGGATGGGTTATGTGCTGGGTGTTCAGGCACACTTCTTGCTGGGTCCTGTTGGGTCCTGACAGCCCAACAGGGATTTGGAAACAAACCACAGTATTCCCAAGACAAAAGGTAAACATGGAACCTCTGAGATGGAAAATGTCCTGGAGAAACAGAGCAACTCCCCCCACTTCATCCCCAGACCTGTACAAAAGGGACAGACAGCTCCGAGAAGTCACTGTGAAATGATGGGCCACCCGTGTTCGCTCTTGGCACTTCTCAAATGAGTACTCAACTTGCTCACATTAACAGGCAGCATCCACCTGTGGGTGTGCAATTAAAATGCAAACTTCTTTTGAACAACCGTGTGAGGGACCAGCAGAAACCAGTCAGAGCTTGGAGAGAGGAGGAGGTCTTTAGAAGGGTAACCTGGAAAGCACGTGTGACTTTGAAAAATGGTAGTGGGCGATTCTATGGACTGGTTTTTGGTCTGCATGGACGGTCTCTGACACCGTCAACTGTCAAGTTTCATCCACCGCACCTGTGAAGTTCTCCCATCCAGAACCTGCACCCTATACCTCTGCTTAAAGAACTTCCTCAGGTCTAGCTAGAACTGTAACCCATCACTACATGGAATTAAAAAAACACGTAAGTAACAAAATGCAAAAAAATTTTCACTCAGCATGACTTCAGCATAACTACTTAGCAGGTTCCTACAAATTTAGCGTTTGCTTGCTGTTGTGGTTGCTATTTTAAGACTTTTCCCAAGGAAAGGTGAAGAGAGGCCATTGGAAAATACATGGGCTCTGGGTGCCGCAGCTGGTGTCCTCTCCGGCTGGTCTGCTGGGTGTGCTTATCGCAGCCCCTTTTGTACGTGCCATTGGTGCATCTCTGGCTGGAATAGAAAAGGCGGAGGAGGAACCCAAATGCAGGGAGTTGAGGCTCTGGGTTGGGCAAACACAGAAAATAAACCCGTGTTTGCACTGGGGTCTTGGTGTGACCCACAGGAATGAGCCGGAGGGCTCTCCCTTCCACTGGCACCTTATCGGTGGCATCACAAGATGCTTTGCGCATCCACCGCCTGCAAAATTGCCCCCTTTTCCCCTCCTTCCTCCATTCTGGCCACCAAGGAAGCTGCACCAATGGTTTACTCTAGAGACCTGTCGGTCTGTACAGTCGCTCAGTTCAAGAGGCTGAGTGGTTTGAATGTTGTACAAAACAAAGGGTCTTAAAGACAATGCTGGGCAAACTGAACAAACCCAGAAACTCACCTCCAGAAACAACAAAGCAAGGAAAATGCTAAACAGAAAACAAACAAAAAAATCACAAAAAATAAGAATAAAACAATGGGCTCAAATTAAAACGCAGTAACACATGTTAAACAGATACTCTGTTTTAAACCAAACATTGCAACAATGACAAAAACAGCATACCATCCTAACTTTTAATCCTGAAAAAAACACAAAACAAAAAGGCTCCTTTAGGATAGAGTTCACCAGGTGAAAAACCAAACTGTGATCAGAGAAACCTGTTCTTTTTAAATCCCTTTGGTGGAGAAGAGGATGAACCACCAAAATCCTGGAAGATCGATGAAGTAGAAGCTACAAACCAAGAGCAGGTAGAATATTTTAATAAAGCACTTTGAGTCAAGATGATATCTCGGCACCGCTGTAATAATGAGTATGTTATTAAAACAGCTCCCCACGACCCCATAGTGGCTTCACCATCCACCAACCACAAAGCAATTTGTGTCTCACACAGCATCCTATTGTGTGTGGAAAGGTGAAGGCACCTCTTTGGACCCTCCACATGGGCTGACACACTAAATAACAACCAGATTCTTACACCTAGAAAATTACATTTTGCAACCAATGCAATAAAGCACACATTTCCTGGAGCTGAGTTATGAAGAGAGGCTTGAATGGCAGAGGAGAGCAGAATGGTAGAATGGGTTGGAAGGGACCTTAAAGATCGTTGAGATAACTGCAGGCACAGGAGCACACAAACCCCGAATGGACACCGTATTTGGAGGGGAAAAATGCCACAGGTGGAGGAGCAGAGACAAGGCTGGAGATTATGGAATGGCCTGGAAGGAGGCTGAGGGGAAGGGACACACTCTCAAGTCCTTGAGGTGGGACTGAGAAGGGAAAGGAGCAAAGCAGCAAGCACAGCACCTCGGCGGTGAAGCAGCAGAACAACCGATGTGACTTCTCACCAGACTCAGCCCCAGGACAGCTTTGTCACCTCCATGGGAGGTGGACAGGGACATCGGGAACATGAAAGTCATGACTAAGGCAATGCAAGTCATGGAGCCCTCTGCTAACGTCCGAGGGACCTGTCCTGATTGATGCAGGTAGAGAAATGTCAACATCTTCAAAACACTGATCTGTGCTATGGATGCCTGTTATTATAGAAATCCATTTTCATAGGTTATGAAAATAAAAACAAATTATAAATCTAAAAAATTATTCCTTAGAGGAAGTAAAACTATAAACTGATAGGGTAGACCCACTTTTGCAGCAGGCCCTTGGGGCAGTTTTTCCCAGCCCCTGCTCACCAGCTGCTGTGGGGTAGCCAAGCTCTACAGGCATTTGCTTTTTGCTGTGATATTTTCATAGGCCAAAAATCCTCTTTCCAAGCATGCCTGGCACTATTCCAGTTGTGGAGTGTCCAGCTCTGAATCGCATCAGAGGTTTGATCTGACAAGTCCTGCCATCGCTACAACATCTGCTCCATCTTCAGGACCACTGTGTGGCTTAAAAACATAAGAAATGGAGTAAAACAGGGTAGGTTTGGCTGTCAGCCACGCGTGCCTATCATCAGCCCAACTGCACTGGATAGAGATATCTAAGGGATAGGAGCTGCAAACCTGAAAGCTATAGCTGCTAAGCCCCTTTGAAGTTCACGAGGGATGTATTTGTGTATTAAACAAATTGCCTTAGCATGCACTGATTAAACTTCTTTTGGATCATGAGCCAGCAATCCATCCATACGCCTATTTCTGTCTCACAAAACACCCAACTTCTCCCTTGCCTTCTCCTCTACATCATTATCCATTCGGTCGTCAACCTACGATGCTGCCCCAGTTAATAGATGTGGAAGCGATGGACTGCACGTTGTCACGTGCTCGTTTGTAAGCCTTAATTACCTGCCTCTACAAACGTGTCATGTAGAGGTCCAAGCAGATACAAATTGAGGCAAAAGAAGGAGAACGCCCCAATTTTGTGCTCGCTTTCAATTGTGGTCACAAAACTGGCCCTGCAATATTGAAAACGAGGTGAAAGCTTGGTGAAAAATCATGGAATATGGTTATTTTAAGCAACCAACAATGTGACGTGAAATCTTAGCTCTGTTAAAGTGGGCTTTTTTTTCTGATTTCTAAGAAATCTTCACATGCACCGTGCGTTTGATTTAAAAAGAAAATAAGCATCATTATCTTGCATTTTAAAATACCAGTGCCAGGAAATTCAAAGAACAAGAGCAAATATTCTCATTTGTCTTCTTTTCAAGACTGGACAGAAAATCGTTGTAAGAAAAGGATTATATTTAAACCCAAAAAACAGACACAGTGTAAATAGGAGCTGATTAAAGCAGTAATGGCAAAATAAAATGTTAAGAAGAATAAAACAGTAGAATTAATAATATTCTTGTCCTTAACATATAATGAACTGGCTCAATTTGGCCTATTGTCTTTGATGAAGTGGATTAAACTCCCAGTAACAAGGGTCTCAAGAGATTTACGCTGAAGGAACAAACAGGGATCCCGCTGCATTTCAGATACTTTGGAATAAAATTGATCAGGAAATTTCTTTTTCTACGCTTGAGTTTCTCCAGCCTTTGGAGGTTTCCCCTGCAAAATGAGTTTGGAAAACATCAGCAGCTTTCAGTAAAATGCACAAGCAAATTTTTTGGATGCTAAAATTCCAGAAGAGTTAAATGAACCTTTACAAAGAACATACTTCTCAGTAAATCTGTGCAAAGTAGGCACGTCTCAAACAGGCCCATTATGCCATGCAGGCAGAACTCTGAGCTCAGCAACGTCTGGACAGGTATTTCCACCTACAGATATTTTTTTCCCTTCATTTTAGATCAGTCGATATGAAAAGGCGGGCCCCAAGGCAATGTTTTTTTAAGGATTCTGATATCACAGAATCTGTGCATATGCCCACGTGGGCACACGGAAAAGCCTGCATCTGAAAATGCAGATTTGACGTTTCCAGCTACAAACCAGTGACTGTTCACACACACGATTTGGTTCAATCCAGCGTTCTTGCAAACAGCAAAGAAAGACCATTCAAGCATATTTTTCAGTCTGATACTTAGGAGGATGCCTTTACATTTAAATTCTCGAAGCAGAAATCATTAGTGAATAATAAAGACATTAAGTGCACACATACCTCTTGAAATTAAAAATCCAAAGTGAAATATTAACACTTCACCTGGTGAAATCTATCCTAGGACAGCTTAAAAAAGTCCTTCTAAAATACAGTTATTTATAATAAGGCAAAAGATGAGACATTACAAAAGAAACCAAACTAAAAGAAATACTTAATTAAATTCACGGTTAAGTGACCAGCGCTGAAGTGTTCAGTCAACCTAAAGCCCTGTCTGTAACAGAGATGGAATAAAAGGGCTCACAGTGTACTATGGGATGCTCCACTTGAACAGACATATAGCGACACTGAAAAACAGAAACCAAATTATAAACTTCCCAAATAATAAAATAAATGCTTACGCTGCTATGGAAATGTTTGCTGCTGACATCGGGCTGACTTCGGCCACTTCCTTGGCTTTTTGCAGGGCGAGCTTTTGATTGGTGGCTTCCTCCATCTCCTCCTCGTCCTGGTGCAGAAAATCAAGAGAGATCAGAGCGTGCATCACGTAAGGACAATAACCAGAGCTCCCCAAGGCACAAGTCGTATACATCTGTCACTGCCGTGCTGTGAGAACAGTGGAAACTCATTAAAATAAGGCATAATTTCAGAACTTCTTGCAAGGACCCCTGGGGAGGGTCTTGGTGCCAACAACAGCTGGTCAGGATGAGAAATGCAGGGTTTGGTCAAGCGCTCAGTGCATTTTTACCATGATTACATCTCCCTCGCAAGGCTCTCTTACCTCTCTTGGGTCTCGTCTTACCACTTAGCATTCGAGTAGGAGACTACGGCAGGGCAGGGAGAGACAAGCGTGACATTTCTGGGGGGAAACAAGCCCCATTTATCTCAGACCTACATGTGTAAAAACACTCTAAAGCCTTCATCCTACTGAAATGCATGAGACAGACTCCTAAATCCTTCACGTTTTCTTGCCAGTGTGACCTTTCAGAAACAGTAAGTCCAATAAGCAGCACTGGATTCGTCTGGTCCTGCCCACACCAGTTTTATCCCAGGTATTTCCACTTATTTAAGTTGAATCACGGGGTGAAAACAGGAAGGAGGAGCCACATTAGAGCGGAGTCTGTAGACTCAAGCATAGATCAGACAGTTATGTTCATGCTTTCTGCATACACCCCCCCTGAGATCGGGTGGATTTTGAACCTCTATTGGTGTTGCAGGTTCCTGCAGAGCATAACTGTGATTTATTTCCTCCCAGCTGGTGTGATGATGAGAGAACTACTGCTCAAATTCAAACCAGAGGATCTTAAGCAATGAGATGAGGGCAAAAGGTGAAGAAAGAGCCTGGTTCATTTTCAGTGGTCATCTGGGTGAAATGCCTTTTGAATTTTCTAGCCAGTCTAAATTGACTGGCTATCTAAATTGCTAGTAAAATCCTGGCAGGCTAAACACAGCCCCTCTCATCGCAACATCAGCACCAAACATTGAGGGAATGACCACAGATCAGGCCGAGAGCAGTCACAGCTCTTCTGTCAAACTTTATGAAATGCCACAGGTCTGCATCTGCTCTTCGAAGGTAATGCTGTGAAACAGTTCTGCTTAAAATTATAAGAGCAGAAAGACATCTAAGCTTATAAATAGGAAGTAATACAGATTTATCCATCCTCAATACCATATGCACAAACAGTTCCTTGCTCTGACTTTGGTGTTATTTGCTTAAACCGAAATAATTTTGGAACCATTTTCCCTTTTCTCCTCTAGAAGGAAAAAGAAATGAGGGAAAATGAATTAAAAAAAATAGCTACCGTTAAAGTCTCACAGAATTTTTTTTTCATTTCCAAATATTAGCAAATCTATAGCAAGTAAATTCTTACTGTGGTGAATGAAGAACCTGAGACACTGAGAAAGGCCAGAAAAAAAAAAAAGCACCCTGCTGAAATATTATCCAAAGTCCATATTTCTCAACTGCCAACTTCCAGTAAATTTATCAATGGTTTGGAAGTTTGTTGTAAATCAAGGGTATCTGCAGAATATAAAGTTTTTGAGGATTAAGCCCCCAAATAAGGCAGTTTTTAATGTTTTCCTTTCATTCTGCAGGTATCTTCAAGGTGTTTCTTCTCTTGAGGACTCTCTAGCAGCGTTAAAATCACATATATTCAAAAGCTCTTGATTTTTCTTTCTGTGCACCTAAAGCACCAGGTGCAGTTTTTACTCTCTTTAAAATTTGTAGCTTCCACTACATTTCCCTGGCGCATCAGTAATTCTGCTGGATTCAATATCTCAAAGTAACAGCAGAAAATAGCTGTTGTCATTCTGAAGACAGCCATCCCTAACTCAGAACAAGCTCCCTCTTTAGCAGTGACTGCTTAATCCTGTTCCTGTAGCTCCTTCCACCCAGAGACTGCAGATCACTGCAAAAACAAATTAATTTTTTGCCTGATACCTGGCACTGCCAGGTCTCACTGGGCACAGGCTGGTCTTCTTCTGCTTGAAGCACGCAGGGGTGTTTTTCTAGAGTTCCTCTCCTCACTTTTTTTATTAGTATTTTTCTATCTCAATCAAAATTCCAGTTGCCGAACTGAAATACAGATTGAGACTAGTAAGAAGCTATTTAACCTTGAAATGTTGTGCCAGCAGGCTGTAGATAAATTGAAGGAAATCTAGAAAAAACAGGAAGAGTGATTAAAAAGTTTGAAAACTGACTTCCGAGGAAAGATTAAAAGATCTGAGTATGTATACATTGGACAAACAAGTTCTCCAGGATCTAAAAAATTACATAGACCTTGAAGACAGATTAGCCCATATTAGGATTTCAGGATAAATTCCAAATCTTCCTTTAAACCACGCAGTTTCTCACATGGTAAAACCCATCTTCGGTGCTGCCCATAACGATGGGCATACTTAACAGTGACCGTTCTTGATTAAGTTCACCCAATTAATGCCCTCCCTGTTGGGAAGGAGAAGGAGGGGTCTTCATGGTTATTAGACTCTGGGTTTTGCCACTCATTTCAGTCCATTCTTTCTGGAGAGTTCTCAACTTTTTTAGTATATTTTTACATATTTTTCTGTAAAATTCATGCATTCCTCCTATCCCATACTGCACGTTTTTATACTGCTTTCTCAGGGACTCCTGGCAGCGCACAGAGATCAGAGAACACACTTTATGCTTTTGGATAATAAAGGGTCGCTTGTGGAGGTGTTACACACCAATTTAACGAGGATGAAGAACGAACTGCTGCGTGTCACTGGAGACATTATGGGATGGTCAGCAGAGAGAAGATTTTAAATGAAAATTTAGAGGGCAATTTTAGATTCCACTCTTAATAAATGAACAGGAAGAAGAACCTGCCAATGTACGGAAAAAACTAGAGGGTGGGCGACCCAAAGAGATTCAGAACAGTTCTGAGAAATCACTAGAAATCAAGTTGGTCGAGTTTAAGTCAGTGGTAAGGGAAAGCCAGCCCAGGAAGAGGAGAGAGACCTGGGGAGGGAGAGGCAGAGGCTGGAGAACAGATTCCTTGTATATTAAAGCAAAGGTGGTGATGATTCTTCTTTTTTTTTTCACCAAAATGAGTCATTCCAACATACTGGTGAGTTTTGTAACAGACATCGGATGATCAAGCTTAAGTTAAATATAGTTATAATTTTTATAACTTCTGTTACAGGTCACAAGGCCCAGCTAAGACCAGCAAGAAATTTTCAAATGCCATGACAAAAGAAATCTAAATCAGTGTCCAGAAGTGGAAATGTTGGTTGAGATGTTTTCAAAAAGGTGGAAAGCTTTTTGGCTTTCCCAAACAGAGGCAGTTGCAAACTGCTTAGGGTTTTCCCACATTATATGCAGCACTGATCTCAATTCGTTTTACAGCGTAAATGTCAAGGAAGTCTCCTGAGATCAACTGACTCCTGAGAAACTTAATTATATCTCCAGGCCATTTTGGGTTTTGCATGATCATATTTACTTAGCAATAAATCCCTCATTCTCCAGGTATGCTAGATAATTGAATTACTTTTATCATTTTCCTCTTCTTTTGAAAGCCCTAGTGATTTTTTTGGGGATCATAAATAAAATTAAAGCAAAAAATACTTTCTCAAGTAGCTTTATGATTTGGCAATGCTGCTGAATCCATCAATATTTAATTATACTTTATAAACATCAACAAAGTCAGGTTTCTAAGCATCCCAGTCAGCTGCTGAAATATTCACAAGAAAGCACTAAAAGGATTAAGAAAGAAGCAGGATGAGCTTCATTATCCAAGAACTTAGTTGGGCCTGATCCTCTCTTTTAACACATGCAAGGGATGCCCGTAAATCAGGCTGCGAGGAGGGATGCCTCTGGGCTGGAGGTTTCTGTGGGTTCAAAAAGAACAGAAACAGCTGAGCTGCCGTAAGGGAAACAATTCCCACCAAAAAAAAAAGGAAAAAAAAAAAAGAAAAAAGAAAAACACAACTGAGAGCCATGAAACACAGCCCTGAGCTGCATTATAAGAGAAGAGGGATTCAGAACACTGTCTCAGAGACACAGGAACATATATTATACACCCAAGAGCCACCAGCCTTGTTGCAGGGTCTGTGCTGGGTATCAGCTTTCAGGAAACAAGGCTCCAGAGCTGGAAGATGAAGCCAGTCACACAGCTTCCCTGTAAAGGAGAGCTGGGAAAGACAAGCTCAGCTGCCAGAGACATGGATTTTAACTGGGAAGGTGTGGCTGCTTTGGTCTTCAGCAGCTGGAGTGAGGTAGGGAACCCCTAGAAATCTCTGTGTCCCTGAACTGTGGAGTTGTATTGTGAATCCATGAAGTACTGCACCTTTCTACAATTCTAAAAAGAGAAGACAACCTTCCCACCGCTGTGTAAGCACATGGTTAGTGATTCTCCTGCCCTGTAAGGAGTATATAAGCTAAAACTTGTAAAATACAACTGCTGAGGTGGATGCGGTGCTTCTTTTGCCACCAGCAGGTCACTGTGACTGGTGGCGGTGGCAGCAGCAGAGCAATGGGCTGGGCATGGTTTCATCCACTTGGTGAGAAGGAGCTAGAACCGTGCAAACAAGAACTAATGCTGCCTCATAAACACGGCCGAGCACGCGACGATGAGGAATCAAAAGCAAGTAATAATACAAATACAAGCTGCAGTGCCTGCAATCCCTCCTGTGCAATAAGTTTTTCTCCACAGGGAACGCTCCAATATAAATCTGCGCACACAGTCAGGTCACATCGGTGTCGTATCCCTCTCTTGCCAGGACCTGGCTTTCTGCCTGCACTTGGGCTGGTGCCTCCGATTTCTCCTGCACCTGGTGAGGGGCAGGAAGATCTAACGTCTTCACTGAGCATTCACAATGGCCTCCGCGAGCTGTTTCCCAGGGAGTTGATTGGAGAATGTTAATTCTTTGATTCATCCCGAAACTCAGCAAGGTATGAAACATTAGCATGAGACAGCAAAATGCAGCGATACAACACCTGCGTTTCCCCATCTCTAAATTTCAAGTCAGCCAAAACCGCGTTAATTGCTTTGCCTCTGCTCTTGAAGACAGCAAATGCTCCGAATGCCTCTGCAGCAGTGACATGAGCAATGCCCACTGCCCACTCCGGGATAAAATGGAACTACAGACCATGACATAGCTCACCAAAACAAGCCTGAAATAAAACAAACCTCAACAAGAATAAACCTGCGGGTTCCTCCCTGCAATGCAAACTGCTGAACAGAGATACTGCATGAGGAGGCTCTAGAGGAAACCTCAGGGTATCTGGAAGGATCAATATATGGAAGGGTTTGATGCTTTACATCCAGCAGCCAGGGTTTAAGTTTGAAGAAACAGAAATCTCGTACATACCTTGGTCAGCTCTTGGGCATTGGCCAGATTGTCAACAGCGATAGCCAAGAAGACATTCAGGAGTGTGTCTTTGGGGGAGCAGTTAAGGAATAAAACCTTCACACAGCTGATACAGTAAACCATTCCCCTCCTGCTGCCACCCCACTTCTTCCCCCACTTACAGTCATGGGTATATGATGGGTTGACCTCTCGTACTGCTTTTTTGTCTTCATTTCTCCCTCACCCGCTCCTGCCGGGAGCCAGCTCTGCCACACAGCAGGGGCTGGACACCCATAACTCTCTTCCCCAGCACATATCCCTGGTGAGGACCCACAGACGGGCTGAGCAGATAGGCTTTACAAACCTATGGGTGCAACCAGAGTGGGACCTCACAGTCGTCCTGGAGGCATTGCAGCCCCTGGTTTTTCAGTCCAGAAAATCCAAACCTACACTCCTGCCCATACTCACGCACGCAGAGATTTAACCTTCATTTTTCCCCTCTTGTTTAAAAGGGAAACCAGTAGAACTCATGGAAATTGGTCATTTTTAAGCCAACATTTGCATAATATATACATGAGGAAACTCTCATGACTTATCACACTGAAGCCGATATGACAATTAGACAGCCCTGGACGTCCTCTGTCCTGAGCACCGCAACATCACAGAGACCATCGCTGCAGCACAGCCCGTTAGCAGGACACCCAGCCCGAGCTAATGAGCTCTGCCGGGAAACGGGCCGTTAGTCCAGGCCAAATTGCATCTAGCCCAGCTAAACAACTGCCAGTGCCCACGCCAGCCTGGGTCTCTGCAGAGCACTGCATTATGTCACTGAGACACAACACTTCCCTATAATTATTTGTTCATATTTTATTTTCATTTTTCCACTTAATGATTTCAGCTATTACTTGGCCCTTCATGTATTTTATTGGTGTTATTCCAGTGACGCGTCTGCAAAATGGCCCCAAAACAATTCTAAATCAGATACCTCTGCATATGAAAGGAGAGCAAGCAAAGCAAAACCAAGTCTAAACTACTCTCAAGGAAGAAAATGCATTTCACTCTTGCACACTACCTGGTGACAGGAGAGTCACTCACTCCATAGCTGCGTAAAGCTACGGTTGCTCCTCTAAATATGAACGTACGTGAGAACGAGGTTGATCTCATGAGTATTTACCTGCTGGAGATTCACAAAGGCTTTAACAGCGATGTGCTGCTACTGTGTTTGTAGCGCACTCTCCCCACCAGAGCTGAAAACTGCATCCAGCTCTGGGGCCTTAACACAGGAAGGACATGGACCTGTTGGAGCAGGTCCAGAGGAGGCCACGGAGATGCTCCAAGGGCTGGAGCTCCTCTGCTGAGAGGAAAGGCTGAGAGAGTTGAGATTGTTCAGCCTGGAGAAGAGAAGGTTCTGGGGACATGTTAGAGCCCCTTCCAGTCCCTCAAGGGGCTCCAGGAGAGATGGGGAGGGACTCTGGATCAGGGAGGGGAGCCACAGG
>JAOXJK010000007.1:10428198-10445664 GCA_025774025.1 Xenus cinereus
CAGCAGCAGTGTGCCACCAAGTGTGTGCCACAGCAGTGTGCCACCAAGTGTGTCCCACAGCAGCAGTGTGCCACCAAGTGTGTGCCACAGCAGTGTGCCACCAAGTGTGTCCCACAGCAGCAGTGTGCCACCAAATGTGTCCCACAGAAATGTCAGTCAGGGGGAGTTAAAATTTCGTGTCACTCTAAAAAGTACTGCTCTGCGCCCAAATGGCCCTGGTAGAACAGAGTTGGGGAAGGTCCACCAGAAAAAGTGAGAAGTTCAGCTTTGGGGCAGGGGTTATTTCTCTCCTCCCACCACCTGCCACCGGTTCCTATGGCTTAAATCTGCTTTATCTACATTTTCCAGCCCTTCCCCTGTAGCTCAGCTCTGATTTGGGCCAGGCTGTGATATTGTTTCCATGGCTGCACTCCAGGTACCTGTGGTTTGCACCTTAATCTGCTACAAGGCATAGTTTAGTGGGATGTGATTAAATTCTCACCTGATTCAAATGGATTGTGTTTTTAACAAAAAAAATTTAAAAAAAAAAAAAAAAGAGATAGAAACGTCGAAGGGGTCCAGATCACGACAACATCACGAGGACTGGCAACATGGCTGGAGAAGGGCTGGCCTGTGCCTGGCTCCGAGTTTAGTCCTTGGGAGACAATGGTCAGGTTAACCTGGATTCCATGAGGCTGAGAGTTTTCCAAACCAGCTGGTTTCAGGCACAGATTTGGAAGCCAAATCTGAATTTGCTGAGCAAACGGTGTACGAATCTTATTCCTGTGGCCTTCATTTCGGAAGGTGGCCAGAAACCCCTCCTGCTTTAAAACACGGGCTCCGTGTTGACTTCAGCAGAGTCCCCAAACAAGAGGGGATTTCCAGCTTGGTGAAGTCGGTCCTTGCTGAAATTTTATATGTGGAAGCTTTTATTCACTTGGTTGCGTTAATTAATACCGAAACCACAACTTGAAACAAAAGAAAGTCTTCGAAATAACACTGAAAGTTGTAGCACGACTATTTTATAAACGTTTGAGCTATAAAAGCGATTAACTATGTTCTTTATGCTGCCTGAAGATGTGTACGCTCTGCACTGTACTGAAAACAAACCATATATATATGTATACTTATACATATATATAGACTTAAATAAACATACTTGTCTGACTTCAGATTAAATATCTTGTCTTTTTGCCCTCTGGTGGTTCTTCTTTGTTAAATATAGTGAACTCCTGTCTGAAAAATACGAAAATCCTGTAATATGACCTATCATTATGAAAATGAGTAGTAGCTCACACTTAAGTGGATCATGCGTATTTGGAGGGTAAAAACAAGTGTCGCAAGACGAAGAGGAGGGTGTGACTGGGGCAGGGACGCTGCCCTGCATCCTGCCCTGTTCCACCCTGGCTCGATGACCTTGAGGTGCCACGGCAGGCTGCCCTCTAAAAGCAAGGAGGTGGCGTCTAGCAATGTCGAGATGGCATCTTGCTGCTTCCCTGGGGTGCAGAGTGCGTGATAGGGGAGAAGACCCTTTTCGTCCCTCCTCCTGAATGTCCACTGATGATGCTTCAGCCTGGAGAGGGACAATGGTTCGGGCTGGAAAGGCAGCGTGCAAGAACAGCAGTGAGCATGGCCCTCCTTGCAGAACCAGAGATGCTCTCACAACCCAACCCAACGTCTTGCGTCCACTTTAAAACCAAGAAATGGCCTTCTGAGGAGCTGTCAACATTATTGTGGCTTTCCCATAGGAGCCAGAGCCTATGGGTCATCAGGAGAATCTAGCTGGGTGGTGGGTGGCTGGGTGGCACAGGACCTCATGTCACAGGGGCAGAGTGGCCACCAGAGCATGGAGCTTGTTTTGGAGGTGGCCGCAATGGAGTCTGGTTCTGACCCTGGCTCTGACTCACCCTGCGCCGCCAAGTGACCGCAGCACAATGCGCCTCGGTTTCCCTTGGGCTTAATTGGGAATAATAATAGCCCCCAAAACAGTGTCCCATGCGGCGCTGAGCGTCTCTCTGGGATGAAAGGACTTTACAGATGCTAATTATGACCATTGGGATGACAGGACATGATGTTATCATCGGGTTGATGTTTTGCTACCTGCACTGGAAACACTAAACTGAATATTAGCTTTACTTGAAGGCTACTTGTTCTGGGGCTTGCCCAGGAACTGGATTTATGGAGCTTATAAAAATTGTATTAAACTGCTTACCTGCTCTCTGACGCCAGCCTGATTCCTAAAATCTTGGGTCAAATCATTGAACATTAAAAAGGGTGTTGTTCAGGGGAGTGAATCGCAATGAAAGCTGGAGAAATCCAGCATGGATTTAGTGCTTTTGTCTCCAGTTGTGGAAAGAAGATAAGCCTAGAGAACATTTTTCCCTTTAAATGTTGGCATCAACTGGGGAAACAGGCACTTTGTCTGCATTTTTTTCTAGGACACTGAGGGAGATTTTTTTGGTTGGAAAATCAGAAATCTCAATCACAAACAAACCTTCAGGCTTCTGGAATTTCTGGTGAAAACAGAAACAGAAAATTTACTCAGTGGTTCATAAGCCGGAGAGCAATATTCTGCTTCAAATCACAGAATCATTTAAGTTGGAAAAGACCCTTGATATGGTCCAATCATAAATGTAACACTGCCAGATCTATCAATAAACCGTGTCCCTTAGCGCCACGTCCACACGTCTTTTAAATTCCACCCAGCAGCATCCCCGGTGCTTCATATTGGTGAGAAATTTTCCACCTACTCCACTACAGGTTAGTTTATTTCACCTCTTTTTGTTTCAATGTGTGGCACCTCGCCTGAATTCCCGGCATGCTGGAACCCAATTCAGAGATGTCAGATTTGCATGAAAGGAAAAAAAAAAATAATACCCAGAGCTTTGGCTTATGCAGAGATGACTACGTAAAAATGCATTCCTTGTCGGCACTTACGATCATGCCACTGTTAATTTTCCCTTGGGTTTATTGGTGGCACAAACAGGGAACAAAGGGAGGGGTGACTGGTGCAGAGACCGTGTGGCAGAGCAGGAAATGTGATTTGTGTTTTCAGGACAGGAGCTGGGTTTGATTCAGCCGCCTTTCCCCGGGCCACCCCAGCGCTCCCGCTCCTCCCTCCTCCTCTTTGTTGTGCCGGAAAAGCGTCACCTTTTTCGGCAGGTTATTCACTTGGTGGCAAGTCCTTTTTAGTAGCCGTCTTGCCCTTAGCCCAAGGCTTTCTCGATCCTAATCATCCGGCTCTTCCCTGGGTTCCCTGTGTAAGTGAAGGAAGTCTGCATGCCAGAGTAATTATGGACTGCAAAAAGTTGCCAAGAGTCCTTCCTGAATGGTGTTTTCAAAGGCAGCAAAGGGATTTATGCAGGCAGGTCCCATGGAAATGAGGAGTCCCTTGGTCAGTCCCTTTGGTGGTCTCCAAACTGCAGTCTTTCTGGGTGGAAAGGTGCGTTTTAGATGGCCTGGATTTGCTATGGGCAGGCAGGGAGGTTTGGGCACTGTGCATGGAGATTTGCAGCATGAGGAGCATGAGCAGTTCCTGCACAGCGTGTCCTCTGAGGGTGGTGAGACACTGGTGTGAGATAGGGTGTCCTCTGCTTACTCTGAGGATGGTGAGAGCCTGGCCCAGGTTGCCCAGAGAAGTTGTGGCTGCCCCATCCCTGGAGGGGTTCAAGGCCAGGTTGGATGGGGCTTGGAGCAACCAGGTCTGGTGGGAGGTGTCCCTGCCCAGGGCAGGGGGGTGGGACTGGATGATCTCCAAGGTCCCTTCCAACCGAAACTATTCTGTGGTTACAAGCCTGGGACCAGCTGCAGGTACCCATGAGTGGAGTGAAACACCTGCAGCACTCATGGGTACCTGCAGCAGTTTTAGGCAACTAATCCAGTTATTTTCTGGTGGGTGAATGTGTCCCTGGTCTGGCCTGTGAGTTGGAAGCACTATCCAAAGCAAAGCCACAACAAAGACAGGACTGAGGGACGAGGGTGACAAGCTGGCAGCCATGGTTCTAGCGAGGCATCAGGTCCCAGGGTGCTGGCAAACCTGCACCAAGATTTTGGGAAAATGTGGCCTCAGTGCCCCTCTGATTGCTCTCCATTTCTCAGAAGGATGCCTGGGGGAGGCATCAGAGGTTTCTCTATTAACAGAGGAGCCAGGAGCAGTGCAAGGCTGATTCATCGGCTGCAGTCGGCTCTGCTGAGCAGGAATGTGGCCAGCAATCCTCCCGCAGGCTCCGGGCAGGAGCCTGGCTCCGGAGCCCCTGCCCCACATCGGCACGGCACCAGGAGACTTCCCATGGCAGCCAGGGACCAAAGTTGGCCCAAACAATCAGCTCAAAGCCTCTTTGCTTTCCCTCTCAAGAGCTTTGACCAAACATAATTCAGCCAAGACTTCAGAACCAGACGTTCATGTCTCTAATTCCCATTGAGACGAGCGTCTCCAGAGCCTGCATATCTATCAGAACTGGAGCCACTGCTTGTGGCAGTGGAAATCAGGAGCTGGATTTAATTTCTTGGGATGCATCTGCATCCTGACTGGGATGGGACGTGGAGCTCTGGGGTTTCTCCAGGCAAAGGCCAGGTCGTCCATCAGATTTTCTCCATTTCATGTAACACGGGATGGAAGTTTTTATCATGTGAAGATGATTCCTCTGGCACAGAGGTTTGAAATATGATGCCTATCATTTGCTCCTTCCTCTGCTACAGCAGGACAGAAAAGAGCCCGGGGTGGGTGCACCTCAATCCAGTGAGCCCAGCAGATGAAGAAAAAGAAAAAAGCGAAAGATGATGCTGAAACCATCACCTCCTTCCCGTGCTGGAGCCAGAGCCTAATCAGCTGTTCATTTGCAAAGATACTAATTTCCCCATTTCCTTTTAACAGAGGGTTGGCTATCACTTGCGGGCAGGGGGTGCAGGCAGAGGGTCAGGGGTGCAGGCAGGGGCACTGCTGCCTGTGGCACCACCCGGTATCTGCTGTTTGGGTTTCTTCCTCTGGGATGCTTCCAACACATTGGAAACACTTCCAAGCCTCCTGCTCTGGGGATGTCTGTCTCAGTAATAAAACTGTCTTCCTACCCCTGCCTCCTACACACTGACACTGAAAATGTCTTGTGTAGCATAATCAACCACTGGAAATATAATTAATTATTTTTTTTTTTTTAACAGATCAGGCTTGTTTCACCCATCTTCAAGCAGACATAATCTGCAGACTTGGATGTTTCTGCCCCCAGTAGAGGTCCCTCGACCCTTTCTGCAGGGCTTGGGGATTCCCAAAGATCCCTCAAATCCCAGGCTCTGGTCCAGGCTGCATTCCCTGGGCCAGCAGGGACCTTGCTGGCCACCTGGGCTAGTGGCTGATCCCAGTACTTGCCCCTGCTCTGGGCAGGGGGAAGGGCAGCATGTTCCAGGCATTCGCTGCTTTTTATTTCAGACTCCTCTGCTGTTTTTTCATGTGTTTTTTCCCTTTTTTTTTTTTTCCCTCAACAGATGCACCAATTTATCAATTAACCGGATAACAATGAATTCAGGCATGGTGTAATTTCCTACAAAGTGGGCCAAATCCTCCTGTTACTCTAATCATACTACTTTCATTAAACCATTTCAGATGCAGAGGTCTGGCTCCACACAGACTCTCTGGAACTGGGAATGTAACACAAGAGACTTCCGACTTACAAAAACAAAGTTTATGGATCTTTTCCTTACAATAGTCCCTCGAAAAAGTGAATGGAATCAAAGAAACAATGGAGCTGCAGCAAGAAGCAGGGGAAGCTGGCACTCACCCACCTTTCTTCTGCATGAAAAAGAACAACACAAATGCCCTGAACAGCTCTGGGAGAAGAAAGAAGTCCCTCATCTTTAAAAAGAGCAAGTTTTGCAAGCTGACCCAAAACCACCAATGCCAATTCTCTGGCAAGATTCGATCCAGTCTGCCTGAACTCTTAAAAAGAGACTCAGCCAATGCCAATGTTCAAAAACTGAAATAAAACCCTTCCCAGTAAAGGAACCCTAGTGCCTTTCAATGGGAGTGATATAAGAAAATAACAAATAAAATTCCCACTTAAGAAATTCAGCCTCAGTGAACGTCTGTGTGGGGACGGCTGGTAGCAAATCCACACCTGACAAATTAAAAAAATCCATTGCATAAAAAAAAAAGTACTTTTATGGACGGAGTTCTGGAAGGCAGAGGGAAGAGGTCTTTGTGAAGTTGCAAGTTAGAGCAGAAAAGACAGTTTGCCTTAATCTATAATTAAGCTAATCAACAACTTGGACTGTTCTCTGTGGGGTGTCCTCTTGGTGTCTGGGGGGCTGGGGGGTCTCCTTGGGCAGGTGACGCCCAGGCTCAAGCACGTACTGCACCCTGTGCGCTCGCCTGTCCTTACCATTGCTGGGGCACTGCAGCATCATTGACATTAATGACTATTTTACTTCCCGCAAAAATGCAGGACTGGTCTTTTCTGGTAAATTAAAACGTATTTCCAGACGTTCCTGGTTATGTTTTGACAGTTAATGATAACTTAAGTCGCTGGTAAGGCAGACAGTTCAGCTTTCCCTCGGAGATAAATGACTGCCTGCTGCTCGCTCCCAGCATCAAAACTGCAGCTGGTGAAAGGCAGGGGTAGCACTGACCTCGCTGAAATACTGTCTGAAACATCAGCGCGAGCATTAGTAGGCTCACTGCTGCAATTCCCACGGAAAACAGACAAGGAAAAGATTTAACTCCTCATCCTCCACCACACACTCCAGCCTCAGTTCTCCCCTCCTACCCACGGTGCTTACAGGCAAACAGGTCTATGTGCAAGTCAGAATGTCAGAGAACAAAAAATAAGGGGGTAGATTTAGACGAGATCTCAGGAAGAAATTCTTTACTGTGAGGGTGGTGAGAGCCTGGCCCAGGTTGTCCAGAGAAGCTGTGGCTGCCCCATCCCTGGAGGGGTTCAAGGCCAGGTTGGACAGAACTTTGAGTGACCTGATCTGGTAGGAGTTGTCTCCACCCGTGACAGGGTGGTTGGAACTCGGTGGTCTAAAGGTCCCTTCCAACCCAAACCATTATATGATGCCAGAAGGCTCTTACAAGTTCTCTGTGAACGCAGCTGATGCTCTTAGACTAAGTTTCTACAGAGACAACCTGAGACAGGACTCTAATTCTCCAACAGGGATGTAAATCTCCATAGAAATTAATAGATTTCCTTCAGGTTTGTGACTCTGATCACTAGAAGCTGGTGAAAGAAAGTCTTCTAGGATACTATAAAAGGGTTTCTGAGTGTTGTTACTCTCTCTCAGTCAGCTCTTCCCTCTCTCTCTGTACTTTTTGCTCACAGAAACTCACCAGCAGCAAACTCATTCCCATCCGCAGGACTCAGGAGAGTTAAGGAGTCACACCTGATGTATCCTCCTTGCTCAATGCCCAGACAGTGCCCTGAGGAGTGCTCTGGATGCCCTGAAAGTGTCCCACCAGCATGCTGGGGTGGGCAAAGGGGAGGAGAGAGGCACTGGGGATGGTCCCAGGTCAGCAGCCAGAATAGCCACCTCCTGGATCTCCTCAGCAGCAGGACAGTGGAAGCAAAAGCCAGACGTCTGCTCTCTGCCAGGATTCAACATCAGTTTGGGGAGAATGTGGGTATGGTCTCAAGCCACCCCTCTGCCAGGGCAAGCAGAGGCAAATACCAAATTCGTGGCAGGGGCAATAGGTGAACCAGGTCCTTATTCCCTCCTCTTGACCATCCCCTGCTCTTTCCCTTTTAATGAAAACCAAAGGACAAGGGAGAAGCTCCCTCTGAATTAAAGGTGCAAGAAAGGAATTTATACCCTGTTCCTCAAAACTGCTGGATCTTAGCTGCTCTAAGGTTAAAAGTTTCTCTCTCAGCTCTGCTGTCAAGCCTGATTATAGCTTAATCTCATTTTCAAATGCCAAGCCCTGAGGATTTAGAGAACTCCTTCCCTCCCAGCTCTCCATTGACCCAGTTTTCCAAAGCCTGTGTTTCTGGAAGGGGCATGTTGCCCGCCACGAGGATGATTGTCTGAGCAGAGCTGCTGAGCCACTCTGGCTCCGACAGCGCACGTTAATGGGATAAAACCCGTGGAGACACCCGTGTGTGACAAGCACAGCTCACACGCCGTCTGCTCCACTCTTCCCTGTCTCCATTCCTCATCCTAATGGGGAGATTTCTAGCAAAGCAGAGGGTCAGAGCCCTGCCATGCAGTCCATGGGCACTGACATCTCATCTCTTGTCATCTTGACCACCATATAATAACTCTGCATCTTTAGCACAAATACTGCCCCCCACATACCTTCCCTTTCTCCCAGGTACCCAGCAGATGCTGCCAGCCCAAACAGGACTCCAAGGAAAAGACAAACTCTGGGACTGCAACTAACAAGAAGGTTCACACCACAGAAAAGCCTCCAGAGAGCTCTCACACAGAGCAGCAATGCTCAGCGTTATTATCCCTCTTTTACAGAACAAACAAACAAACCAGTCGGGCTGCCTCATCTATGGAAGATTTTTTAAGTTTCCATTTCTCAGGATGCTCTGTTTGACTCCACCCAGCTTGTCACCGCAGCCAGCAGACATCTCACACCAACAATTTTGTGCCTGGTTAACATGGGCAACACTACACAACACCAGCCCATCGGCAGCCTCCATCAGGGAGCAGGGACAGAGCCACCCCATCTACTGTGCTCTGTTGGCTCCCCTAATCACACCCCGCCGTGAGAGCAGAGAACCTCTTTCCCCTTTTCTGTATAAAATACAGCCTCCTTTTCCAAATCCCATCTCCATGTGTCTGCTGTGTTCCTCAGACCTCTCTGACATCAGAGCGTTGCTGGTTCCCCAGCAGACACCCTGGGACTTTCTCAGGGAACACAAGCTCCCAGTTTCCTGCTGCTCTAAAGAGATTTTCAGGACTAAGCAGAACAAAACATCTTCAGATGTCTTGCAACATGACTGAATACTCCCAGAGCCCCAAACCCACGATATGGACTTAAGTTTTAAGCATTATGTGGAAACAAGACAACTTCAAGCATTTGGAATAGCGCAGCTGGTTAAAGCTGCCCTGCAAAGGCACCAAGAGAGAGGAGCCTGATCTATGCACCAAACCCCTCCCCTGACCCATCACACACTATCTGTGGAGATACTCAAGGTACACAGGTCTTGACTTCAATAATTTTTCCCACAAGATAAATTAACTCATAATAGGAGATTCTTAAGGTAAAACATGAAAATTAAAATGAACGAAGACTATGCTCGCATTGCCATCAGAAAAGTGACACCAACATGGTCAACTAGCCTACGCCTCTTATCCCAGGTGCTGCAAAGCTATAGCAGTGATTTGAGTTTAAAAAGCATAAGTGAGGGTGTGAGAATTTAAACAAAGCAACGTGTAAGGATACAGTTACCAAACAATGTCAGGACGATGAAGTAAATGGAGGAGAACATCCCCGAGCGGACGCCGCCCTGCGACTCTATCCCGTGGTACATCACCGCGTTCCAGTCTTCCCCCGTCAGGATCTGCACAGAGAAATTCAAGAGGGGAGAAGAGGGGGTGAGTCAAAGGCAAGACAAAGTCTGGGGGAGGGAGGCTGGTCCTGGGGGGAACACGGATGAGCACAGCAGTGTTGGACATCAGCCTCCTGGCCCCACATGGTCTCCCCCCAGGCTGGATGCAGCTCTCTCCTCTGGCAAGGGCTGAGGAGGAGAGAAGACCACTGGTGAGAGAGGACACCACTGTCCCATTCCTGCCCCCTCTTGCTTACGTGCCTGCTGCCCATCTCTGACCCTCGGCTCTCATGCGGGCAGCAAAAGCCACATTCCAACACTTCACCCCCAGCAAAAATTCTCCTCTCCATTTTTAAGTCACCAGGTTTCAGAGGCTCCATGCACAACACTTCCCACCCAAGGCAACTCTGAGCTCTAAAGCCCAGTGCTCCGAGTGGGACCCTCTGCCAGCGTCAGCTCCTTCTGTTCACTTCATACAGAAAGGGTTTGCTCAGCGTCCCCCCAGCTCACACACACGGCTCACACAGGGTGAGGAGAAACTCCTGCAACACCCTTTCCACTGTTCCTCGGGGCCATAGACAGCTTTGGTGCAGCTGGGGCACACATAAACATTTCTCCTAATGCCAGCATCGCCGCTGCAAGGTTTGCCAGGGAGCTGCCCCACAGAGCCACAGGCTGGCAGGGGTTGGAAGGGACCTCTGGAGACCATCCAGTCCAACCCCTTGCCAAAGCAGGGTTACCCAGAGCAGGCTGGACAGGATGGTGTCCAGGTGGGTCTGGAATATCTCCAGAGAAGGAGATTCTATACCTCTCTGGGCAGCCTGTTCCAGGGCTCTGCCATCCTCATAGGAAAGAAGTTTTTCTTCATGTTGAGATGGAATTTCCCATATTCCAGTTTGTGCTCATTGCCCCTTGTCCTGCCCCTGGACACCACTGGAAAGAGTCTGGCCCGATCTTCTTGCCACCCACTCTTTAGCTATTGCTCAGCATTGGTGAGATCCCCTTCTCAGCCTTCTCTTCTCCAGGCTGAACAGCCCCTGGGCTCTCAACCTTTCCTCATCACAGAGATGCTCCATTGCCCTCAAGAACCGCAACTGGTTCTTCTCCAGGTTTCCCGCTTGCCAAGGCCAAGGACTCTCAGCCACCCAGATGGCCACAAACCACTAAAAGAAAACCCCTAAGAAGCAGCAATAACCAACTGTGTACGAGTGAGGACAGATGAGGGGAGCTCAAAGGGAACTCTGCTCCTCCTGCATCCTCGTACAGAGGCGAGCACAACCGCAGCCTGGCTCTGCAGAGCTCTCCTGGCTCTGCTCACTGACCTCAGGCTAATTAGCAAGCACATGAATAATAGAAAAACTAATCATAATAAGTGAAAATGCCTAAGACTCAAATAAGCCTCGTCATCCTAGATGCTAATTTTGCACCAGGCTGAATTAAATGCCATTCCTTTTCTTCACCAGTGGCTGTAACACAGCAGCGTTTGGGGCAGATCAGCACTTCATCTGCCACGCCAGAGTCGAATGATAGTTACTTTTACTGCATTAAAACATGCCCGCTGGGATGTGGAACTCAAATTCCTTGAATAGGAAGTTGTCTGTGTGTTTAATAGAAGAAAAAGCCAAAAAAGCCTACAGCATGATGCGTGCAGTAGTAATCAGGTCCCATGTGCATACATGATGCTCAAAACGATTGCAAATTCCAGACTAGTCATCAGCTGCTGATGGAGAGAAAAAATTCTTGCTGCAGGGTCGGTGCTGATGACAGAAATAGGCTAAGGGCAAGTATAGACACAAGGACATACAGTGCATATGCAAACTTGTTTCCTAAATGCAGAATCCAGTCTCAAATCATTCCAAGACCAGAATTCCAAGCCCAGGCCTAACCCACACCATTGGAGTTACTCTGGATTTACAGCAGACAGTGTGAACCAGGGCACTGGGCTTTCAACTCTGGCACTCAGTTATGCAAAACTCTCTTTGCAAACTTGCATTCACATCATTTCCATGAATTCACAACTGCTCCTGCTTTCCCGGAATAACCATAAAGTGATTTCTCTTCACGCAAATATTCGTGGAAAGGGAAACCAGTGGGAACAGTTCCATGCCCTGCAGAAGAGCAGGAGTTACAGGTATCACAAATTACAGGCTGCACATAAACAGGCCCAGCAGGTTTGGGTCTGGGTTCGAAAATCCAACTGGATTATTATGGAGCTTTTGTAGAGAAATAAATGGTGGAAACTAACCAGGCTGCCTGGGCAGAGATGAGGATGTTCTCTGAGGCTCTAGAAGGAGGACAGACATTTTGACCCGGTGTCCTCCCCACTGTTTGCAGTGGGATATCCCTGGTGTCACTGTCAGCTGGAAGAATTACTTCAGCAATTAGATAGCAGCCCTCGAGGAGCAGAGCACACGCAGTAAATAGAAGTTTTTCTGGTCTATAAAGTCTCTGTTTATGGATGCTAGAAGAACTAAGGAGAGCATTGCAGCGGGAGGGGTAAGGTGAAGTGCAAACATTTTGTTTCACCGGGAATCCAAAACTGCTTTTGCCTGCCCCAAATGAACATTTTGTCCAGGGCATCCCAGCATCCAACACTTAGCCTTGGCTGAGGAGCCATCAGGTGGTGGAATAAAAACAGCCGTCAAGAGCTGTTGTGAAATCTTAATGGCCTAATGAGCACATTAACAATGGGAGACACTCAACTGCTGAGGAAAAGCTCCACACCACTCCAAAGGGTGATGCTTTCCTGAAGAAGGGCCTGGGTAAATGCCAAATCACATCAGCTCAGTGTCATATCTTGCAGGCAGGTCAGCGAGGGCAGCCAGGACACTGGGACATCCAACTGAAGCCAGCACTGCTGCCCAAGCCTTGGCGGGCACCCGTCAGCAGGGCTGAGGTTCGGTCCCATCCTGCCACCCCAACCCCTCATCTCCTCCAGCAGCCACCCATGCTCTGCTTCTCATCAGCACGTAATTATCTACATAGCAGCTCTCGGGGAGCAGAGCATGTATAGATAAACACAGGTCTTTCTGTTTTATAGAGTCTCTGCGTTTATGGATGCTGTACACGCTCCCAGCTCAATAACTGCTGGAATGGGGAGAGTCAACCAATTATTTTTCACGTGTATATAGATATATACATGAAGAGAGAGAGAGTGAGTTTGTGTTTGTATTTTGTATATACAGAGCTTGGCATTTGGGTCACAAAGAATTTCTTGGGAGACAGGAACTGGAGAAAAGCACATGATGCTCTTCAAATAGAATTTAGGGAGAGCAGGGCTCAGTTGCACCCCATGTTGAGTTCAGCATTGGGAATTGCATGGCAGAGGACGGTGACCCAGCCAAGGTCTGCTGAAATAAAATGGGCCAAGGCTGCAGAAGACTTGAAGGCCGTTTCTTAAACAAAGAATCTCCAGAGGGGTTAGGGATGGACTGGGTGGACCTGCCATTATTATATTTGTTCAACACATCGGATGCTTTCACTGAACGATGCCACTCTGCTCCTTAGAGCAGCGACCAAAGAAGCCTGATGGATTGCCAGGGCTTGTGGAAGATGAGGTTAAAAGAGAACCCAAAGCCCGTGTTGAAGATACATTGACACGATATCTGCGGCTCGGGGGGTGGACTGGGAGTAGAGGTTATCAAAACACCTCTGCAAGGCTGCACCGAGTTAATTCAGTGCTGATGGCTTGTGCTGGTTTTAATTCACAGCTCTGATGTTCTAGGCAAATGTCATAAAACCAACAGTGTTTTCTTTCATCCCCCAGCCACTACATTGCAAGGGTATTTATCTCAGGAATAGAAAGGAAATATTTCAGCTCAGTATTCTCAAGAGACAGCTACAGTCCATCCCAAAGCAAAATAACATCACAATTTCCAGATGCTCATATCCGGAGCCTGACTCAGGTTCAGTTCCAGCTCTGTGGCAATACCTTTACATTCCTTTAAGCTCTTTATTTGATAAGTGCTAAAATACTATGCAAATATTAATCTAGCCTGACTTGCAATATCCTGCGAGGTAAGTACTACCAAACCCACTTCACATCTGGAGAGAAGCAATACCCACATCAAGCTGCTTATGCAGAGGTCACAAGACACATTTTCTTTTAGACTCTTTTTCTGTTTTAATCCAAAAATTGCTATCTACCTTTTTTTTTTTTTTTAAATATTTTCCTCCCTTTTTGAGGCATGACACTGAAATACATAAGCCAAGCTGGATCTCTGGAAGTTCGGATCCTGGGTCAAGTCTCAGCTTGAGCCCATATCGCGAATTTGTATAGGACAAGGCTCTAAATACAGGACCGTGTCAGGGACCTGTGAGCTGTTACCTACACACGGAGCAGGGTGCAGCATCCCCAGCTCTACTGAAACACATGAAATTACTGTTTTTAAAAAAGGCACACTGAGAACAGCTGCAAAATGAGACTCTTAAATCCGAGCATCGCATCTGCCAGAACTGGGACTTCTCCCTGCCACCACACGAACTCGCCCAAGGCTGATGCCTCCTTCTGCGCTCCCCCATTGACTGTAATTCTTATCCAGCATCATCTTATCTGGAGCTATTACACTGCAAAATGTGACATTATTTCCTCACTGCCTGGAGCTAGCTCCAGCCTCTCTTCCTCATTAAATTATGGCAACCACAGGAGAAAGTGAAGCAGGTCAAGCACTCGCTGGCTGGCGGGGGTTTCAGACAGGAGGGTTTGTACAGGGAGGCATACACAGAAGAACATACAGGGGGGCTGTCACAGAAGAAGGACACAGAAGAAGGAGAGAGCTGGGGCATGCACAGATCCCAACCTTCAGAAATGTCTATTTTATCAATTATCATTTTCCTAGCAAAAAAATCTTTTGTTCTAGGTTTCCTTAATTCCATAGCATTGATTTTTAATGATGCATTGACTGGTCAGAAGGAAGGATTTCCCCTTTCCTACATTCCACAGATTTTGGGGACCTCTTTGCCCCTCCATAAACAGGAAGAGATGACGAGGAATTTATTATCTAATGCTCATCCAAGACAAGTGTATGGCTTTGAAGGTATGGCTTTACCTGGAATACCGTGAGGATGGCAGCAGGGAAGGTATCGAAATTCGTGGTTGGTGTTTCATCTTGGAAGTTGAATCTGGAGAGAAGTAAGAAATGAAAACAAGAGCAGGAAGGGACAAGTAGTCTCGAAACACCCTGTAACCCCAGGCAGGGAGCAATATTCGTTCCACCTGGTAATAACACCCCAGGAAATAAGCAGCGGAGAACGCGGCGTCTCCAAGACGATGCTTAACAGAACTATTAAGCAGAAATTCAATTTCATTCCTGGAGAAAATTCTGATGCTTTGAAATCCATTTTCACCCACAATTAAAATGAACAATCAGAATCTCAAACGATTGTGCAGAACAAACCATTCTGAGAAGTTTTTGTCCTCAAGCTTAAAAGCCAAAATTGAATTTGCCCTCTTAGTAAATAATTTCATGTTAATATTTTACAGATAAAATATTGATTGATTGGAAAAAAAAACCAACAAAACCCTACATGTTATTTCATTTCAAAATTTATGCTAGAGTTTAAATATTGTGATATTTCTTGCTGCAAAATTCATCACGATTGGCATTTCTAATGAGAAAAATCAGATATAACAAAACTATGTTTTCCAGCAAAATTATATTCCAAGTGAGTACTGACACCCTGGCTATCAGAGAAAGAGTTTCTTTCCCCTAACAAACAGTAGAAAAAGTGCTGCTTCCCCCAGTCCTGTTTCACAGGTCTGGGTGCACATGGGGACCATGGAATGATGCAGGAGCTTTGAATTAGGGTAACTAGAAAGAATTCAGCTCCAGGTAAAACACCAGAACAGGAATTGTTTTTCTATAAACCAGAGACAACTTCTCAGCAGCTCCCGAAAGACTGGCATCTGCACCCACAATGTGAATCCTTCAAGTCCTACAGCCCTTCTCTCCCTTCTGCATTCCAGGTGATTGCTTTCTGATTACCAAGGCCAATGATTAATTAGACTTACTGTCCTCCAAAGAGCTGCATCCCCAGCAGGGCAAACACCACAATGAACAGGAACAGCAGGAAGAGCAAACTGATGATGGACTTCATGGAGTTCAGCAAGGAGACCACCAGGTTCCTCAGGGAGTTCCAGTACCTGCGATGGAGATCAGAGCAGCCAAGAGATAACATGAGTGGGAGAAGAACCTCCAGTGAGAAACTAAAACAATCTATTTTCTTATTCTAAAAAAAAGGAAAAGAATGTCAAGGAATAGCAGCATCTTTAAACTCTGTTCTGTGATAGGAAAATACCGCTCATTGAGTGACAAAATCTCCTGTAGCAGGGCAAGGGCAGAGATGGTCACCTCGGTGCACATGTACCCACACAGAGCAGTTCGTCTGCGGCAAAAGTGTTCAGTTTAGTTTCTCAGTAACCCCATTCCTGGTATAGATTTCGACCTTTCTGCATCTTCTCATCCGGCACAGCAGTCAGCAGGGGTGTATCGATATCGTCAAGGTGAGACTGAACGTGGGCACAGTGAACCCCTCCCTTTGCAAGACACGAGTCAGGAATAAACAGCTCATTTCCACCAGGATGTCTTTGCGGTGTGTCCTTCCAACTTATCCAATGCCAGTATCCACAAGTGGACTTAAAATCCCGCATGTTTAAACATTTCTGCAGACGTTTAACACACACATTCGTGCACAGCGACACCTTCATCCTGGGGCAATTCAGCCACACGGTTTAAGCATCCTGGACCCAGCAACCACCTCAGAGGGTGAAAACAAATCTGGGACATTAACTCCAACACGGCAAGCGGGAACGGCTCAGCCTGGATCCTGACTGACACATCCAAGTCCCATCTGGCCAAATACTGAAGTTACTTTGCTTTTATCCCCCCCGTCCCCTGAGACAGCTCCCGGCACACTGACGGGCAGGCACACCGAGTGACAGGGAGGCTGCTCAGAAACAGCTCTTCTTTCCTGGCTTTATTGCCCTGCTGAGAACAGACAGGGAGCGTTTATATTAGGAAAACTAATGAATCAGAAAATGCAGAAAGAGCTATTAAAGCAGGGGAGCTCTTTGACAATCTCCTTTTGGACAGACAGGCACGTGGAACAAGGGGGCTGGAGCAGGCGGTAGGAAACAAGCGATTTAGAGCCATTTCATGTGTCCTCTGTTAAAAGTTTTGAGCCTGAGACCGTGACAGGAAAAAATCCTCACTTTTTCTCCAATGACTTCTCTCATTTCCATCACCCAGCACTGGGAGCTGCCATCCAGAGGTCACTCTCAGCAGCAGCCTGCTTTACCATCTTGCCCAGCTTTGGGGACAATCCTACGCACTGAGCTCCTTCCTGTACAGGTATCCAGCAGAAGAAGGACCGTGGATTTGTCTGATGGGGAGAGAAGCTTAGAGCTTGAGTCAGAAGAGAAGAAACGCCATCCTTTCTCTTCTCTTCTCTTCTCTTCTCTTCTCTTCTCTTCTCTTCTCTTCTCTTCTCTTCTCTTCGTCTTCATTTTCCTCCTCTTCCTTCTCCAAGGTGTAGCTGAGAGGACTGAACCACCCCACATTTCTCTGTCCTGAAGATGATACAGGTACATCCCTCCCAGGAAAAGCAGGATCTTGCACACCCAGTGCACCCATTCCGAGAAAAGTGAAGTCCATAATACCGTGACAGAGGTTTCAGGGCAAAGTTTGGTCACTTGGGAGAATATCTTCAATTGAAAAAATTGCAGCCAAACCTACTCTGTGCAGCCAAACCCCTAAGCAGAATGGCCTGAGCTGTTCCCCTCAGAGGGGGAAGAAGGGTTTGCTGATCACACAGAATCATGGAATGATATGGGGTTGGAATCAAACTCTGGAGATCATCCAAGTCCAACCCCCTGCCAGAGCAGGGTCACCCAGAGCAGGTCGCACAGGAACGTGTCCAGGCGAGGCCTGAATGTCTCCAGAGAAGGAGACTCCACCACCTCCCTGGGCAGCCTCTTCCAGGGCTCTGCCACCCTCACAGGAAA
>JAOXJK010000007.1:10445764-10459867 GCA_025774025.1 Xenus cinereus
TCCTCCTGACACCCACCCTTTAAGTATTTATAGGTGTTGATCAGATCCCCCCTCAGTCTTCTCTTCTCCAGACTAAACAGACCCAAGTCCTTCAGCCTTTCCTCATCAGAGAGATGCTCTAGTCCCCTCATCATCTTCATAGTCCTTTGTTGTACCCTCTCTAGCAGTTCCCTGTCCTTCTTGAACCAGCTCTCCCTCTACTTGACACAATGGCTTCAGGCAAAATCTGCCACGAGCAAGGGGTTCACACCTCACCGTTAATACAACCGGGCACAAAATACACCTGGAGGGTCTGTCTTGTCCTGGAATAGCTCAGCACCAAACCCTGCCTGAACACAGAGAGCCGGGATATAACAAGGAGTTGCGTTTCTACAGATGCCAGTCCCCATCCAGTGTTGTGATGACAAAGAGGAAAACACGGGAAGCCATTTTCTCCTTGTCCCCCTTGATGAATTTTAGCCCGTCTTCAGCTGCATCCCCTCATAGTGCATCCTGCTGTAATTTAACTCTTTAACTATTGCAGACAGCAGAGTGATTCAGTCACACTGATTTGGGACATAGGAATCAAAAAGCCTATTTCTGTCAATTACTCGAAGCAGGAGGACGGCAACTGGCTTCTGTTAAACACGGAGGGGGAAAAAAACCAACAGGGCAGGGAGCTTTAGAGAAAAATTGCTAGGAAAGAGATGGGAAAAGGGAAAAAAACCCCAAAACTACTGATGTTTTCATGGTAAAGACTGCAATGAGAGGGGGTGGGTAGCAATCTGTGCCCGGTGCCATCACCCCGGTGGCTCTCCATGAGTCACACTGAGCTGTGCAGCTCAAGCACTGGGGTGATGTGGCTGAGATGCCTTCGAGTGAGCTGGGGTGGGGACCCGGCTTCTGGTAATGCAGTGAACATATTTCTGTCGTGTCAGGTGAAAAATCCACATAATAAGGTCAAGGGAACTTCAGCATCAATGGGGTGAGAGTTTCACACGCTGTCATGAGAAGGGGAGAGCACTCGGCTTGCTCCATGATACTCTTTGTTAAGTTAAATCTCAGACTTCAGCTCTTTATTATGTTGCCTGAAATCTGAAAAGTGAAAACTCACAAAAAGATCATTTTAACTTGCAAAAATGTCCAAAATTTTTAAGAAATACAACACATAATCAGAAACACCAAATCTCAGTAGCTCTAGATGAAATTAACTACTGACAATTAATTGCTATGAATTTGCTACAAATCCCAGAGTTTTCCCTAAATAAGGTTAGTACAAAAGTAGACTTTAGTGACATTTCTGGGGCAGGCGCCCACCTATTTTGCTGGACATTTACAGAACTTAATATTTCCAACCCCTTTGTCCCAGGGCACAACAAACCACACAGTATCACACACGGACCTTGGATCTACATAATAATCAGCAGATACAAACCAGCAAACCCTACAGAGCTAACACAACCTGGGTGTTCAAATAGCTGTGAAAGTACCCAATGACTTCAAATGACTTTTTTTCTCAAACGTGATAACCTGGACTTTATCTATTTGTGGTTGTTGGGGCTTTTTTGGAGGAAGATGCTATTCGTCCTTTTATTACTTCAAGCCAAGGGCAAGTAAGAGAGGGGAGATCTGAGGAGTTAATGGTGTAAAATGGTGTTTAAAAAAAAAAAGATGGAAAACAGCAACAGGAGCACCTAAATATGTCATCAATTTCCACACTGCAATTTTGAAATCCTGCAGAAATGCCTCTAGATGGATTTATAAGCAGCACAGTAGCTGTTTGCCAATGCCAGCACACATTAACGCAAAGAAGGAGCATGGAAAAGCCGTGGGAACCCAACTCCACTGAAAATTCAACTTTACAGGCTCGAGGCAGGAAAACCTCAGACATTCCCAGACCAGACCCAGCACAGGCAGCAGGAACGCACTTCATCTTTGTGTCAACACAGTGGCTCGGGCACCAGGAATTAGTATTTAACAATAACCAGGGTAGCCTGACTTTCCAGTTCCTCAATACTTAAGAAACTACCGCCAGATCAGCAGCTGATAAAGGCAGTGGGCAGTTAATGGGGCTTAGAAAGTAAATAAGAAACTTTTTTCTCTTAACACAAGAAACAAGTACGATTTTTGTTTTAAGCAAGCTTATAAACAAAGAAAAGAAGGGTGCTCTCACACAGCCCATCACTACGCTGTGGAGCCCTCTGTCCAAGGGGAGGAAATCCTATACGTGAGGCTGGGAAAGGGATGTTAAAAGTCTTTGTGGATGCAAATGCAGGCTCAGGAGCTCCCTAAACTTAAACATTCCAGAAACCCAATTGCCCAGCCAAGGAAAGGGCAATTTTACATCAGCAGTTTCCTTCCACTCGCGCTCCCCATTAAGGCCAGTGCAGACGTTGGGTGTTAGGACAGGCAAGACCCCTGTGCCAGCAACTACAGGGGGCTTGGGGGGTGTTTTTTGGGTTTGTGTTTACAAGTGTGGAAAGCACTACTACTTGCTGTGGGGCTGGTGATACAGATTTCATACGGCACTAAGAGTCTAATGTGAGCAGAAGGGAGGCTGGACTTACTTTGTTACTTTGAAAATCCTCAGCAGTCGAAGCGCTCTCAATACGCTGATGCCGAATGAGGTACCCGGCTTCACTGCAGCCCAAATAACTTCAAATATGCTTCCCACGATGACCTGCAAGAAAAGGCCATTTGACATAAGGCTAAACTTCCGCTTAGTTCTTCGTGGTGCTTCTAGAGAGGCTGAGGACAGAACAAGAATCAGAGCTTGGGCTGTGAAGGTTTTCTTACAAAGGCTTCAGCCAGCAGCACTAAAAAACCTTGGTCCAACTTTCCGCAGTCCAGTAAAAAAAAAAAAGGGTAATACCTAGAAGCAAGAAAGATGCACAGGAGATCACAGATAGGAGCTTGTTGCTTTCTTCTCTAGCAAGCAAACTACCTTAAAATAGCCTTTTTTGAAGGACACCATGTTGGTTTTTTTTTTAAAAAAACACAACAAACCACTGGCTCAACTACAAATGCCAACACTTCATTTTCCCACTCCATGCAACCTGCAGACATGTGGGGGGACACGGCCCCATCCTTCCCTTCCTATCAGAAGCACCAAAAATCTTCACCCACAGCAGAGAAGAGAGAAGCATTAGCTTTGGGCAAGATCTACCAGAAACTTCTGGTAACTGAGGATATTTAGAAGAGCAATTAAAGTAACAGCTATTAAGGGATCCTGCAAAGCCTCTCACATGAACCAATCCTCTGCCAGACCCTCAGCCTCGGGTTATTGAAAAAATTGTTGCAAATCAAGGTGTATTTTTAAGTTTTGTTTTGTCTGCTTGGTTGGGGTTTTGTTCAGGTTGGCAGAGAATTACCCTCAAGTGATAAAGAAACCTTCTCTGAAATCCTTTATTACAAAAAAAGGACAAAATAGTAATGGGTTAAGCACAATTGGAAAGGGCAATTATAGCCACACAGGTTACTGCCCAGTTAATAAGAGAAGACAGGCATTTCACTGCCAGTTGCTGTTATTAGTTGCATTAACCCAACACTTCAGAGCTCCCACGGACCAAGGTCCCCAGTTGCATGAAGCACACCATAAACACCTTATCACTGGAGCCCAGCGAGCAGGTGGTTTTTGTTGTGAGAGGGAGGGTTAATGGGAAGCCAGGGCCCTGTGTCCAAGTACCTGAGCAGAGCTGGGAGACTCAGCAGCTTGGAAACCCCTCTCATAAACAGAAACCTGGATGTCTTCTGAAAACTACAGCATTGCTTATGGCCGCTCTGCAAGAAATGCTGTACCCCGAGCTTCGAGAAAATGTAGGGGGAAGGAGAAACGCAACACTTGCTCAACCAGTTTCCCCCATCAGAAAAAGAAGGAACTAAAACTTCTCTCCCACTGTCAATTGCTCTTGAGAATCCCTCATGAATCAGCAAAAACTTTTCCTTAGACCTTCCACGTGTTACACCGATAATTAATTTTCCTGCCGTCTCAGCTTGGCCTCCTGGGAGCTTGTTTCACATGAGACCCCACTGGACCGTTTCTCCCAAGACTGATGTCACTCTGATTTGTTGTTTCACTTTTTGCATTTGAACAGTTTCATCTTGATGGTTTGTCAAACTAAAACGACTACAGATCTGTGTGATGTTCCAGTGGGGGTGAAGTAGTTGAATTAATTCTGGGGGCTGGAAGGTGGGTGAGGAGGAAGAAACATAGAGAGAAGTGGGATCCCTACGGATTTTCTAAAAGGAGGAAGAATTAGAAACAGATCAACAGCTTTACCTCCTGGGAAACACTCGGCAAAGCTTATTGCCAGTGCTGCACTCACCATAGCATGACACAAAGCAGAGAAATTTGGCAGATTTATCTCTTGTTTAGCACAAGCTCCTAAATTGCCACTCCGTGACCATCAGGTACAAACTCTTCTTGCTGTGGAAGGAGCAGCCTGGATACAAGGATCCAGGGAAACTGGCAGTGAGTATAGGGACAAGCTGGCTGCAGCTTGGAGCCTACGTAACCCGTGGTGAAGGACATCAATCGTCCTTCTGGTCTGCCACTAGACAATGCAAACAAGGCAATGACATCCTTAAAAGACTAATGAGGCAACGCTGTTTGGCCACCAGATGTCTTCAACTCAGCTTACAGAAGCTGGGCTCTTAGAATACACTCTGAACTTAATGAAAGCTGTGTGTCAGCCCCGTTGTGTTCTGCGGGCACCCTCTTCATCCCAGCCTTCCCAGTGCAGTTAAACCTTGCCGTGGGTTGGTGGCCTTCAGCTGAGGGCAATGTCTCTGCCCGTCAGATTAGGTGCCAATTTTGAATGTGCCGACATCCAATTATCTTATATTATCTGTATGATTTGTACTCTGGTTTTCCCTCGTGACAGTCACAGTCTGTGTGTTACCCTTTGGGTGATGTGTTCAGGAAGAGTGGCAAAAGGCACTTCAGTGCCCTGAGCCCCCACCAGCCGCGATGGACACCCCAGGGAGCAGAGCCCCACGCCTGGTGCAGCCTGATCCAACACTGTCCGTCTGCCAAACACCGGTGATTCTGGACCTGGATCGTTCAATCTCAAACCCTATTTAGCTCTGATCTTTTCTGCTGACGCTGCCAAAGAGGAGAGGTTGGCTCTACCTGTAGCTTTGGATTCAGAAGCGGTCACTTCCGAAGGTAGGAATATCTCCTCTTTCCTTGCAGGAGCAGAGCTGAAGCAGGGAATTTTGCTCCATGAGGGTGAAGAATCACTCCCAGCATTTTGGCAGATAAAGACTAGAAACACGGACTAAATCTTGGAGGGAAGGGCTGGATGACTCGTACAATGACGTGAACTGGTTTCCCCTTGCCCATGGCTGTATCATAAGCTTCATATCTGGTTCATCAAAGAAACTTTGCAGACCAATTCCCACTGCATCCCATCTGGGACATGGTGCTCAGCCGAGGTAAAAGAAGCCGAGTGAACCTCTGTGAGGACAGATTACAGCCTAATAGCTTTTAATGAATAAATTAACATCCGTATGCAATGTTCTTTTTTAGATGGAGTCAAAACTGGCCTCACTATTCACACTTCAAAGCTATAGTTTTAGCACGAAGGGGAGAGCCTGTACTTCTGCAGTAAAAAAATGTGAGTTATTGCCTTTCTGACACCTAATCATGTGTTTAGACTTCGACTCTGGGCACTCATGTCTGAAAAATGCTGCCTATGTATCTCGAGGTAAAGGCCATTAAATGGATGATAGGGGAGATGAGCAGTAAGATGTGTGGGGTTTTTTTCTTTCAATCATCTCATTTAAATGGGAGAGAGGATCTCTCCGTAATCAGAGCATTTACTGGTGCTGATGCTGCGAACATCCCGTAGCTCACCGAGGAAATGCAATCCCCAGCTGTCACATTTCTTCAAAAAAGGATGATAACTAGGGGAAGCTTAATGTGTTTCACTGCAGCTAATTTATACAATGACTACTCCCCGCAGAAGACACACACTGAGAGCACCATTTCCCATGGATTCCCATACTCACCCTTAAATGCCCAGCCCCACGGAACAATGGGAGAGCCTCACACTCCATCCACGTGGCTGAAGCCTACTTACCCCAAAGTCAAAGCAGTTGAAGGAAGAATGGAAGTAGTTCCTTGGCCCCAGTCCATACATCTTCAAAGACATCTCAGTGAGGAACAGACCCAGAAAAACAAACTCTGCGAAATCTGGAAACAGGAAAAGAGATTTAAATTAGTCCACAAGACCTTGGTAGGCAGATTTCTTCATATGAGGAGCAATGCTAATTTTTCACAACACAGACCGCCTCCTGCCAGAAGAAAATCCCTTTGCAATGGCAAACAAGACCCCAAGGACAGTTTCACATAATTATTTCTATATGCACATCAGCTGTATTCAGCCTTCAAGAGCTGTGAAGCCAATCTTTCATGTGTACCGTGGGAAGGTTGGCATGAGCATTAAATAATACTCTCATTGTCTTTGTAAAGGAATTTCAAAAGAAAGCTCTGGATCTAATATTTCTCAAGGTCTAATTAAGTTGCACAGTTAATGTTTTTCAAATGTATGTTTGGGGCTTCTGTACCTACACAAGACGGGCGCCTTTGGGAGGGGGGTGTAAACTTTTGTAACATCCTCTCATGATAAAAATACCTTCATCCCCAACAGAACTGCTGCCTCTGAGAGCTCATATTCAGAGGTGTTGTGTCTACTGTTAGCACATAGCCATGTTTATTTTTATTATGCCTGTATAACCATATAATTATGGAAGAGCAAGTTCTGTTTCCTTCTGCTTCACATATCACAGGCAAATAGGCTGCGAAGCTTTTGGATGGGAAAATTTATCACCTGCGATGAAACAAAGGGCAGAAAGAACATAGCTGGAGATTACAATTTCCAGATCCAGTTTTTGGGACTTGAAGCTACAGAAAACATTGCCTTTGGCATTTCAAGTCATGCAAGTTTGGGTCTGGAGGCCAATGAGCAGCACAAACAATGCAATGTTAAAAACAAACACAAAAAGAGAAAAAAAATCCTTTACACTACCAAAACAAACCAAATAGCATAAGGCAAACCTCTCCCTCTAGAGAAAAGATGAGGAAAAGAATCAAACTTCAAAAGGTAGAGATTAATCGCTTTGCTTAGCACAGTACAGAGGGTTCTCAGGTGCTGTAGCAGCGCAGATGCTACAGGAAGGTCGTCTTCTGTAGCTCCAGTTTTATGATTCCAGGAACAATAAAGATGAGATGGTGCCAAGTTTTTCCAAAGGTGCACACGGGCAGACAAGGGGCAACAGATACAAGATGCAACCAGGAAAATTGCAACCAGATAATCCTGAATCTCAGGTGCTTCGTATGCCTCCTGCAAGATGTGGCTTCTGTTAAGGAGCGTGGGGCAAGAGAGAGGAGGAACCCAGGGTCCTCTCAAACCCTGTGGCTTTCACTCTGTTGCCTTGCACCTTCATATCGAGGGTGGGCAGTTGGTCCGGGTCCATCTCGCGTTGCTGCTTGTCTTTTGAAACGGCTTGAAAAATACAGCTTCAATTATCAAAAACTGAAAAAGGGTTTTAAATTTTAAATGAAAGACAGTAATGAAATATCATAGGCATAAAGTTAACTGAAATCCGGGAAGCATTAACTAAATGAGGAAGGTTTTATTAACACTTCGCTGAGGAGCCTACAAGGACACTTCTGCCAACATTTGCAATAGGAGAGGAAATACCAGGAGGGTATTAATTATACCATGTACTCTCCTTGAAAATAGGAGCAATATCATTAAAGGAGACTATCAAGGGCAAAGCATTCACATATGAGGAATAAGATGACAAAATATGAGGTCTGCAGACTCCTCAGCCTTTCTCCTACCAACAGGTAGGCTCCATCCGCTGGACTTCAGTGCTCAGGGGATTAATGGTCAGTCACCCATCCAGCAGAAGTATGAACAAAAACCAGGTATCAACAAGTGCAATGTTCCATCATCAGATTGACAGATCCTACAAACACACATGCAAAACCAGAATATCATAGGAGGAAAAAAAAAAGCTAGAAAATGCCCTAAGTAAAATCGATTCAAGAGACATTTGATTTTAAAAAAGAAAAAAAACCAAAACAAAACAGGAAATGTTAGAAATTCATAACATCCAAGAAACAACTTCCTTCTGCTGCTCTTGAAAGAACCACACAACTTGCCCTTTCATAGCTGATGACTTCCATCGAGATCATTGTTCAAAGCAGGCAATAACAGCTATATTTCAACAGGTACCAGATGCTATAAATCATAGTACTGCCAGGGCAAGAGATGGAGGCGAGGAAAATATGGACATACTGAAGTCCTTGGGCAGAAGGAATTGACTCGAAATGAATCGGCTTCTCCAGCAGATCAGAAACATGATTTCTCCTGACATGGCCCTGCCCATATAATTGAAAATGCAATTTCATTGTTTGGACCTCCTGGTATTCAGACCCCACATGTAATTTAATCTGCTTTAAACAGAAGCATTTCATAATGTGATTTCAGGAAAAAAAGTTTGATACAAATGCTTTTATTTAATTTCAAATTTGTGCTATTGGCAGAGGCCGTGATAGCATCTTTTTGCCCCATACGTTTGAATTAGATAGTTAGAGGCTCTTTTTTGTCAATCACCCATGCATTAATTCCATTTCTGCCCTGTCTCCAAGTCCAATGTCATTAGGAGCTGGTGTCGAGTCTGGAGCTTTGGTTTCCTCTCCTCATCCTCCTCACACATTAAACCAATCGGGAGGAGAACCTCGGTGAACTACAACTTCCTCCTCTTTGACAAAGCAGACGTGAAACGTTCAGCAGACATAAATAAATATGCTCATTTCAGAAGGCCTTTTCCTCGCAATTGCACATGCTGCATATTTATATCCGGAGGGAGCTGGCTATCTACTTCAAAGGCAAACACAGTATCATCAAAAAAGGTCTAATTGCACCAAACACATGGTTCAGCATTGCGCGGCACACAGGGAAGATGTTCTCAGGCCATAATGGCTAAAATACTATTTTCAAATATTGTATTTATCAAACGGGAGACATTCTGGATCTTGTTTTTAGGCAGATACAAATTTAGGAGCAAGTTAAATATCTCTGTAGTGTTAGCTGGAGAAACATGGAGAGCACCGCTTCGTGAGGGGCAGCCACAGAGGAAGGGAAGCCTGATGAGGGGGCTCCCACGCAAAACTTTACTGATTCAGTCCTAAAACCTCCTCACCATGGTCTCCAAAGCCCACCTTGTGGAGGCAAAAGACCTATGGTTCCAGCCTCTTCCCCAGCTTTAGCCAGATGAAGAGGAGACCACCATGAGCACCATCTCTGCTGGCCTCCTGCACAGCACAGGCCATGTGAAACCATTCAGCTGTTTGACATCAGACTTGCAACTTCTGCTCAAGCTACAGCATGTATTTTAAAAAGGTGAAGTCCTGACTGAAAATCCCTTAGCGCTGCACCTCCATCGTGTGCCCACACTATGGATGCTGTTGGTTTGTCGCCCTCAGTTGAGGATACATCTTTGCCACTGCTAGATCCCAGAAATGCTTTTCCAGGCTAGATTACAGAGTTGTCTTCTGAGAGAAATGTCTTTCTGAAAATACTGGCAATAGTGGAAATTAACACAAACAGATGACAATCACGTGTGGCTGCACGAAATATATACTTCCATAGGGACCTGCAACTTATTTAACAGAAGGTCCATGCTTCAGTGAGCAAAACATGCCATGTGTCCACGTGCAGTATGAGAAAAATCCTGTTGCAATTTGGCACTGGAGTCCTTTCCATACAGAGAAGGACAATCTCTGATCTAATTTGGGGACAATTACAGTGGCATAAAGTATGGCCTGTTATTCAGCATACCCCAAGAATTCAAAGAATTTCTCATCAACTCTTTCAATAAGACCAAAGAAATCCCAAGCCCCTTTTCTAAAGCTCCTACAGTTTCTTTTCCAAAGCAGTTGCAGTAACGTGGAATATCAAGCAGAGAAAGCTAATCAGAACAATTCAAGAACAGAAAAGTTAAAAGAAAAAGACCAAGGGAAAAATAAATCAATGCAGACCCGTAGGCTTTTATCAACTGTTCTTTAAGTAAAATTAATTTGTAATGTAATTAAACTTTTCCCCAGAGGGACAGGTATAATTGAATTAGAGGTGCCTGGGTAGAGTTTCAGGGTTTAGTGGATTCTCCCAGACTTTACCACACTCTCTCCTGCTGCTGCAGTTCACAAAACTCCTCACCAGTTCATTTCCAAGCACCTTCCATGAAACAACATAATTAGAATTGCCTACTTCTCTCTTGCTCTACATCAGACCGGCCAAGTCCCACTCCTCTCTAAGTGTAGTTCCCTCATCATGGATTAACTTTAAAGCCATTTTTAAACTCTGTCGCTCTTACAGTTAAAGGATTTTCCCAAGTATTTCCAGGAGCTGTTTAAAATCCCCTGGTTTTGTGCTATCTTGTTCTGCCTGTATCTAATGGATTTGTGCACAAATCTTGGACAGAATAGGACTTTCAAGGAGCACAACTTGAGGGCTAAACCCCAGCTGGGCTCACTCACAGGGTTAACCAGGCTGCAGGTCAGTGCCTGCAGGAGTCAGAGGGGCCAAGCCCAGTCTCACCATGACTGGAATAACAAACCGACCAGTTGGTCTGCGCAAAATCCCATGTACCTTAAGGCATAAAATATTCACATAATAATAGAATAGTTTGGGTTGGAAGGGACCTTACAGATCATCTAGTTCCAACCCCCTGCCCTGGGCAGGGACAACTCCCACCAGACCTGGTTGCTCCAAGACCCCTCCAACCTGGCCTTGAACCCCTCCAGGGATGGGGCAACCACAGCTTCTCTGGACAACCTGGGCCAGGCTCTTATCACCCTCACAGTGAAAAATTTCTTCCTAATATCGAATCTAAATCTCCCCTCTTCCAGTTTAAAGCCATCACCCCTCATGCTATCACTACATGCCCTTGTAAAAAGTCCCTCTCCAGTTTTCTTGTAGGCCCCTTCAGATACTAGAAGGCCTCTACTAAATCTCCCCAGAGCCTTCTCTTCTCCAGACTGAACAACCCCAACTCTCTCAGCCTGTCCTCACAGCAGAGATGCTCCAGCCCTCTGATCATGTTTGTGTCCCTCCTCTGGATCCATTCAAATAGGGCCATATCCTCTTGTGCTGAGGACTCCAAAGCTGGATGCAGTACTCCAGGTGGGGTCTCACTAGAGTGGAGTAGAGGGTAAAAAAATCTTCCCTGCATTCAATATTGAACTTTAGATTACTAGGAAGGATTATGCTATAAAAATCATAACACCCTTCAGGGAAGTGAGCAGAAGTCTTTAGGTCTTTACCAGTGCAAAACCAGGAGTGAATACAATACTACAGCTCATCATCCTGAAACGTTTAGAGTGTTTGGAAGTAATTTAAGAGCTTGAACTCGTAAGCCTTTTCAGTGGACAATTCTCAGAATCTCTTTGTTCTAAACTTATGTTAAAATAGGTTTCTTCCTAGTTTCCATAGCACTATGCCATAAGACAGACCAGAGAATCCTCCCCAGGCTGAGCCCATGGCACCTCCACTTCTTGTCTTGGAGAAAACTATCCTTGGAAAAAAAACCAAGAGAAAATGATCTAGAATATCTTAGAATTTCCATGACGACCATTCATTCTGCATCACTGGCTTTTATTCTCCATGTCACAGTGGCTAATCTTGTACCACTCTGTTTAAAGACCCAGAGCTTATACCTATACATCCACAAAACCTATGATTCCTCAGACATTCTGGTTTTGTCTGTGACCCACCTCTGTGTTGCCCCTCACGAACTACATTGTTGTTTCTAGCAGTGTTTATCCGTAGGCACTAGTAGTTCTTTGAGTGAACCTAAAGGATTAATTTGTGAAACACCTGTCCAGTTGTTTCCTTATTGACAAAAGACACTCAAGTGGACGATAGTGCAGTGATGCAAAGACATTTACTACAAAGGGCAGACAAGACAAAGGAAAGCACCTACAGCTGAGAGGATGCTGAGGATTTAACTCCAAAGAACACATGGTTCTTTGATGTTTTTCTAACTTTTCCATTAAAAAGAAGTCACCTTAACTAGGTGTACCCTAGCACCAAGAAATTAAAGCATGTTACCCGAGTGTTTCTGAAATTCATTCCCAATACTGTGTGTTATGGACACATGCAGAGGTCCTGAGAGAAGGATTCACCCCAATCCCTGATCCCAGGGGCACAACACAATGTCAACCTTCCCTACTTTTCATCTTCAGCTTATTTGTGGCCTCTGTCCCCAGTACGTTTCCCACCTTTAATACTAATCAACAAAAACATCCCTTCCAGTTCTTATATGAACATTAAGAAGTTGCTAGCTCATGGATTTCTTTATGTTCTCTTAGAAAAGTTACTGCACAAGGTGTTCCCAAAATTGAGTCTGTAAATTTGAAACCTTCTTTTTTGACTTGAAAGATTTAAGTGGGGTTTTTTTCTAGACATTTAGTCCTATTTCAAGAGGAAATCCTAAGCCTCAAACTTCTAATTACTCTGCCAATCTAGCTTATTATTTCTTCTGTTAAATTTAGGAAATGAATAAGGAAGACTGACTTCTCTGTGCAGTCTGTCTCTATTTTCAGTCTAAATCTTGGAAAAAAAAAAAAAAAGAAAAAAAAACAAGACACCAAACCTAGAGTTGAAAGAATTTTTCTATCCTTCTTATGCATCTCTCATTACAGCTCCAGTTACCTGGTGGTATTAAATATTTCAGCAAACATTAACAGGGAGTTTTTTTGAAGTCAGAGTACCTAGTATTCCTGACCTTTTAAGAGTATTAAAAAAAAAAACACCTACACTTCAAAAGTTTGCTTCTTTATAACATGGTAAGACCTGAGGATCTGGAACTAGAAATATTTAAGTATCTAATTTATATAGAAATCAAGGAAAACGAGGTAAGTAAGTTTCTTTAATGATCTAAGCCAAAATTATTAAGTTAGACTGTTTGAAATATTTGGGGTTTTTTCCCTAGTTTTTTGTTCGCTTGCTTCAGAAGTTTTACTTAACAAAATCTGAACCAGCCATGTCTGAATATCAAGTGTTGAACAGAAGATTTGTTCTTGGGATTCAGAAGTGGCCGATGCAATGGCTCTGTCTTCCACAAGCAAACTCTCCATCCTGTCCCTTCAGAAAGAAAACTTCCAGTGTCCTCATATTCTTACCTTACCAATTTCTATAAGTTTTCCAGCTCTAGCCTACAACCTTCATTAAAACAAACAAAATAGCTGTGTCCGTCACCTTCCACATCTATTTTTTTTTTAAAACTGGCTTCATGAGCAAGTCTGCAACCTCGGTGTAACACTGTGATGTGTAAAGGCTCTGACTGCAAAAAGCTGCCTCCATTTATTATTCATCATAAGACAAAACAATATGCAATTTAAAAAACAAAAACAAAATAAATCATACTTCAAAAGCACTTACAGAGTATCTGAAGCCTAAATTGATAGATGACCACAGGAACCAAGTTAAAATAAAAGCTTTTGCACAAATATAGTATAATCTTCTGTATGGTATTATTACTATCACTGTATTTTCACAGAAGGGCATCTAATCACACGCCATTAGTAAGGAAGGAAAGACTGTCAAAGACGACCTTCTGCAGAGCTGCAAGCATTTAAAGAATATGACAATAACTGTTACAATTGCAGTGAATGATTCTGTAAGCACAGACAGATGCTTTTATCTCCCAGGTAGCACTGGCCACTGCAGGTGTTGCTATCCCAGGGACAGCAAAGCTGGCAGAGATTTAGGTATGTCCACAACAGAAATTACCCACAGATGTAGATCAGCTGCCAAGTGGCATGAATTTGGCAGTTCTCTGGGCAGAGGACAGAGAGAACTGCCTTTCGCTCCTCTACGCCACTCTGGTAAAATCCCACCTGGAGCACTGTGTCCCGCTCTAGAGTCCTCATCGCAGGAAGACATGGACCTGTTGGAGCAGGGCCAGAGGAGGCCACGGAGATGCTGCAAGGGCTGGAGCCCCTCTGCCGCGAGGACAGGCTGAGAGAGTTGGGGTGTTCAGCCTGGAGAAGAGAAGGCTCCGGGGAGACCTTAGAGCCCCTTCCAGTCCCTAAAGGGGCTCCAGGAG
>JAOXJK010000007.1:10459967-10477798 GCA_025774025.1 Xenus cinereus
GAGGGGTTCAAGGCCAGGTTGGATGGGGCTTGGAGCAACCAGGTCTGGTGGGAGGTGTCCCTGCCCAGGGCAGGGGGTTGGAACTAGATGATCTGTAAGGTCCCTTCCAACCCAAACTATTCTATGATTTCCCCAAATGCAGAGTCATTCCCTCTCCTTTCATAATACCTGCTGCAAAACAAATCCTCCTGCCACCTTAAAAGATTTGAATGAGGTTGAATCTGAAGGTTCAGACAACGTTTAGGATAACATTCCCAACCCGTATCAGATCCCGGATTTTTTATGGATTTGTATGACTCAATTACTCTTGAGTTACTAGAGCCACTCATTAACACACTTCTGACCACCCTCTGAGGGAAGCTGAGGAAACTGAAAACCAGACCTCATGGGGATGCGACAGCAGTGCTCATAGTAATTAAAAAATGCAAGACCTCGTTAGAGGAGAGGTGGAGTTCCCGGTACTCACACAGCGCAGTGGTGAGCTTCTCCGGCTGGTCGTAGTGCACCATCGCGACGCAGAGTGTGTTGAGGGCCACCACACAGAGGACGATCCAGTAGAAGCTCTGAGCTTTCACCATGCGCCGAATGAAGAACCGGAACATTTTCTCTTTCCTCCTGAAGTAGGATGAGCTCTCGTTCTTCCCACTCTTCAAACTGGCACGGGCAAAAGGAGACCCTGGGACAGAAAGAAGAGTCACCACACCACATCCCAGCAGTGGAAAGGCCAGAGGATGGTCCTGGGCACACAGACCCAAGCACCAGAAAGACGGCTGAGCGGAAAGCTGGGAGCACTATGGGCTGAGCAAGGGCATCTTGCTTGCAATGACATCGTGAGGGATGAAGGCTGGGATTTTAAAACTTCATGAATGAACGGCCAGCTCCACCAAATGGGCTTCCAACCCTTTGAAGCACCCTTGATGGTCCCAGTTTAATTTATAACTTTTGAGTTCCCGGTTGACTGGAGGGACAGAAAATACTGGGCACAGTAGTATTTCTGCCCATGGTGGGGAGCACGTCGTCTTGGAGCTGGGTTGCTGGCAACAGGAAAGCTGTTCCCTCTTTCCCCTGCTCCAAGGGCCAGGCAAAGACCCAGCCCTTTCAAGTCTCCTTATTTTACTCTCTGACTTCATGTATTTCTACAGCAGAGGGCTCAATCTGCCTCCACGCATCCTATTTGGGCACAGCTACTCATTTGTACCAATTCTGCCTGTATCAGCTACATTTCCACTCTGGTCTAAAACCCTGGAAAAGAGTCAAGTGTTTTAACAACAGGAAGCTGACGGAAGAAATGATTTCTCATGGAAGCTCTCCCCCTGTGGCAGCAGGCATGGCTCAAACAGATGAAAAGGCCATCTCCGGCCAGTGCTGAGGCAGGAGAAACCAGCACACGTTAGTCATAAATACACGCAAGCAGAGCAAATCGTGATTGCCACAGGCTGTCCACTGCCTGTTTCATGCTGTGCTGGCACCCCTCAGAAGTCACTAGTGAACCTCGTTTCAAGGTGGTTTGGGGCAAGCTAATATGTTATTGCCCTTCCCTGTGGTGGGACGGAACCTCCCAGCAGGTAGGGCTAACCAGGACCCACAACGTCCTGTTCTTGGACCAAGCACTGTGAGATCACGGGCTGTCGTTGGAGGCAGCTGAGTTACACGAACAAAGTGTTCTGGCCACGGCAGCCAAATTTTTGAGCGTGCTCGCTTACGTTTCAACACTTGGAGGGGGTGGGAATCTCACCCTGTTCCATCCTGCAATAACATCAAACACGACACCCCATAGAAAGGCTGAAGCATCCAGATGTGACAGCGCTGGGTTCTCCCAGCTACACAAAAGTGTGCTGCACCATCTCCCCCACAGAAAGGCAAGCTCTCAGCTTCATTTCACATTTCTGGCCATCCACCAACACACCAAGTGCAGAGCCAGCTCTGGCCAGGCTTTGAACAAGCTCCTTGTGGAAAAGCTCAGTGCGCTCTGTTAGTTTGATAATCCTCCCTTTGGCAGCTTAAAAAAAAAAAAAGATAATAATAATAATAAATCACAGTGCTCATCTGTTGCTTTAAGACAACAAAATGAACTGCGGGCTAAGATACAGGCTGCACTGTGTCGTTAATACTGTTCAGCAGGTTGAGACCTCTCAGATATTCAAGCCAGTCTATACTCTCAGATTTGCGTGGGAATAGTCTGCTGCCCTTTTGTCCCCTCTCTACCGGCTCTACTGATCTTCCAGAAGAGAAAAGCAACACCATTTAAACTGATCTAAATGTAGAAAACAGCCACCTCTCCAGACCACTCGGTCTGGCAATCAAGACAGTGTCCTGTGTCTGGTACAGTGTGGAGGGTGGGAAGCCAGAAGCAGCCAGCATCTTATGATGCTGCACGTTTACTAGTGTAGAAATAAAGGCTGAGAGCGGGGAGGAAAGAAAAGAAGAAAAGTTAAGAACAACTCCAGAGAACACACTGGGAAGTGTTTACCACTACGGAGCTTTATAATGCAATTATAACTCTCATTGATGTACTTGTGTTTGAATTAAAGTGCAACGCATTCAGCCAACGGCCAGCAAGAGACCTGTCAAAGTCTCTACTGCTCAGGTCTGCATCTTCCCGTTGCACTCAGTAATTACATTGTTAGTTCTTCCACAGTCCTTATGCTCCCATCAGCAAGACATCATAGGAAACCATCCAAAAAACCCTTTTCTCAAAAACATATTCTTTATGCATAATTGCCCATATGATCTGATTGTTTATGTTATGCAGAGTCTCAGCCTTTTCAGGAGCCTGCAGAAGTATCTGCTGTATCCAGCTCTTCTTTTCTGCCTTGTTCCACGAATCAAAAATCAAAAACACTTTTCCCAAGTGGGTGAACCACTTGCAGAAGGTGGAAAGCACTGCTGTTATTTTCCCTGCCATATGCTCCCGAGACAGTTCCCAGCTCTGCATCAGATTATCCACGAGTCCAGATGCTCCGTCATCCGTTGCCACCTGAAAGGCTGAATTCAAAGATCTGTTTGCGTGACATGGGTGCCCAGAGCCTGGAGGGACTTGGATGTGAACGCAAAGACCTCATAATTACTGCAACCGTGAACAAATGTTCCCAAAATGACCATTCTTTCTTATCCATGCAGGGATCCGAGCTTCCCAGAGTCAAACAAAACAAAAATGCACACACGGTTGCCGCATTTTTGCCCTCTTTCAGCCACAAACCTCTCAGACGCATCAGCATTTTAGCAGCCCGGGGGATTGTGGCAGTTCAACGGTAGGTGATGGTGTCAGTAACATGCTGAGCAACATTCATTTCCTGCAACCAGGTCTTGGTTTAAAAGGGGGGGAACCCAACAAGAATCAAGCAGCAGCTGTAACCTCTTAAAATGTTAATGCCAAATTTCCAAAGAACATTTGAGGCACTCATGCTCGCAAGCGTATATGGACATGTACTCTCAAACGTACTGTTTGTGCTGCTACTCTTCTGCATCCAGGATTTGCTGCTTTGTGGTAACCGGGGTGCCAAGACATTTCTTTGGAAGATAATGAGAACATCTGCTGCTTCAGCAGCAAAACAAAATACAGCCTCGAACACCAGGGACAGGAATAAGCTGACTCCAAAGCCGTCGGGGAGATCTCTCCCCAGACAGCAAGGAAAAGCCCACGGCTGAAAGGTCTTTCTGCTGATGCTCAAAGAGCTGCCCTTGGACGGGCACTGGGCAAAGCCCAGACCTGCCTCTCCACCTGGCAACTCTCAGGAGGTAATTAACCCTCTGATAATGGCAGAACAATTAGTACCTCTGTAGCCTGATAGCAGCTTATTCTCCAGAGCTGAAGATATCAAATCTGCATCATTGATGCTACACTACCAAGTACTACACTCTGCATCGGAGTTACGTGGGTCACTGCATGCATGCAGGTGTGTATCTCCATATCTAGCTTTAAAAATGTGGAGAATTGCTTTAAGACCTTCTTCTGAGGCAAGAATGACAGAATCAGGGCCACTGCCCAGCATTTCCCAGTAACCATTCACCCAGTAAAGGCTGCAAAACCATAGACTGTGCCTTAGTGGCAGATGTGACTAAGTGTCCGCTTCCTCTCCTCCCAGCAACAAATGAGGCTAAGCAGCATCATTTGACATTATTTGGGCTTCATTAACATAAATGAGCATGTTCCAAGCAGCATCGTGGTCTGGCCAGCCCAGCATGGATTCTCCAAGCATTTCAGTAGAGTTCTTTTGAGGGGTGCAGCATGCAATGGCTGAGCGGGGCAGAGTGGAGCAGAGGGTGAAGCCACGAAGCCGTTTGCTTTGGGATAAGTTGAGTGCTGCTGCTGCAGAAGCAGGGACAATTCTCCTTCTTGAAACCACAGCTCCTGGAGCCAAGGAGCCGCTCGGAGGAAACAAGACATGAACGCGTTTAGGTGGAGATCTAAACCTCGGGGAATGCGAAGCCAGTACTCACCAACGGAGCAAATGTCTGTGAAATGGTCCTCACCTTCTTCAGCATGAATCAGGTCGTTTTTGCTCTTCTTTATTGCGGCTCTTTTCAACACTGTGTGCAAATTAAAGAGAAAATGCCCCGTGAGCATTCAGAGTGGATTCTCTCTCCCCCTCCCTTCACTCTCCGGGGCCAGCATTTATTTCCCAACGCCAGCTTAAAAGCCCTCACAACAAGGGTAAGCTGGAGTAAACCAGACAACCTACAACCTTGCAGGGTTTTGCGTGCTTTGATGCCAGGGTCATATATTTATTCAGCCTTCCAGACCTTGAAGGTTTGGCAGGCACAGGTCTGCAATGTTTCCCCTTGGCCCCAGCCGATGCAGGAAGGTTGGGGGGAGTCACGGCAGCTGCTGGACATAAAAACCCAGCAGAAAGGCCGGGCAGGGTCACTGCATCTTTCTGAGCCCCGGTGGGTTAGGAGATGAGTGCTTCTATCCATTAAAAACATTAATGCTGTTTACAGTGTGCACCATTAAGAACTTTGCATTTACGGTGCTCGGATACACAATGCCTCAAGGAGCAGAAATACTACGTCGAAGGCAACCGCCACAAATCAGTGAATATACTCTTAATAGCACCCACTGTACAATCCCTTCCCTCTGGGGATGGCATAAATTCTTTGAAAACACACTCGGTCCAAGAGCATCTTTTGGGGGGAGGGCAAACATCGTTTTACTGGAGAGGGAAAGAGAACTGGAGGCTGAGGCTCGGCGAGGTCTGCACCGTTCACCCAGTGCACAAGGGGTAACGCGGGAGCAGCGTGGACCCTGGTCCCATGACCACCTACCTGCAAAAACCTCGAGAACTAGCAGAAAAAAATACGTTGACACAGTTTTGACACAGTTTTGTCACAGCTTCAAGACACACAGTAAACTAAGCACCATTTTCTATCAGCAGTAAGACACCCCACGGTGTGGTGATACATACTGTTCAGCTGGCACACACAGCAACCCCACTCACTCTGCCGCGACTGCCCTGGGGGGGGGTAGGTTCCTACCAGAAAATACCCTCAACTCTACACAAATTTCCCTGCCTTGACAGAGAAATGGATGCTCTTCTTCCTCTACAGCTAAGGCAAGCGTTAGTGCTTTTGTCCCTTCGAGGAAACACCCAGAGCATCGCCCAGGTTCAGAGAGGCTCAGAGAGGAGAGGGTGCTCTGAACCTGTGATCTGGTTCCAATTTTCTAGCAGATAACCACTTCTGCCCTTTTCTTCCCCACCCAGCAGTAGGCTGAATTCCTCCATCCCAGCAATACCAGCTTTTGGGTCTTTCAGGCTGCGTCTGTCCCAGTACACTCCAGCATGCCCAGGGCCATCCCCAGCACTGGAACATAACCAGCCCCTGGAGTAAAGTTTTACAACACTCCCTGGCATGAATCGAGCACCTTCTTTATCTTCTCCCCCAAATAACTCCTGCGTGTGTTTAGCAATTGGGTGGTGCCATCTCTACAGGCACCTTGGATGCAATGTCCCTCTGTTTTGAAGACTAAGATAATTTACCAGCATAGGTGTGGGCTGCTCCATACCAGTTGGCTTCAAGACTGGGACCATTGCCAGGCTCCTTTAGCTTACCAGTATAGAGGGAGCCTTAGTACACCCGGGTCTTTACTCCGTGGCCTGTACCCACCTCTAGTTTGCTTACACCACTCAACTTTTCAGGCTACTCTTCCAGACACTCGTTCCAGCTCCAGACTAACAATCCCTGGCTGCACGCACGTGCCGGACAAACTTCCCCAGTGCACACACACACATATCCCCGTGCACCCACACAAAGATTTACCAATCGCACCTCATCCCTGACCTTCTGTAGCCCCGGCTTTTCCATCCCCAAGTCCCTCCCCAAGCTCAGGTCACCGGGTTGGCCAAGGCGGACCAGCAGCCAGACATCTGGTACCCCAAGGGAGCTACATGGCTCGGAACAAGGTGGAAAAACCAGTCGGGAAACATCTCCGGTGACCTGGGCAAGTGGGGCTCTGGGGGAGAAGCACTGCCCCGCTGTGCCGCCTAAGCCCCTGGTGATTTGCAATCCACTCACTGTTGTAGCTGCTGCCGCTGCTAGTCTCTGCCGGTGCCGTGCCTTGTTGAATCGGCCCTTCCGAGGCGGCCCTCCCTGACAGTGAATGGGAGGAGAAAAAAAAAGAGGAAGGAAAAGGGAGGGGAGGGGAAAGGAGGAGACATGGGAGGACGAAAGATGGTCAGAAAAGGGAGAGGGAAGAATCTTTTAACTGAACTTTGACTAGCTGGCGCATCCTAAGAGCTCATGGGTCTGGAGGGACAGGGAGAGCAGTCCCCGTGGCCTCTTTGTGTCTGAAGCTCGGTACCTCCTGCCGGTCCTGCAAGGCTAGGGTCACACGTCGGAAGATAGGATCACCACACCCTGTTATGTCTTACTGCTTACAAGTAACAGGGGTCTTAGTCTCTTTGTCAAATCCAGTTGGAAACCTCGGTTTAGAGCCCTGCCTTCTCTCGGTCAATGCATTTCTCTTCTGGCATCCGCTCGGCAGCCTACCCCCGCCACAACCTGCGCGTAGACACAGCCAGCCATGCTGGGCAAAAGCTGGTGAGCGTCCCCGTCACGCTGCGGGGTCCCACAGGCAGCGCAGGGACCGACCGACCCCAAGGGCAGATCCCCATCCCAGAGAGTTGTGTCACATAACTGCTCATCAGCCACCTGCAACCTCAGAAAGACCTGATATGGGAAAAGGGACTCTGTAGCCCGACTTATGCCGAGAGCATGCAAGAGCGTGTTCCTCACACCCTCCTGGTTACAATGGAAAGTCACGTCAGCGTACAGCAGGTGAACCTCTCACGTATCGCAGGAGGAAAACTGCACAGCAAAAAGACCTACCGTCCAGAGGAGATTTCTCTTCTGCGTTCTTGTCTTCTTCTGCCAGCATGACCTCCTCTGGAAAAGGAAAAACAGCAAAGTTCAACGTCAGATTTATCACACCCCCTGCTCTAAAACAAGCTGCCCCCAGCCTTACCCCATTGTATCACCTGGTTATACCAAGTCTGTGGAGAAGGGATGGCTGAGCCATGTTTCTTGCCCTGTGCCCCTCTTACACAGGAGGAGGAGACCAGACAAGCCACTGGAGGACTGTAGCACTTCCTCCATGATTTCCCTCTTCACACTGAACCACCCACACCAGTTTACCCAGCCATCTGGAGAGAAAGAACCTTTCTTCAGACCCAAGCAGGACCACAGGGTTCCTCAAGCCAGAGGATGGGCCCTCATGTCAATGCCACTGGAGATAACGAGGAGCGAAAGATGCTCTACACTCCTTGCTGCTCTTCTGTCTCCATCAGTAAGACCAGGACTCCAGCCCAGAAGAAACTCTGTCTGATGGTACAGGGTAAGACACACAGGGCTGGCGGCTGCACGTCCCCTGCGCCACATCACAGGGGACAGAATGTCAACAAATAACCCTTGGAGAAAATCTTTGTCCAAATAAAATCCGCAGCAAAGTAGCCACAAGGCAATTCTGGGTAGCACTGTTCACGGGCAATACGTGGAAGACGACCAGCCTTGGCATTGCTGTATAACTCCTCTCCAAATTACAAATTTATTACTTTCCTACAAAAAAAGGATTCAGAAAACACTGAAAAAAACCGCAAGTCCTCAAAACTGACTCATTTTTATTTGCGTGGAAGACAAGCAAATTTCCTGAGGTTCCACAATGCAGATGTCATCACCCAAGTCATTTTGCAGCACACACCACACTGCGCCAATGCTCGAAACCACACAATCTGAACTGCAGATTGTAGCTCGCTCCTGTAAAACTATGTAAGGATTTTCTTCTAAAGGACAGTCTAAAGCAAACAAAAAATCAAGCTGGCAGCTGGTAAACTGCACACTTCCCTGTATTATTATGAACAAATTCTTTCACATGTTTGGCATAGATGTAATTTAGGATCTTGCTAAATCATCTGATGTTGCACTCCCACAAAATTTCGCCTTAAAGTCCATTTAAGCAGGCCTAGATGGAAGGCTAACTAGGAAATAAAAAAATAAAAAATACAAACAAACCACAGGCCAAACATCAAAGTGAGTAGCTGAAAGCTGTCTGAAGGAATACTAGAGGGACCAGCACTACCAGACGAGCCTTATATAATCTCTTTATTAATCATCTGGGAGAGTGAATAATATATTAATAAGACAACAAATTGAGAAGGCTGGAAAAAATAATACTCAGGACTGAGGAAGACTGGAAACCCAAGAGAAGAACAAAATAAGGAAATGCAAACTACTGCGCCAGAGATGCGGAGGAGGAGAGCAACAGTGCTCAGAGAGGGCTAAAAAATGTCAGGTGAGGTAACAACTTTAAAATGCATGAAATCCTTCCAAGAAAACACAAGCCAATGCAACTCAGGTGTCCTCCAAGGCTCCTTAAAACAGGTCAGAAAACTGAAATGGGCTTTTTTTTGATAGCTCAATAGAGATCTCTCTCAAAAAGGCACCTCAAAAACCGACAGGTTGTTCCGAAGGCTTGCCTTGGGAAAAGCTGTACTGGTGTTTTGGAGGTGAAAACATGGAAGGAGCTTAACAACGATTAATAATGAATATGGCTGGCCTAGAACACGTAGAAGGGATTGTTCAGATACAGAGACATCTTCCCAAAGGCAGCTGGACAAAGGGCCTGCAAATGTGAAACATGAAGCAAACCTGTGCTGGCAGGAGCAGGAGCTCAAGATGCTCATACAGTAGACGTTTTCCTATAGATTTTTAAAGTCTACATTGCTCGTGTAATATGATTTTAAAAGCTTTCTGTCATATCTGAACGTGATATACTCACATGGCTGTACACGACTATGTGTAAACACAAGTCTAGCTCCCAGTACCAGCAGCATCAATAGTGCCACGCAGATGTGCCTACACTGGTTTGGATCCGGGGATTAGTTCAGCCATCAGTATTTTGGGGTTTTTCATTTTGTGTTCCTCTGCACAATGCAGATGTGATTTTTTCCCCTATTCTGCATACTAGCAAATTGCAGGGAAAATTAAAACCATTTGGAGTGGGCCTTTAAATCTTGCGACAAAGAGCAAGCACAGGAAAGCAAACCCATCCCAGAGGAGCTTTTCTGCCACTCCCAGGAAGTGAAGCCGACTTTTAGACAGCATTTGGTAATTAAATGGACTTAAAACAAGCTACTGCAGATAGCATACACATTGCCATACATGTGGTGAGGAAAGAAAGCAATGAGCTATCAAGGGTCAGGAGATAATCAGTTGTTCTTCAGGGGCTATCCCCAGATGGGTGCGACGCGAGAGAGCTGTGGCTGCAAAAGGGAGATCTCAGCCAGACCCAGCACACTTACTGGGCAATGCTCCGAGGGTTGTCATTTTCAAACATGTCTTGTTAAAAAGAATTAAAACACTCCAGGAAAAAAAGAACCTATTTCTCAACCGGAAGTTCAGTTCTCCAATGGATTGGTATCGGTGCAGAAAGAAAATCATTGTACCAGTTCCTTTAAAAGATTTCTGAGTAGGAAAAAAAAAATTCTTCTTTTTCCCTGTTTCTGAGTGGCCTCTTATTTTTCATGTTCCTGTAACAATTTGTCATGCCTCTCCACTGTCCTTTGGGCAGCCAGGGAACAGCAGTCCCGAGTCCCCAGATCACCTCTAGGGACCAAGAACTATATGAATACATAACAGTGATGATTTGCAATGGGTTCAGGTGCAATCTGGTTTTCCAGTGCCACCTGTGTCCCCACAGCCAGACTGATGAGAAGTTTAGCCATGTTGAGGTTTCAGAAACCAGTGATAAATGCCAGCGGGATGGCAGAATTTGTTGGGTGTGACAATTTTATATCAATGAGTCTTCACCTACAAAACACAGGCTCTTTTGAGACAGCTCTGCAAACCAGCTGAGTCTTTGCCACAAATTCAGGGCTCTGAGCTGATCATAGAATCATAGAATTGTCTGGGTTGGAAGGGACCTTTCAGATCATTGAGTCCAACCATCAACCCAACGCTGACAAAAACCACCACTAACCCATGTCCCTCAGCACCACATTTGCTCATCTTTTAAATATCTCCAGGGGTGACGATTCCATCACTTCCCTGGGCAGTCTGTTCCAATGCTTGATAACCCTTTCTGTGTAAAAATTTTTCCTAATATCTAATCTAGGCCTCCCCTGATGCCCAGCTGTATCTCCAACCATAGATATCTCTCACCAGGGCTCAGTTTAACTCTTCCCTTAAAATACACAAACCCCAGGTTGCACCTATGCAATTCCCTCAAGCTGACTCTCCTCCACTGTTGCTGCCCAGTTCTCTCCCTTGATAATCACTCCTGTCTGTCTCTGGGAAGCCAAAGGATCACACCTAACCTCGGGAGGCTTACATGATTTTTACAGCCTGCTAAAAAGCCAGCTCAGCAGGAAAGTCATCATTGCTAGGATTTTTTAATTACTTTTTTTAACCATAAACAGAGGGATCATAAGTTGCATTGCCTTTAGTCATCACTGTAACACAGAGACTGGAAGAAGATAATTAGGATGCCCAAAAACCCCCCAAACAACAGCGCTTCTACATTAGAAGAAATGCTCAACAAAAAGACAGTATCAGATCAGCGACTTCCAGCCTCCAAACAAAGGCACAGGGGCTTTGCCGGGATATCTGAGTGAGAGGTGTCTCAGCAGTAAGATTAATTGCTCGTTATTAAGTACTGACAACACACAGCACGTTACAGGACTGGAAATAAAGGCTAATCTTACACTGAGGAACAGGGAAGCTGAACAAAACAGGCAAAGCCACAGAGAAACATGGTGCCCCTCCTCTTTCTCTCTGGCATGGGGAGACAGGATACTGTGGGGTCAAAAGAAGAGTGGATTACAGGAAATAACTCACATTCAACAGGCAACAGAAGTTTTAAAAAGGAAGAATAACTGAATTTAACTGCTGAAGTGTCAGACTTGCTAAATAGAAAAAGTGAATAAAAACGTGTTCCTTAGAAGAAGCTGTCACTCTCTCACAGGGGACTCCAATTTGTCTTTCTGGCAATTATCCTCCTGTGACATCTCATACATGTTGCTGCCCTTTCTCACTGAGGTAGGTGCCTTTTCCCAGCTGTATCAAGGGGCTTGTTGCTCTGTTTCTTCTACAGAAAGCTGAAACCCTAGGTTCACAAAGCTTTGTCATGTCAAGGAATGGTATTCACATTACAGTGAGCTGGAAGAGAGAAGTTAAAGCCATTCCCAAAGCCTGCTTGCTCCAGGAGAAATGAAACACTCAGAATCAGTGCTGTGTGAAAGAGATGGACTTGGAAAGAATTAAAATGCAAAAGACATGCAACTTGATTAGCCCTGAACTGAAAGACTTCCAGTCTCTGGGCAAAGTGTTTTCAAAACGATGCATGTCCTTGTAAGATAAGAGAAACATCTTCAAAAGAATATTTGTGGGCTTATAAGCGCTTTACTCTGTGCAGAGAACTTTGAGTTCTCCACTCCCCGTTGGAAATGCAGCCTGACAGCCTAATAGCAGCTACAGTTTTCAGTTTAAGGGAGAAAGCAGTAGTGGCGAAATCATTTGCATGGATTACTTTGCTTGGCTTCACCACATTTTAATTCCTCTGAAAGGCACAATTTCAAATTGACGTGCTACTGCCTTTGCAGAGCCCAACAAAGACATGAAATGAAGAGCAGAGCCTGTCCCAGCACACGGCAGGTGGGACAAGGCAGAGTTTTCTCCTCACCAAGATGACTTTATTTGATGAGACTTTGAGCAACCTGGTCTGGTGGGAGGTGTCCCTGCCCAGGGCAGAGGGGTGGAACTCAGAACTTCTTCAAGGTCCCTTCCAACCCAAACCATTCTATAATTCTATGATACTAGTTGTACTGAAGAGGCAGCATTTGGAGAAGACAACTGTTGCCTCATGCCTAGAGGAGCAACACAACATGGAGCACTGCTTTTTACACCTATTTCAGCTGACTTCTAGTGGTGGGAAGAGTTGGTCCCTCTAAAGAATTTTACTAAAAAACAGACAGCTGACTTTATTCTTCAAGATTAAATTTAAGATCACAAGTCTCTTTCTAACTAATCCATACAGTTCACTTCTAAATGACAGAGATATGAGCTTGACGTGGCAATTACCATATAAATTTTTTGCCTAACTTCTGTGAGATGCAAGAAATGATAGGATTTGATCACTGCTTCTGGCCTGTAGCTTACATTAGTTTTAGAAGTCTGAAAATCTTACAAATTTGAAGACACAGATTCATAAGTCATTTAAGTTGGCACATTTCTTCTTGATATCCTCCGAAAGACTCTATGGAGCTACAATTTTCCTTGCTTAGTCTTGGCCTCATGATATAGGAATTTTACATGGAATCACCTATTATCTTATTTAAAAATATTTAAATCCTCCTGACTACCTTCTATGTGTTCATTCTTCACCATGCACCTGAGAAATACATAAAGCTAGAAACTTCATACCTGGCCTCTGTAAAATCCTAAGTGAAGAAAGTCAATTGAAGTTCTAAGGAAATTGGTCAGACCGTGGGTTGATTCCTTTCTTTCAAGTCACGCATGTCTAAATTCAACACTTCAGTACATTATCTGTATTACAATTTTCTCTTTCATTCCCCAACCCTTTTTTAAGGGAGCATTTGTTAAGCACTTCATCAATTAAGGCTTCCTGTATTAAATATAACTCACACAAGTATTTGCACATTAAGGCTGTCACTGTTTAAACACCTTGGTATAGATCCCTCAAGTAGATATGCTGCCGACTATATTAAACAAACCACATTTAAAACAGCCTGACCTCTGTTTGCTTCAGGTTCAACCACAGCCGAACTCCTGGTGATTTATTAATAGTGAGCTGGCACCAAAACCTTTCAGCTGGGCCAAGGTACCTCCTTGAAAACTTCACAAGTGCTTTTTATTAGTATTTTTGTCCTTTTTATACTCTTATTTTACCACTGGAAAAAAAAAAGTCTAAGTACCACAAGAAAAAAAAAAAAAAAAAAAAAAAAAGAAAAAATTGCAAAAGAGCCAGGCTATTAAAGAAGCTTCATTTGTACAACACAAATGTAAGAAAAGTCTTTAGATCAAGTCTGGAACATGCTCAAATCAGTACTTAAGGGGTAGAAAAAAACCCATTGTTTTCTTCTGGAGGACTAAAGAGTCTACAATTTCAATATAAGGAAGGGTTGATAGTAAACAACCCCCGAATTTTATCTAACTACCACTTAAATGCAATATGTAGAGCAAGAGATAATATAACATCATTCAGATTACAAATAGAGAAAGCTGTGAGAAACAGGAAAGACACTCAAGAGTGGTCAATAAGTGATGAGCACAATGTTAAATTAAAATCATTGTTGACAAACGGGAGGCGGTGTACAGATGGAGGAGTGATTTTAGTCACTCACATACTTTCCTTGGTCCTAAACCAGTTGCAGCCCTTGAGCTAAAAACTGGAGCACTACCGAGAACAAGGAAACCTCCTTCCCAGCTCCAGCAACTACTTAGAATATGTAAAACATTACAGAGCAAAACCAATCAGATTAAGATGGCACTTCATGAATCGCTGGAATGCAGCTTTCCACTCATCCTACCTTGCATCAAAAATAAATGAGAAAAAACGAACAAACAAAATGCTCAGGGAGGATACTATAAATATTAGAAGCCCAGAGAGCCTTCCATGGGAAGAGAAGGGATTGAGCAGATCAGTTCTGCATGGTTTAGAGCAGAAAAAGTAAGATGAAACAAGGTGGAGAGAGATCAGAGAAAGAAAAGTAATAAGAAGAAATACGAAATGCACTCCAGATTTGTCCTCTGAGTGCAGAAAGGGAACATACTTAAAATTGAGGTCAAAACACACTGTTTGATGGGTTGGTTTGTTTTTTAAAGTCAACCCATTAACACGTGGAACTCCTTGCTGCAAGATTCAATGAGGTCAGGGATGCTAGAAGGATTTAAAACAATTAGATATTTATGTGAATAATAAGAAATCCTCCAGAGTTACATTAGAACAGAATATCAAGAGCTTTTGCTCTTTCTTTTATGCAAACAGCCAATTACACCTCACTGCCTGAGGCTGCTGCAGGGGATTCCTGTACAGGCTGGACGGGCCACGACAGCCCTCCCTGGCCACTTTCCTCCTCCCACTCGAGCAGTTTGGCCATTGACCCACACACAGTCCTGGATGAGGAAGATTGCTAATCTGGTTTGGAAATTCATGATCATTTCATAGCTGAAATCCTGGCCTCTAAAACAGAAACGAGAAATCTACATCAACAGCACAATCCCAAAATTCAAATTGAATTCTAAACACTCTATTCGCTGTTTCGGTTAGCCTTCACGCTACCTTTTGTATTCAAAGATTTACTAACACTGCCAAGTTGATTTTAATTATCATTATTATTCAGCTGTACTAGGAAGCTTTTTTTATATTCCTATTATATTTTCAACAATGGCTTTACAGAATATTTCTATTTTTCAGCTATTCAGCTATTTTGCATAGACTTTCCTGTTCTAGAAAACCTTCTGGATCTTGTGTTATTAGACAAAATAAAAAGATGGGCATCTTGCAGCAGTTTCATTCTCTACTGATGTGGCATTTATTCAGCACTGGCGACACAGAAATAGAACAGCCAGCCATTCCCAGAGGGATGCAAAGTTGGGGCAGAGATTTCCTGTATGTTTTATAACTTCTCCACCTCAGCTTTCAGACAAGTCCAGCTAATGGCCTCCGCATAGCTCTTCTTGGCAGAACAGTCACCAAAATTAAATGAAGCAACCCACAACCCTGCGAGGGAATTCTCATCTTTATTTTACTGATGAGGAAACCAGGACTTAGAGAGCGAGAAATCTCGAGAGCCTTAAAAGCAAGATGGCACTAGAGCCAAGGCAGAGCCATGGCACACGCTGCTCCAGCAACTGGAGAAACCATTAATTAATTTCAATTTGAGGTAGTACAGACGCTGTAAACAAATGGGAAGACAAATTATAAATGGAAAGGAAAGCAACTGGTTCTTTTTTTTTGAATCCTACAGAACCACAGACAAATGTGGTTACCTAATTGAGGACAGTTGCTGTGGAACAGTCACGGTGAATAAAAGTCTGTCAAAACAACTGGCATCCAATTGTCACTCTGCACAGCGCAATGGGAAATAATGGGTTCAAGCCACCATATAAACTGATTTTACATCTCAATGCTTCAGTCTTTTCCCTCTCTGCCATGTTGTCAGAGCTCACGCCCAGCCCCAGGCACCGCAGCCCCCCCAGTACCACCAGGGCAGAGCCCCGCTCCGGGGGCACACAGGCTGGCAGAGCACTCCAGAGCTGAGAGGAGAACCAAAACACTCGGAGCCAGGTGAAAACGCTCTTCCAAATACTGGCACCCAGGCTAGGCACGTAAAACAGGAGCCGTAAATTCAGAAAAAGAGCCTCTGATACACAGAATGGCCCCAGGATGTGCTGCCCCCCCATCCCCGCGTACACAGGTTATGCACATGCAGCGCTGCCGTGAGTTGCTGTCACCGTACAATCACTTGCACAAGCACATTTTAGCACATCAGGATGAATTTTGAAACAAGGAATGATGACAGGGCTTTTAGACCAGTGCCAGACCATGGTTTGGGGGCACCAGAGGGTGACAGATCTGCCGCCGGTCTATGGCTCGCATCAGAAAAGTCACTGTGTGATGTTGGACCTCAGTTTCCCCAACTCTAAAGGGCGAGGATGAAGTTCACCTGCCTAGAAAGGCACCCAAAACCACTGCTGCTTTTTCTTCCCATCATTTTTTTAAAAGGCATTTTCACCTTACTCAGATGTTTCAGCTGCTCGGAAAAGCAAGCAAGGAAGCAAATTAGCCCCAGAAGTTTTCTTGCCACTACGTTAACAAATTGCACTGTGGTTATGTCAGTACGTGCATCAGCTACTCTGCAACGCAGAAAGGTTATTGGCAATATTTCCTGTCCAACAAAAGGGAGAAGAAAAGCATGGTATTTTTTTGTTAAATTAGTGCATTTGAGTCCTCGTTAAAATTGCTCACGGCTTGCAATAAAGTGCAATATTCAGTTATAATAGTTATAAAAAAATGTTAATATGTGCCGGGGTGAGTTTCATGAAAGCGATCTCTGAAGCTCATAAAAATGACACTCCAGCGCATTTTACCATCATAGCAAGAGAGGCTTATAAAACAGCTGTGGTGGAAAGTAAATAAAATATAAATGACTCATATAAGGGAGCAGTTTCCCCACTTTGGAGACTTTGGGCACTGTATCACTTTTTATATTATACCGTATTAGGACAATCGCTTTGATCTCGGCAATAAAGTTGGTCCAGCTCCTTTATTTCTTCTTAACCAAACCGAGATCTTTTGCAATAACTTCAGTGTGACTGCTCAGAAACAAGCCCAACAAAAACAGGCAGTGCTGGCTGGGTACTCGCTGGTCTTGGGTCACCTCCACGGCCAGCAACACCCAGGACTATTTCTGGGGCCGTTGTCCTCTGCAATCACCACACTCCGCTTGCCACAAAACACACTGAATCGAGATCAGAACTCTCGTCTTACCTGCTTTGAAGATCCACTCCAAGTAGCCATTGAGTTCCCGTTCAATTTGCTGCTGCCTACGGAGCTTCAGGAAAGCTCGACGATTCTCTACCCTTTCTCGTTCTTTGGCAAATTCACTACGGAGAGAGAAGAATGAGAAAGAACATGTCAGAAGCATCCCGGGATAATACGCAGCCCCTCTTTCAGATTGTATTCAAGAAGCCTGTGAAGTCGATGACAGAAGCAGAGAGTGGAAACCACAGCATCTGCATGTTTTTCTCCAAGGAACTACCACTTTTGATTGTGGCTCAGTTGTTTCTCTGCCTCTCTCATCCTGAAAAGGGACTGCGAACTGCCACCTGCACACACTTTTACTCTGGGGCCACACCGTATGCACTGCAAGGAGATCCTGATGCACAACCACATTTCCCTGCCCAGCCAGGCAGTACAAATCATTATCCCCGACAATAAAACCTGTCCTCCATCCCTCCAGGCCACTCACCCCACAGCAGAATTTCCTCTAGAAGCACAATAGTATGTCACAGACATGCTATCAGCCTCTCTGTCTTGGAAGATAATCTGCTCGTCCCTGTCAGCCTTCCTCTGAGTTTTCCCAGGCTTAAGATGACTGACAAACACAAGACAAATGAGAGCCACAAGCGAGGATGGATACTCTGGGGTTAAGGTGAAATAGTCCAGATGCTTGGAGTTGAGGGTAACAATAGAATCATAGAGTGGTTTGGGTTGGAAGGGACCTTAAAGATCATCCCGTCCCACCCCCTGCCCTGGGCAGGGACACCTCCCACCAGACCAGGTTGCTCAAAGCCCCCTCCAACCTGGCCTTGAACCC
>JAOXJK010000007.1:10477898-10492158 GCA_025774025.1 Xenus cinereus
GAACCCCTCCAGGGATGGGGCAGCCACAGCTTCTCTGGGCAACCTGGGCCAGGCTCTCACCACCCTCACAGTAAAGACCTGCAATAGCAATGATCCTACTATTTGCTAAAATCACATGGAAAGCAAGTATTTTGACATCAATCACTAAAACAGGACTGCACAGAGGAGCCAGAAAATAAGATTCTCCCACCACTGCAAAAACCTTGTCCAAGTACATCCTACTGCCCAGTTTGAAATGATGCCGAGACAATAGCGCGGCCACCACCCCCAAGACACCCAGGCTGAGGCTTTCCCCGGCCTAATTCCTGCTACCACTAGGAAGCTTCTGATGACCCAACCTGGAGATGTATGTGTCCATCTACAATTTACGGGTCTCTGAACCATCCTCTGCAACCCCTGGAGCAACTCCCACAATCGCTTCATCTACATGGTTAAAGGAGGGATGGGACTTTTGTCCTTCGTGTATACCAGTGGCTCACTCATTTGACACCTTAACTCTGCTGTGTCCTTCAAATCTTCAGTTAATTCCTGCAAACCTTTAGTTACCCATTATTCTTTACTAAAATCCCACCCAATCACCCATTCACAGTGCTCCTCAGAAGACATCAAGGTGCAGGAGACAGGAGAAAGGTGGAAGAATGGGGGAAAAAGGAGCTGCAAGCTCCAGAGGCAGCTTTAAATTCACAATTTACACTTTACCCTTCAAAGCTGATGCTTCTGCTTCATTTGGCAGGACTGACTGACCTGCGGAGAAGGGACTGCAGGGAGAACTTGGCTCAGCACTGCGACGCACGCCAGTACCAGCCACCGATGTGAGAGCTGCCATCAGCTGAGCTGTTATCTTGATTTTTGGCAGCGCATCCCCAGTCTCCTGACTCCCCTTCTCCTGTCCCCCACCTGCCAACACAGCCCGTGACCCCATCCTTGGAACGGAGGGAGCCAAAACATCGCTGTGAAGCGACAGCTCCCTCCTTGGCATTCAGCACGTGTCTACCGGCTGATTCAGGATCTTGCCTGCATCAGCTGGGTGGCCGATTTTCTCCCTCTTCCTTTTTAACGTTCTCATTTCTGGTTCAGCGCCTGCTGGTCAGGGCCAGGGACCTCCTCTCAGTTTTGATTTCTCTCTGGAGGGGGAGGAATGAGATCAGACAGCGCAAGGTGACAACACACATTTATAAACTGCCAGACGTGGAGGGGGTCACGTTCCCTGTGTCCCAGGCTCGTGTCACCACAGATTTCCCAGAGCTGAGCCACGCCGGATGGGAGCAGGAGGCAAGATACAGTGGGAAGTTCCATGAAGGACCATGGCAGGCAAGAAGGATGGCAGATGAGCCATAGCATCACCCCCTCACCAGCAGGCAAGGGAGAGTTTTCCTTGCAAAGCCTTTCATCCTCTGCCAGCTCCAATCTGGCCTAAGGAAAATAAAAGCTACCAAGGACTTGTCCCTTTAATCCCAACTTTAAACCTGTAAGAAAATGAGGGAAAAAAATTGCTCAGTTGCAAATCTTCAGAAGTTTCTGTACAGCCACGCACAATTTTTGCAGGACAGCAGTGAGGAACATTGCCGAGGTCAAAGCCACCTTCCTCCTCCTGTTCTCTGGAGGTGGCAGATATTCCGTAGAAGCTGAGAAGATAACTTTCAGGAGAAGACAGTACCTTGGATCTCTGCTCATGCAATGTCTTCTGAGTGCTACAGAGCTGTAGCAAAGTAGTCTAGGCTGAAGACTGGAGGTTCTCGATGTATGGTCTTCCTGGCTGAGGTATGCATCACTTGCTCCTTCTCCAACCTCCAGGAGACAGGAGAGGTTTGATGATGCTGGAACTTGTCAAAAGACTGTGTTTTCCTTTAGGAAATGTATTAATAAAAGCATGCATGTGTCTCTCCTCCACTATGTTCATCAGCATTGAGGAACTGAAATATTCCCCGATTGCAGCAACTGGAAAACTCCCAGAATTTCTGTTTGAGAGCTTTTCAACAACATTTCAGAACATAGTCAAAGAAAAGGGGAAAATTTCTATCAAAAGGTCATATTTCATCTAAAAATATTTCAGCTGAAGTTTTCCTGCCAGTTCTAAATGAAAACACAGAAAGTCCCATGGGAAGGTTTGGGAGCAGTAAATAACTTTCCTCTTTTATTCAGCATAATTGCTATTTATGCCTCGAACTTGCAAATATCTCCCAAATCACCAGAAAGGAAACCTGAGCAGGAAATACCCTGCCTCCTGTCCACCTTTACCTCCAGGACTTTCTTTACAGCTGGTCCTCCACAGTTTGGCCAACTCTGGAAAGAGGAATGTTGAAAGGTGTTCACCCATTCTCATCCTTCGCTCTTATCAGCCGCTATGTGCCCTAGATGTCCCCCAAATCTCTCATCACTATCTGGGGAAGCATTAGGAGGTGGGAAGCTGAAAGGTCTCTACACCTACATGCAGCTCAGCAACAGGACACAGCGCTTCGGAGGACGCCGAGATCTGCCTGGGTGGGTGACTACAACGCATTTTAGTTACAGTATGACAGTTGTGAATAACGGGTTCTCTAGAGACAGCAGGAACAAACAGAAAGCAAAGGAAGGGCATTCATCATGGAAACCACATGCCATGCAGGCAAGCTTGATGTGTCACATTTTTCTTCTCAAGAGTGGTCGGTGCTTAAAGTCACGAGGAAAATGGATGATTGTTGCTTATCACCTTGGTGGGTGAAAGAGTAAAATAAATCTCGTTGTAAATATGCACTGGAATAGCCACTTCAGGGAAACTCAAGAGTCCCCCCAGCCACAAAAGAGACAAGGTCAACTCATGAGTAACCACCAGGGTCAGCAAAAGATTATAAACCAATTAAATTCTTACAAGTAGTTTATCCATGCTGGTCTTAAATTAAAAATACTGTCACAGCAACCAAAAAGGAAAAAAACCCAAAACACTATCTTCATCCCCTGAGTCTCTGATTAACTTTCCTATATGACAGCAGAGAGCTGAGATGGAGAATCATGTAATTCACCTCCTGGTCTTGGGTTTCATGGCATCCTCCCAGGGCCAGCAACAGCAGACCGGCTGCAAGACTGATCACACCATTAAACCTCTGTAATTCAGGTTTTCCACTTAGAAAGCAGACAGAAACGCTTCCCACTCATGGGGAAGAGGCAGAAAGAGATGATATAGCATCACTGTCATTGCTACCACTAATAGTGCTCATGATAACAACGTAGGTAATTAGCTCCTCATTCAGAACAATACCTACACATGAGCTCATGAAATCTCAGATCTTAAAATGGGAGAACAGCCTTCGTCTAATAAATCTAAAGCACGGTTCAGAGAGAGCAAAAAGCAGCACAGAATTCAGGACTCCACCCAGGACTCTGAGAAAGCACCTGAAAATAACTTTTAGAATTTTAAGTCTAGGAAAAAAAACCCAAACAGGTTTAGGATTGACTTCATCTCCAGTTCAAATACGTCAAAGGAATGAGCAAAGCTGAGCCTGATGGCACATGATATCCAGGAACCTCTGTTCCTGCCTGGAGAAATGAAGCCCTCAAGAATGGAGAGGAGCCAGATAATTCAAGTGGGTGAGCTGCTGGACAAGGAGCCAGCCAGGACTGCAGATGTTTGACTGAGTTTCTCCCAAGCCAAAATGAGTTCTCCAGGTGGAGAAACAAAATTGGCCAAGACAGAAGGCTTCATTTATAAGCTTTGTGTCACCTGAACATGGAGCAGTGCCCAAGAACAGACTTGATACTTGTCAGCAGCCTGGTAAGCAGCCCACGTCACTTGGGAGCAGGAAGGGACTGGCTGAAGGGAGAAGATGGAAAACAGCAACTCTTCTGGCTGCCTGACACGCAAGTCACAGGAGCATCACTGTGGGAAACACATGCCTGAAGAGCGGTACAAAATCACGAGTGTTGTGCTACTCGGGGGCTGACTGGATGAGAAGTGAAGTGTTAAAAATTTCTCTCAGTTTCAGTCCACCCCTTTTTACAATCAGGAAGGAAGGAACCTCAAAAGAAACTTGGTGCCAGTTCTCCACCTAATTTGCAGTGAAGCCTTCAGGAACGCTGGGGTCGGAATTGCCATAAGAGCTTACAAAAGGACCCCATATATAAGAACATGCACTTGTAGGACCCTAGACATACGCACTGGATGCTAAAAGAGATAAGATGAACACAATACTGTCTATATTTTTCAATAAAACCAAGTCTCCTGTGCTCTTGGTCGTCCGCAACCACTTGCTCGGGGGCTGTACATCCCTTACGAGACCCTCCAGAGTGCCTGAGGGTAACTTCTCCCAGCACAGGGACTGCACTTATCTCCAAGCCTCCTTATATCCTGAGAGCATCCACATGGCAAACAGAAACACTTAATTGCATTTTAAGGCTAGAAGTCCATTTCTTACCATTTATTTTGGTTAATCAACTGTGGGAATAAAACAGAGAAAGAGCTTTCAGTGAATTTTTCCTTTCCCTCTCAGGTCTCTGTTTCCCATGCTGGCGTTTGACACCTTATCCAACAAAATCACAATCGCTTGGGTGAAGCCAGTTACAATAACAAAATAGGCAGATTCCTGACGAGCCAACTCTCCTCGTGCTGCTGCCATTCTGCAGGTCCTCCAATACTTGTGTGATTGAGTTTGCTTCCTCACACTCCCGGTCCTGCCAAGCCCCTCGTGGCTTGCTTCACCAGGGTCTGATCCGGTTAATAGTCCTAACATTTCATTTGCCAACCACATCAGCATCCACACATTTATAGAAAAGCAGATTTTTGCTCCAGGCAAAGCATTTCTCTGTGGGTTTGTATCTCTGTCTTTTGTCTTCCCAGAGAACAGTAAATCCTTTGTAAGGGGAAGCCTCTGCTGGATGCCACAAAAAAGCCCAACACCTTCATGACTGTAGCTGTATATACGACTAAGGACACAAAGCCTTGGCTGTGCTAAACATATATTTTATCTTCTGCAAACCTGTTTCTTGAGAGACAAAGGCAGTGACGGAGTCCTAGGAGAAAGCAAGGGAGAGTCTCTGTGGAGAGCGAGCAGGAGCACCGTGGAGAGTGGGAAGAGGGAAAAGCAGATGCTCGGGGCCCTGGATGCCGATGCAAGAAGAGCCTGGGGACCTGCTGAGATTCCTCACCCTCCTGTGGGTGCTGTGGTGACTTGGGTCACTGCAAGGGGAGACAGGCAGGACACCAGATAGAGAGAGGGTTATCTGAAGCCCAACAGATAACTCTGAGCTCAGGCTCTGAGCAGGAACAGCAGGCACCATCTTCCCTGGATTCCTGAAGCATTTTCCCTCAGCAGGGTGCACTGTCACTAGGGAACCACCATCAACAGCAGCACCAGTGACTCTTTGAACTCTCTTAGAGATTAAAGGACCCACACCTCAGCCCCACAACATGTGGCACTGAGAGCCTGAAAGGGGCTGCCAGGGAGGCAGCAGCAGGAGAAGGGCCATCCTGCAGGGATGACACCCTGCAGAGCAGCCACCTCAAAGACACCAACTTTTGGTGTCTCTTACAAAAGCTCCTCCAGGAGAGGAGGAAAAGCAGTCACAGCAGGGGCTGAATTATTCAGGGGAGCACACAGGAGGCAAGGGGAAGGGGTGGGGGAGAGTAAAGGGAGCATCTTCCCCATCAGTGTACTAACCTGGGTGGATGCTGGTGAGTTAGAAAGACAGAGAGTAGAATCAAATTTGGCTTGGAAAAGAAAAATGTGAAAATAAATAAGTCCAGGAGCAAATAGAGAAGCAATGCAATTTCCAGCTGCCTGGACATGAGGCATCATAACCCATGGCTGGGAAGATGCAAACCCAAGAGGACCTGGCTCATCTGTGTCCATAGCTGGCTCCTGGCATCCAGAAGGGCTGCAAACACAGTGTGAGGAGATCAGCAAGGACACTGGTTTCTGTACCATAGCATTGGATATCTTTACCACGGCAAGCCCTAGGAAGACTTCAGGATGAGCCAAGTTATGATTATTCTCATTCACAGACAAACTCCTCAAGTTCAGAGAAATCTGCCAGCAAAACTAGAAATAATTTATTGCCTCTGACTTACTGTTTTGAAAATGTGATTAGAAATGCATGTAGAGTATTGGTAAATCACCGGTTTTAAATACCTCTAAAAATCAGGCTCAAGTCACCACTGAACATAAGCAAAGCATATTAATTAGAAAGCCCATCTGGGACAAGAAGAAAAAGCATGGAAACACACCTTGTTTGGGCAAGAAAAAATGAGGTAGGTGAAAGAAAGCACATCCCAGGGGCACAGAGGGATCACACTGGAAAGTACTGGAACGAGATGAAACCAAGCAACTGATTCACCTGGAAAACCATCAGTAAGAATTTCTTTACACTGGTGACATTTGGCACCTCTAAGGTATTGTTTTCCTGCCCATTGAAGGTGGTTTGCTGAGAAGTCAGAACCCTGTTTTGAACCCTGTTATTAAACAAGGAAAGCCCACAGGAGGACTGAGGTTCCTTAGTGCTGAAGATGACAAAGCTCTGTGGATTATCATATACCCCAGGTGCACGGAATCCCAAAGACACCCAGCGTTAGATGTTTCCATCTCACCTGGAGTTACAGCCAGTCAAGACCACACTGGGGATGGTCTGAGGAACCACGTCCATCTCTCCCAGACTGAGCCCAAACATACAGCCCAAAGCTGAGTTAATATCCCATTCTAATGTCCACTGCTTAGGGGTAAGGACCAGCACATTCCTCAAACAGCTAGAGCTGCTTCTGCTTCCTCCTCAATGCTCTAAAGAGGAGGGGGGGAAATATCTCTCCTCAACCAGCTGATAAAGGATGAAAGTATCACTGAGAGATTGATCTCTCAGCACCGAGCCAGGCTTCACAGTCACTTTTATCACTGAACATAGCAGGAAGATGCTTCAAACGCAAGCCAGATATGGGATACAACTTGTATTTCTAGCAAGAAAAAGAGGAACAGCACAGAGGTGAAGCCTTCAACGTATATCTTCCTTCCTTTTGTCTTTACATTCAGGTTGTGCCGATTTTGCTTTGATTCCACCTAATCTGATCTGAAATGCTGCGAGTGCCACAGCTGGGCAAACCTGGCTCGAAGGAGGCAACAGCAAAGGGAGAAAAAGGAATTAAAAGGCACCATTTATCTCCTAGCAGCCGCCCACTGCAATTGCTGGATGAACCTCTGGCTCTGTTCATCAAGTCTCCACCCCAAAGTCAAAGCAGAGGCCCCAGGAAATTCAAATTTAGGTCTCTATGTATCATTCCTGTATTACAGGCTTTAATTTCCATTGCAGCTTAACAGCACGGCAAATAAAGGTTGTCCATGTCCCTTATTCTAACCAAAACCACAAAAGGAGCAAAGGACCCACATTTGATAGGACATTTAGCTCAGTGAGACCAAGCTCACGTGGAAAGTCATTGCTCCCTGACCCCTTCTGCAAGAAACACATGTGCTTTTCCCCCATTTCTTGTTTGCAACGATGGCTTTATTAAAAAGGGTGATGAGCAAGGAGCAACAGGAAAGAAAATATTTTTTTGCCCTGTCTTTCCCCTCCTTTTTAAGCCCGGGCTGGGGAAAGACTAAACACAATGAGAAAGCAAGCAGTATATCTTATATCTTTTCATGATGCAGCTCTTCTGCTGCAAATAATTAACACCAGCCAAAGTCAGATCACAGCAGGTAACAGTGAACTTGGAACGAAATTGCAGAGAAAATGAATGATTGTCTCTGTAATGAGGGAGAAGGAGGACAGAAGAACGCTCTGCCATTATGACAAATTAATCAGCCTGATTCTCCTCCAGGCTCTGTGCGTCTTGCAGGCTGAAGTTTTATGATCTCAATCTGGCAAAGATCCTCAGGATGGGAAAACGTGTCATGAAACTCAGCAGAGCAAGTCGTCGAGACAATGAGGTCTGGATGGGACCGTGCTTCCTCCCAGGGAGCTCCTCTAACAACACAAAAGCCTCTGTGACCCAAGGTACAACAGTCAGAAAAGGAAACGGATATCCCCCTAGGAGACTTGAGTCCACCACAGGGAGAGTGTTTAACGGGCTCTGCCCAAGGAGCATCACCCCACGTCCCAGGCTTCTTGAAACAGGGTGCAGCAGTGAAGAATTAAAGCATTTTTTTACCCTGACCCTCATTCCCCAGAACGGTGCCAGCACAGTCTGTAGCTCTATCCCTTTGCCAGGCTCCTGCTGTCACAAAGATGCTGCATCCGTTCAGAATGGCCCCCTGAAGTTCCTAGGCCAGGACACCTCATACGACAAGAGGCTGGTGTCACATATCTCAGGACAGAGCAGGTCTGGACCACACATAATGGTTACACTCAAGCAGGGCAGACCAAGAAGAGTGTGGTCAGCAGGTGGAGGGAGGTCATCCTCCCCCTCTGCTCTGCCCTGGTGAGGCTGCATCTGGAGCACTGGGTCCAGTTCTGGGCTCCCCAGTTCAAGAAGGACAGGGAACTGCTGGAGAGGGTACAGCAAAATGCTATGAAGATGATGAGGGGACCAGAACGTCTGTCTGATGAGGAAAGGCTGAGGGACTTGGGTCTGTTTAGTCTGGAGAAGAGAAGACTGAGGGGAGATCTCATCAACACCTATAAATACTTAAAGGGAGGGTGTCAGGAGGATGGGGGCAGTCTTTTTTCAGTGGTGCCCAGGGACAGGAGAAGAGGTAACAGGGACAAACTTGAACATAAGAAGTTCCATCTGAACATGAGGAGGAACTTCTTTCCCGTGAGGGTGGCAGAGCCCTGGGAGAGGCTGCCCAGGGAGGTGGTGGAGTCTCCTTCTCTGGAGACATTCCAAACCCCACCTGGACACGTTCCTGTGCGACCTGCTCTGGGTGCACCTGCTCTGGCAGGGGGTTGGAGGAGATGATCTCCAGAGGTCCCTTCCAACCCCATAGGATTCTGTCTGTCATTCTGTCAAACTGGCCACTGTGACGCCTCTCCCCACTTGGCAACCGCGGCCAGATGAGTAAACCCCAGGAGAGATCATTACTCTTCACTGGCTGGTCTGGAAATACCTCAGGCTTCACCATAAATGTTTGAGGACACGACAAGAGGCATTTTTCACGCTCGAGAGATGCAGGCCCTCGGTATCCGAATGCATCATTCACAGCGCGCTGCCCTCTCTGGCCGGCTCTCCCGCTGTCTCACCACCCTCACTGCCGTGGGAAGCAATGCCAAAAAGCACTTAGCCTTGAAATAAGTTAAATCATCTTCCTCACAGCATCCCAGGATAACGTTTATCCTCTTTGCGTTGTGTAATCCAAAGCACTAAAAACAGTCACAAACACATTGTAAAGAATCATCCAGCTCATTACCAGGCAAAATTAATACCCAACTCAACATCCCAAGCAGTAAAAAAACTCCCTAATCCCACCAGCCCAGGGAAGAATGCTGCGAGCTGGGTTGAGAGGAGTTTTCTACAGTAACATGATGAGAAAAACAGCACCGGACATCACTGCTAAAGTGATGGAACATCAGGATACTGGGGTGTACTTGGAGATGGGTGCCCATCTCTTGGTGGCCACAGGTGCCAGAGCAGTATGGCGGAGGGCTGCAGCCTGCCAGCAAGAAAACAGCATAAAGGCAGGAAAAGAACGAGTTTTGGTCAGGACTCTCTATTCAATGGTGGGTATTTTTTCCCCTCCTCACTATAAACTGCAGAACCATGTGCAGAGTTCAATTAAAAAAACCAAACAATTATCGGGATCATCATAGGGCATATTCTGGTCAGAATTGAAGCCCATGACATGCCAAGCAGCAAACAAACCTGTGTTTTTAGGGAAAACTGAAAGGCATCTGGGGTCGACCCTTCTGGGCATGACTCGGAGCCAGAACATTCACATGGTGCCACCAGAGGCAGCCAATCACTTTTTCTATGGAAAGGTTGTATTCCCTGTGACGTGTGACTTTATTGCTACCTAAGTCATAAAGAGTTCACAAATAATCTAATAAGTAAGAATAACCACCCACCGCAGTCAACGTGAAAAGATGTTTCAAGATAAATACATTATTGGATACAAATTCCTAACCATTTTCACTGCTGCTGTTGTGACATTCTGCACTGGAAACCTTACAAAATCCTACCCCAATTTCAGGGAACCAAGGTGTCCCAGCTTTCTGGACAAAGTTATCATGGCTAGAATGGCTTCTCATGGTTTAAAAAGAGAAATAAAGTCAAGAGCAGCTCTCTAGTGTGAACAAAACCTGGTTCATCCTTTTGGGTGGATGGATGGTTGGTTCAGCAGAACTTCAACCACGTATCTAATGTCCTTTATTTTCTTTTACATTTCTCTTTCCCCTTCTTTTCGTGTCTGTAATTGGGGAGGTATCAAGCTTGGGAAGTCACCCCAACATGATTCCCAGCACATGGATGGGAACACACCCTGCCTCTGCCCATTTGATCAATTGGACAAACCTCTACAGCTCACGTGCAGAAGCAAAGGAGCCTACCAAATGTTTTAATATTAGCAAATGGGAGAGAAATCTCCCACTTCTGCTCTCCTGGCCCTATACAGTCCTGATCTTCTCTTGAATCAGCACCCAATAAAAGCTCCTCCAGAAGAAAATAATCTGTAGTTTTCTGCTCTATTGGTTTCTGCAGGGTTGTTGAATTTTATCAACTCATAGAGGGATTAAGCACCAGAGAGCGAAAACAGAAAGCAGGGAAATAGCAAAGAGTAGAGAGGAAAATCCCCAACGAGGGGCACAAACCTGCGTTACCAGTACCCCACAGCAACTGGGATGCTGTGCTCCTGCTGGAGAGCCCTGTACCTTCCATAAGCAAAGGCACTCCATGGATTTCAGGAGCTGTTTCAATTGCAGTTCACTTGTGTGTGAACTGTGACCACTGCAGTACTCCAGCAAAACTCTAAATCCTACCAAATTCACAGCTAGAGAACAGCACAGACTGTCTTGGCTTGTGATGTGCAGCAAGGGAGGGAGCTACTACCAGTTTCCCCAGTCAGAGACCCACCTTTAGCACTGTGGTGAGCAGGGAGGGCACAGCATCTGCAACACGTCTCACTTGTAAAGACACAGGAGAGCCCGACACCTCTATTGCACCATCAGAAATAAGATGTTTGCCAGAACTCCACACCCCATGTCCTGGGATGGTTGGGAAAATGTGGACATTCAGTGGCAGAAGCGGAGCCGAGCGCTGCCGACAGTCTGGCCCCCGGGGCTTGCATCGGGGAGGGGAATGGAACGGAAGGCAGAGCACATCATTTGGGGAGGGTATTTAAATATTAACCGCTGACAAGAGCACCAGCAGTGCTTTGATGAGCACACATGAGGAGGACACACAGTACGGCAGCCAGAGTCTCATTTAATCGGAATTAAGGAGCCAACACGCTTTTAATTACATCTTTAGCCAGGTACTCAGAGGTTTTTGTCACATCGGCTCTGGACCAAGATTGTGGGTTATTTTTATACCAAGTTTTTACCAACACTTACAGATTTCCTCATCTCCCTGTCACTTCCCTGCCTTTGCTTTTATTATAATTCCAGAAGAATCCACAGAGGGGAAAGGCAGCTTGCACTTTATTTTAAAACAGGTATCATCTCTTCTGTAGCGTTTGCAATGCAAATGTCCCACATTTTGCTGGCAGATGAGCACTCACCAGCTAAATCTAACTACACTGCTCAAACAGATAAACCCAGGAGCCAAACTCACTCATATTAGATATCTACCCAGTGCTGACATGGGTTCACAAATAACTATGGAAAGGCAGAAAATTCCATTAAGAGTTATGGCAAAACTCTGTATAATCTAGTGTCACTAGGAAGCTCAATAACTTGTTGTCATTTCAGATTCTTTATATTGCCATAATCCGTGATAGCGTCTGCATACCTGCTTGAGAAATTTGTAGCTTCCTTATTGCCCACTGAGGGACCCAAATAAATACATGAGAGGAAATAGCTCAAAACTAACAGCAATGAAAAACACTCAGGTAAAAGCTTTTTCTGTGGCTTTCCAAGGCAGAGACAGCACCATGCTGAAGTTTAACCCCCTAATGCTGATGATGCGTGTGGCAAAGTATTGGAAAATAAAATACAACCTGACCAGCGGGGTTTTTGTGAAAAAGGACAGTAATGAAGATCACACACCAGCCTAGGAAACCAGTGACAACCTCTGCTTTGCAGTTGTTTCCCAGGGATGTTACATCCCCTCTTTCCGCCTCGCTGTTCCCTCTCCATAGTGCGTGGAGAAGGAGAGCAGAGCCCTGCATCACTCCCAGGATTCTGCCAGGATAATATTAAAGGCTATGAGGTGCACAGATCAGGAAAATAAGAAGCAGGTGAGTAATTGCTGAGTTAACCCCGTTCATGGGCTATTTGTAGAACCTCTAACCCTAAATCAACTTTGTTTTATTGAAACAGGAATGCGGGCTGTTGCCAAGAGTCTCTGTTGCAGGAGCTGCTGGTTGACACTGTCACCGGGACGTGGATGGCATAACGTCCTGGAGTCAAACTGTACCCTATGGAAGTCAACATGCATTTCCCAACGACCCCTTCTCCATGCATGAACAGCTGTGCAAAGAATCACTTCCAGCAGAAATTTCTCTTTTTTGCACTGGGGCTTTTGGCTGGAGAATATAACGGCAACCGTCTCTGCCTTCAGAGGGTCTTTTCGTCGTTCTGGTACCTTCTTATCACCAGTCCATTCAGATATACCCAGTTTCCTCCATTGCTCAATAGCTGTGAGCCCACCAGCAGCCCGCTGAGCAGCGTGCTCAACACCTGCACTAGGATGTTTATTTTCTTCAGCCTCTCCCCAGGAATTATCCCAGCCAAGGACGTCAAACCACTATGCAAAATAGAATTTAAAAGCTTCCCTCTGTGAAGAAGACATCATCATTCTTGCCACTGACAAAGGGAAACCTGATGCACAGAGCTGTATTTTTTTATAGAAGACAACATTTATATAATATTAATATTTTGCCCCAAGCAACAAGAGGCTTTCAGGAGAGCCAGCCAGACGTCTCCATCTTTCGGTCACCAAACACGTCTGAATCCAGCACAAAGGAAGAGGAGCCTGCAGGCTTCCAGGTTTTGTTTTAAATCACCAGTATCGTTACAGCCAACGTGGGCTGACCCTGCTGTGAGACGAGGAAGATGAAGTGCCTAATGACCCGTGCTCAGCCCCGGCCCTGGCACTCACTTTAAATCATACGTCAGACAAGTACGGTCACGAAGCTCTCCTTTCCAAAGCCTCTGATACAACAGGGTGTCTGACGAGTGGCTTTGATCGGTTATTGATCATAACCATTATTCCTGGACTGGAGGAACAGCAAAGTGCGTGACGTGTTCTTCTCCATGACCCCGTCTCCCAGTCCTCAGACACAACTGCACTGCTGCCCCCTGCTCCTGCCCCCAGCAGCCGCTTTGAGGACGAGGATCCTCAACAAAATAATAAAACTGAGCATGAATCTGTTCTTTGGAAAACATTTGTCTTTCTCTAGTAACTTAAAGAGAAAGAGCAAAGGTGCAACACTGAAGGGCTTCTACCACTCAGCAGCATTAACTCTTTTCTCTCTTCCCACGCTGCCAAGAGCCAGAAATAAATCCAGATCTTGAGAGATCTATATAATCTAGATCACCTGGATGGGCTAAGAAGAAACTGTGTGCAAAACGAGGTGCCAAAGTCTAAGAGCTCACAAACCATTAAGATGAGTCAGGTTGTTAATTCCAGATCAAATTCCCACAGACGCTGGGGAGGTTCCAGCCAGGAGTCAAATTTGGCAGCTCAATCTCTACAATGGCCCAAACCCAAAACTCGTAAGCAACAAACACCAAATCCTTGGCTGAACCCCTGGGTTTGAACATCAAGAGACCAGTGTGTCCCCAAAATCCAGACATTGGCTTAAACAGCTGGAGATTTAGGGAAAAAAAAACCAAACCAAAACAACAACCAACCCCCAGACAAACAAAAAACCACTACAAAACCAACCACCTGAAATCTTTTAATTGTCTTGTGTTTGAGCTTCACCTTTCTCCGTGCTACACAGTGACACCAAATGCATTATGAACACTTTGATGTCCAGCTCCAGCACTGGAGTGTTTATACTGGCATTAGAGGGTTCCTGATGGGTTTTCAAGCCAACACAGGAGTAAGTGTTGTCTACACAGACCCAAGCCAGTATAATTACAGGGAGCTCACTTAACTCTTGGGGCTGGATTCAGAATCATCTCAATTAATGACTTTTCACCAGCCTACCCCCCATCCTATGGCTCCACAGTCTTACACAAATACCCCACCGCAAGGAAAGGACAG
>JAOXJK010000007.1:10492324-10506629 GCA_025774025.1 Xenus cinereus
AAAGGACAGGGTAGGACATGTGTAAGGGGGGACAACATACAGTGTGATGTATTGTCCCATCTTCTCTTTTTCAGCTACATCCTCTCACGGTGCTAAAACCAACACATCTTCCCTTTTCAAATCCAGGCAGAGACAAACAAGTAATTCATGTCTTACCCTGATAAGACGCCCAGCACCAAGTTGAGCATGAAGAAAGAGCCAATGATGATGAGAGGGATGAAGTAAAGCCAGTTCCAGGTATTTCCTGCAGCATCATTTGTCTGGAAGTGAAAAGAAAGGGAGAGAGAAAAAAACAAATATTAATCAGCATCAGAAACAAATACAGAAAGTGCAGGGCAGGGGAGATTCCATTCAGATTTCCATAGGGCTGTCCACCACTGATGTACTGGTCAGCTCTGTTGTGTTCACTGGTTCAAACGCCAGCAAAAGAACTGATGAACCAAGCTGATTGTCCCACTGGTTCGTCATCAGCTCCAGGGAGAAGACTCATCTAACTCCACAGCTCTGGGCCGACCTGCTGCTGGGCCAAAACACGCTTTTAGGAGACCTACCTCCTTGCAGCCTTTCTACACTTTCCCACCTCAACTCTGACTTCCCACCTGCTGAGCATCAGTGTCATCTTTAAATCCGACTTGAGACACACAGCAACGGGAGGGAACCCGCAGCCTCCCGTTAATCTCTGCTGCAATTAAGGCAGAGAGTGGCAGCGAGCCCAGAATCCACACAGAGCAGGAGAAGACAAGAAGTCTGCAAGAAAACGAGGCATCTTCAGTACGGCTGTAATTCCACTTCTGCTTACTCAGCACTTTGGGCTTCTGTCATCAAAACCCCATCTGAGGCTCCCTGAGTAAGCAGCAGCCTCCATGAAGGGGAGGAACGGGTGGGTTAGTTTATGACAAAGTTTCAGCATTCATCAGTCACAAGGGAGCTCTTTAAGGAGCTGCTGAAAAGGAACATGCCACACGGCCATTTACCCAAGCCAAATGCCAAGCAAAATGCAAATTCTCCTCTTGCGAGTGAAGAATGCAGCAGTTTGAGAAGCTCATGTTGGATGGAAGGGAGGGGACAAGGGAAACCAAAAGAAAAGACCTAAAGACATTCTCCTCCTGCCGCGGAGGGTACAGAATAACACAAACACAGGGATCACCTACCTGCCCAACCACAGAGGCTGGCAGGGACCGCAGAGGAGGGCTCTTAAACACCAACTTGCACAAAATGCCTTAATTCTGACTGATATTGGTGCCTTTTACTTATTATCTGTGGTGGTTTTTGGTCACTATTCCCAATGATATTTGCAAGCGTTAATTGTGCTTGCAGAAGGATTTACAGCAAGAGGAAAGGCTTTAAATGCATCCATGGAGTTTTCAGCCACGCAGGTGCTTGATGCCACCTCGAAGTGTCTCTGCATAAATACAAGTCACCCAATAAACAAGAAAAACCAACCTGCAATGTGGGTGACCGATGTCATAAGCATTTCTTACGGGTGATAACACTTACAGCACTGATGCAAGTAAATACCTTCTGAGATGTTTTTAATATGGTGCATATCTGCACAAATTCTTCCTCCAGGAGCATACTCTGGCTCAAACACATGACAAGCTTTTCTCCAAATAGCGAACATCTTCAGAAATATCTATGTCAGTTGATCAGTGACTCACCCGAGAGGAACAGGGACTAACTAACCTCGCCATAAACCACCCCTGCTAAAGGCAAAACCAGCGCGTGACAGACTAAGGAATCTGAAGAGAAAACAGGCTGGTGAAACGAGAGCAGAAAGATGGGGAAAACTCTGCGCAGCCCAATTTCTCATTATAATTTTTTTAATGTCTTTTACGACACCTGTCATCCCACCCCAGCAGCCCCATGTCTCTGTTCAATGTTTTCTCTTTCCATTCCTCTCTGCTGTTAGCTGTTTCCTTTCCCTGTTCTCTTCCACCACGTCTCTACAGAGGGATCAGAGGAAAAAAGGACACTCATCCTCAGCGCTTCTTCCCCCATCGTGCGGGGAAAGCGCCCGGTGCAGCCCCATCCTGCCCTCCTGTGATTCCAGAGCAAAACCCCCGGGTTCATATTGAGAGGTTGTTCTTCAATTCACATTTTGTCAACCGAGGTGGCAGCCCCCCTGTCTCCGGTCAGGGCATCCCATTCAGCGTGGCTGGGGACAGCCATCAGCCAGGCACGGGGGGCTGGAGAGCCAGCCCGCGGGGAAGAGCTGGAGGAAGGGACCAGATGGGAGGAGGGAAACCACACAAACATGCAAAGGAGAGTGCAGTAGGTTCATTGCTGCCAAATGATCGTTTATCATTTATTTATTCATTTGAAGCCCAAACTTGGCGACAGATCCGCAATTCCATGCCACGATCAAAGCCCTTAAAAATGAAATGTGCTGAAATATGACTAATTAGCCACCCTCCTCTGCGCATTTGCTAGACTACCTTGTGAAGGGTAGGGACTCAGCTCTGTTTGCTCTGCCTCGCACGCAGGGATCCAGGACAAATTAGAGGGCAAAACACCAGGCAAAAGGGTCGACAGAAAACCTCTCCTGATAAATCAGAGCCATCAGGGACATGCAGCATCTTTCCCAGAGCTCCCAAGTACTCTTAAACCCAATCACAGTTCATGCACTGGCTCTGCCATGGTGAGACTCTTTAATGAATCCAACGTGTTTGCTGTCAGGAAAACCAAACTCCTCTGCTCCAGGGAAAACCTCCAGAGCTCACAGGCACCCCTGGATGTGCTGGACACAGGAGGCAGCCCTCCATCTGCAGAGCCACCAGGGCTCGGGCTGTGGCCCAGCTGCAGGCTTCCTCATTAAGCAGGATGAGCCAAGAGATCAAATCAATTTTTATGTTCCAGCTAAAACATTTCACTGGTGTAACGCCTGGCTGACTGTCAGGGCTAGTGGATCCCAACCACAGGTCTGACCCGGCAGGGAAGAAGGAGAAATGAAATATTTTTCACCATATGCCAGAATTACATCCAAATACAAGCTTACGGGTGGGCTCCCTCGCTGCTGCATCAAACAGCTCGCGTCCCTTAAACTCGACAGCACAAGACTCACACGGGGAAGGTGCTGCACGGGGGGAAACTGAGGCATGTGAAGTCTAAGGGACACTTTTAGGGTTGCAGTAAAGACCCACAGAACTGTACCTCAGCCACCTACAGACCACACGAACTCTCCAGTCCCTGGAATGCTCTTCCCAACAGCCCAACGTTCACCACAGTCCCCTCTGCCCAACCTCTTCTCAGCTCCAAGGTGCTTCCACCCACCCTCCAACCTGGCACTTGTATCAAGGTACATCCACTCTGCCAATTCACAAGTCACAGCTGGAACCTCTTTTCCCATTTTTTTTTTTTTTTAATGCTAAAATTCCAACCTAAATCCCCACAGCATCCTTCTAGCCTCTTCCACGTGACCCTGCTTCACCATCATCCACCCCAGAGCCTGATGCCATTGCTCAGCAAGAACACCCAGGTCACATAAAGCTTGTCCTTCGGCATCCGGCTCTGTTGGCTCTCTGCACAGCTGCCTTTAAGCAAAGCTGGGGAAGGGAGGGGGGTGTTTTCTCCTCCCTTTCACACAGCACAGAGCATATTGCCAGGATCTCCAAGCCATGACAGCAAAGCCACCTCTCTACCAAGACAGGTGGGTGAACATGTGTCACCTATAACAAACACAGAAGACAACAAGCTTTTGTCATGCAGGGAGATTAACGCCCTGAGCTCCCAATAAAGCCAAAGAGATTGGAGCATGGTCCAGCAAAGCAGAAGATGCTTCCTCCCACGGCCAAGCCTTATGTGACTTGTCCAACAGCGGAGAAAGGCCGGTATTAATACTCGCTTTTGTCTCTCAGACAGAGCGAGCCATTAGGCCACTGCTTCATTATGTTAACAAGATGGCAGCTGCACCTAATTATTAACTCATTTAAAGATATGTTTTGAAACAATGGACTTGAAAGCAGCTTACTGCTGCTTGCAATGTGCTGCAGAGGCCAGAAATGCTTTTATATTACCTTTCATCTTCCTTTCTGTGGCCCTGGCCGTTGCCTGTGTTCCCTTGTGCCTGGTTGCCCTGGAGTGAGGTTCTCCTGCTGCTGGGGCTTCTTGCAAGACTAGATGCAGCTCTGCTCCAGCCAGCTCCATCCCATCACCTTGAAATGGTCAACCAAGCCCTGCCTGCTCCAACATCCTTCTCCCAACCTGTCTCCATCCCAGCAGCTCTCCTGGGACCCTGCTGACATCCAGCCCAGTGTTTCCTACAGCTGGGGCATCACCAGGGGAGCCCCGCAGCCCAATCCCACACACTGCTGACTTCAAACAGGGCTGATCAAAGGCAGCAGGAGCAGGTTTTGGAAGGAGAAGGAGCATGTAAAGACTCCACAGTACTTCCTTGCCACTGAGGCTCCCACCAGCACTGGGGAGTTACTGGGAAAACTATGACAGCCCCTGCAGCAAAAAGAACCCAGCAGCCCCCGAGGAAGGAAAGGCCATGCAGGTTCTACCAGGGTTGCTCCATCACAGTTTGCATCAGTGATGAGATCCTGGTTCTGGAATTCCAAAATAACACACACACAATTAAGTGAAATTTGGTTTACACACAGCCTCCTGAACAGGCAAGTGGCTGCCTCTGCTCAACGGGTTCCTGCAGTTTTGGGAGATTTACAGGCTGCAAATTAGAGCAAGTCAAATACCGAATAATCCCCAAAATCCTGCCCCCGGTTTTCTCTAAGACAACAGCATAGTTGCCCACAACCTCCCACTCTTCTCCGCCTTCTGCAACACAATCTAAATCTGTATTTCATGTGGCAAAAAGATTGGGGGATTCCCATGTACCCAAGCATGTGAGCCCCTGACCAGCAGCCAGCAAACTGGAATACTAAATCCATGCCCCGAGGATGAATTTCATGGATCTGCAATCCGGAGCCCACAGCTCCTCCCAGCCAGCACAAGAAGACCTTCCACCACTCCACGCTGCCCACAGCCTCATTCAGTGTGTGCCAAGGACCAAACAAGCCAGGCAGTGACAGCACATGTTTAAATATCTTATTCAAATAACCTATTAAACATTGCTCAACCTGATTAAATCCTCTTGGGCAACACAAAAGTGGAGGACAAAGACCTTTGCCATAGGAAAGTGCCGGGTGGTGCGTGGCAGGGACTGATTGCCCTGATTGGAGACTGTTGTCCTGCCATGAACCTAAGCAAAAAAAATCTCACATTTCAGCTCCTCATTTCCAGGATTCTGATCAAAACACCACCATTCTCTTTGCTCTCCTCCCAGAATCATCACTCTTTCCACTTGCAGTTCTCTACTGGGAGGAAGAGAGTGCTCAGTGATGCCCACACACAAGGTTACACCAGTTGAACTCTATCACTGCAGACCCACATGTGAACACACCGACTTTACGGTAAACCAATAATTAACATAAACTATAGAGCCTTCCTGATGACTTTGACTTGCACTCGGGAAGGTGCTGGCGAGGGTGGGATGTCAGTGCCAGGCACTGACCATGCAGGGGACATTGACCCTTCAGGCCAGATCCACTTCTGTACCTACACCTCCGTGGGTGCGTTTACCATGATGCACACTCACTCCTGCTCACAGCTGGAGCTGAGATGCACTCCAAGCTGCATGGCTCAGGGACAAATTCCCTTCTGTTACTGCTATGGGTGGCAGGCACCTCTCCAGAGAGGAGCTATACAGCAGCCTTCACCAGAGCTCCTCTGCCAGCACCTAAAGACAGCCAAAATACCTTTATGGGTGTTCATCTGCTCACTTTGGAGCTTCAAATAAGACCTTCAGGGCAGCGTCTACAGAAGTGTGAAGTCCCAGACCATCCTACCATGTACCAGCACCAGCCTGGGCACCAAGCAGGACAAGATCTAGACTGCTCCTGCCAGCAGATCTCCAGGGAGGGTTCCCTGGCTGTGCAAAGACACTGCTTTGGGCTCTCAACCTGTTAGAAACCCATTTAGACTCCGAGTTACTCAACTTTTTTACTGGCAAAACAACAAAGCAACATTTTTTGCCTCTGAACAAAGAGCCATTCTACTGCTTACACGAATTTCTTCTTTCAGCCACTTCCGACAGGAGTAGCAAACCCGAGACAATTGCCCTGCATCTCCGAGGAAGAAATTCTGCCATCGCTTTGCTCAGCACATTGTCCATCAATGTGAAAAACAAGCAATTAATGGGCTAACATATAATCCTTTAGAAAGGTTTCCAGAGTAGGGTTCAATAAAGAAGGGATCTAATTTAACAGATACAGCCAAAGCTGAAACACCACAGACCATTAGTGCTTTACTATGTTTTTAATCAAAATGTATAGTACACCTACAGTTTACTCACTTTAATCTAATCAATGGCAGAGCCCGACTTATTTGGGGCAATTAAACTGTAATCTTCCCTTAGATAAGTGCTTTTGCATTGAGGAAAACTCTCAGCTGTCTTCAAGAGATGAACTCTATTTACCCTTCATCTGATTTTTCACAATTCTCTCCTCACTAATTCTGTTAATTAACGACACTATTTATGGTTGATTTATTTCTATCTGTTCCTATTCTTCAGATTAGGTGAACACAAAAATTACCAGGAACAAAACCAAAAAAAAAAAAAAATTAAAAGTGTGTACAATAAGCACACGGAGCCCTGCCTTACCCAGCACATTTTCTCTAGGCACCAAGTAACTCCCGTTGAGCTCTTCATCAGAGACAGACCAACCTTGCGCAAGAAGGTATAAGGGCAGAAAATCCAAATCTGCTGAGAAAAGACATTCCCAGTTCAGTCTGTGGAATCAGTGATGACCTACTCTAGTCACAAAACAGTCCCAGACTCAAACAACAGTTAAACCGGTCACTTCTGTGGGACGCTACATAGTCCACATCACCGTAATATCCCAAGGGTCGATCTTCACTTACAGAAAGTGAGAAGTGCTTTTACAGATGGAGACCCGGCTATACTGGCTCCGTATGAACTGAATTGGATCCAGTCCAAACCTAACTCATACCTGAAGTCCCTTAATATGTAGCTGTGGTCAAGCATAAATTTTGCCTTTTCTAAGAAATGTTCATTGTTATTTGCGCTGTGTTTGTAAGCGAATTCCCTGGTGGGAAGTCCAATCCCATCCTGCTGAAAGCCCTGGAGAAAAATACCTCTGGCCCCAAAATCCAGCCCAGTGGAGTGCTGGCCAATGTATTTGTCAGATTAGAGCATGAGACACTTGGCTTCCCCCCTAAAAAAATCATCTCAAGCCTAAAATCTAGCAGTACAGTGACTAGCTTTATTGTATTTCAGGAGAATATCTAGGAGATAACAAAGGGACCTTGATCTCCCATCAATAACATACTGGGAAGAGCTGAGGAGAAAGTACAGCACCTTCCTTGCATCCCTGAGAAAGTCTTACCTTGACATCTCATTCAGTAGAACAGTGAAATATTTTTTCCCTTTTCCATTTATTCGATTACCAAAAAAGGTATTATAATTTATTACTTTTCAAAAATATTAATTTTTCTCCTTTTTTTCCTTACTTTTTTTTTCCCACATCTCTTTGGATCAGTTGAAAACAGAAGAAAATAAAATTAAATTTTTAAAAGGCTTTCATCTTCGAAGCCTTATATATCTTTTTTCACCCAGAAACACCACCAAGACCCTCACTGAGCACCCTATTGCTATCCCCAGCTTTACAGAAGGTGGAATTGGGTCACAGACAGGTGAAAGAACTGCTTTCACATTTCCCAGCAGACCAGCAAGAGAAGTTCCATCTCTCAAGCCCTTACCCAATGTGCTGGCTTATACAAAGTACCAGAGTCTGCAAGATAGCCTTTTTTTTTTCCCTCCCCTAGTTCCAGTTTAAATACCATCTTGGCACAAAGTCAGTCCAATAACTTTGGTTACTGACTTTCAGATGTTACAGTCCATTTGCAGAGAGCATCTGGTGTTGAGCTCTGCAGGGACGTGGCAGCCGGGGGTGGGGGAGAGCTGGCGATTGACCCTTCTGGGCAGAATTAAATTGGCAGAGAGGTGCATTTCCGACGGATGCTCAGGGGTTGTACCACCTCCGGGTGGGAGATGACAGAGCACCTGCCTGGTGTGCTCATTTCTGTGAAGGATAAAACGGGCTGGTTAATGAAATTAGCAGTCAGCCCAAATCACACTCCTGTGTGTGCTGAGTACAGCAAGACAGGGTTGGATCGGGGTTGAGGTGCCCACCTTGGGCATCCCTTCACTTGGAATCAGTGGGTTCGGGTCATTCAGAGCAGGTGCCCTTGTGTATGGGGGTGGGGGGGTGAATCGGAAGAACCCCCAGTCCAGCCACCTGCATGGAAATTTGGAGTCAAGCCTAACCACTGCATCTTGTGGTTTTGTCTGCTTCCACGTGCTTTGAGGAAAACTCTTTAGCTGGAGGTTCCATGTATAGCTTGGGATGGACAGGATCTCAGGAAGCCCTGAAGTCCAATGAGGTCCAGCTAACAACTTGAGCTTGAAGAATCTCCTTCTAAAGCACATTAGGTTTGTACTTCCTGTACCTTTTTGGAAGGTGACAAGCGGGTTTTGGACACTGGGAAGGATTTCATGGCTGAGGATGTGTTTTCTGGGCACTCTTTGGGATGGGGTACCCATTGTAAGGACCACCAGTTGTAAGAAAAGCATTCAGAGAGCCCATGGCCTCTGTGCTCCTTTTTACATCAAACCTTGGCCAAAGGCAATCATGTTCTGAGTGCAACCTGCCTGCTCAAAGCAAACTCTCCAGGAGGAGATGCTCTAGACTCTGAGCACATTTACACCCAAATCAGTGTTTCTGAGAAGATGCTCTCTCTCCCTTCACAGAAGGTCCTTGGGTTATTCCACTCTTCCTTTTTACATTCAGGATGGAGGTTAGTCTACTGCTGTCATAATGACCCACCTTGTCAAAACCCCCTGGCTATTCCCTCACATCCATTCGTAGCTCCTGGTTCCCAAGTGATGAAAAAACGTCAGAAAATCCTTTGAGTCTCATGACATTAAAATCAACGCTGTTTTGAAACAAAATTAATCCTTCTTCTCCCAAAAAGGGGTCGTTTGCATCCAACCTCACAGCCACCTGCTGTTTAGAGGAGCGGAACACAGAGTTGTTCACTGCTAGGATCGCAATCTGAGCATTTCACCAAATGCAAACTGCTACTGGCCCAAGACCACACACAACCAGCCTCCCCTGCAGACTTTAAAAGCCCTGGTAGCACCAGATATGGGTAAGGGGTGAGACAGCAAGCCTGGCATTAGTTTTTATCTCCTTGAATCCCATCCGAATCTGTCACAAGCTTGGGGTTTTAAAATTAAAGCATCCCTTTGGTGGTGTTGGGGGAAGCTACACAAGAGCCTACCCAGGGCAGGAGAACGCAGAATGCAGCAGCAACCCCTACCTGAGCAGAAGGCAAGAGGGGTTATAGATTCATTTCAGAAAATCGTGCTGAAAGCATAGCTTAATTTACACGCATCTATCACTTTGTATTCTCAGAAGCCACAGTCTTACTGTCACTGCCATTATCGTCACACCAGCAAGATTAATTGGCAAAAATGCCTTTTTATCCCCCCCTTCTAAACATACCTAAAGCAGGGAATGCTACAGTCCTGCCTGCCCCCTGCCTTCACACCAGGCAGCGGTGCCCACCCGCACAGCTTGGAGGGAGTCCTGCCCAGCGTTCCACCCGAGAAACCACTATTTTCCAGACAAAGCCAATGCTCCGCAGAGATAACTCAGATCTTGCTGCCTCTCCGCAGGGTTAGTTGTCCTCATGGCTCTGACGTGGCCATGCTACATCCAGCCCCAGAGCCACCCCCTCCATCCCTGGAGGTCCCAGAACCACCACCACAGCGCGTCTGAAAATCAGACACACCGTACTCAGGCAACAAGTGTGACACGTGTGCCTTGTGCTTCCCCTGTAGACATACAGACACCCGAAGCATAAGGTGAAGCATATCTACCCCCATCGCAAACCAGAACAATGTGGATCCACTGTTTCAGGAAGAGAAATTCTTTTCACACAGCAGGCAGAGAAAACAGAGAGGGAAAGACAGCTCCAGAGGTATCTTCACATCACCAAACAAGAGGGCAAAGCTCCCATCAGTTTCTAACTGGGAGGAAATCCAGGTGGAAGCCTCAAACAGAGGAGAACAATGGTTACAAAAATAAATAAATAAATACACGCACATAGATAATTAGCCCTTTGTTTTTTGATTTTTTAAGCGTTTAGCTTTTCTTTCGAATAACAAGAGTTAGAAAGTCCCAAATAAGAGAACTATAATTCTCTTGAGCACATAAATCCGGGAGCCGGGCTTTCAGAGAACACCATCCAAATGCATAAAATCAACCCAAATACCAGAAGAATCTCAGTAAAATCCTAGAAGCTGGCAGCATTTTCATTTTGCTACAATACTGCTAGCCATGTACAAACACGTTTTAACTATAGTTGTTGCACGCAGTAATAATGTTAATTCAGCCAAGTTTAAATAGAAGCTAAATCCTTCCCTTTGTTTCTCCTCCTCCCCAGCCTTACAGAGCTGGGGAGATTGAAAAAGCAAAAACGCTGATGTTTTATGCCTTGATCCGAAGGCTTATGGCACCAATAAATCAATACGTAAATATGCTAACAGGATTTCTTGATAAAAAATTCATTCTTTCCCCTGCTAGTGTGGACTCACTCAGCTGCTTTATTCATGAGCCTGCCTGGCACTGCGAAAGCTCTTTCACTGTCAAAAATTACAGGCTGGCCAAGGGACTCTACTTTTTTTTTTTTTAATCTTTTTTTGCATTCTTTTATTTTTAAACAGCTGTGGACTTCAATTATGAATGTAAACTTGGTTTCGGCAATTCCTATTGGAGAGAGGTAATGCACATTCACGATAAGGAAGGTCAGAGCTATGGTGGAGCTACTCAGGAGAAAGCGTTACCCCAGAAAACATGCAACTGGCCACCTTGGGAACCCACTGGGCAGTTGTGGCCCCAAAGCTGTCTGGAACATATGCTGTCTGTATTTTACATACGCGAGCACCTTCTGCAAGGTCACACAACAAGTTAACCACATCATGATGATAACAGAGCCCAGAAAGACCAAAGCTGTAACCAGAGGGACCCCAAAGCAGCTCATGGGCTACTTGCAACCCAAAGACCTTCTCTTTGGCTAGTAGTCTTCAGCTGTGACAGTGGACCAAGACATTGTTGATGACCACAGCACTCAGTCCGCTGGCCACTCAGCAGTGCCACTGGGGCATCCACACGAAGCCAGACCCATTTATCTCAACACCCAAAAACAAAGTCTAAGGAACAGCAAACCTCCCCTACCCTGCATTCAATAGTCATCAGAAATCTAAAAGCCAAATAGCCAGGAAGACCAAGTAATTCAAATAGTTTCACCTAAATGTGACTCAAACTTAAACGCGTAGGGGGCAGCCAATTCATCCAGCAAAACTCCAAGATATTCTACAATTCAAACACAGAATGATATGGAGTTGGAAGGGACCTCTGGAGATCATCTCAGCCTGTCAGAGCAGGTCCACCTAGAGCAGGTTGCACAGGAACGTGTCCAGGTAGGTTTGAATGTCTCCAGAGACGGAGACTCCACCACCTCTCTGGGCAGCCTCTTCCAGAGCTCTGCCACCCTCACAGGAAAGGAGTTCCTCCTCATGTTCAGATGGAACTTCTTATGTTCAAGTTTGTCTCTGTTACCTCTTCTCCTGTCCCTGGGCACCACTGAAAAAAGCCTGGCCCCATCCTCCTGACACCCACCCTGTAAGTATTTATAAGCATTGATCAGATCCCCCCTCAGTCTTGTCTTCTCCAGACTACACAGACCCAAGTCCTTCAGCCTTTCCTCCTCAGAGAGATGCTCTAGTTCCCTCATCACCTTCGCAGCTTTTTGCTGCACAAGCAACCAGCACCACAGGTGCCTCACGTAGTTATCTTCAAGTTTCTTTCTCTGAGCACACAACTTGCTTTCTGAGGAGGCGGAGAGAACCCTGCCAAGCTCCCACACAGGGTTACCAGAGGCTCTTGGAGTTGGATTGTTTGAGGAATGTTGCTCCTTGAAAAACAGGCACTGCTTTCAGGTTTGAAATTCTTGGAAAGCAAGAGTTCTTTACACGTCATTCATCGCTTGAGAATACTCATGTGTAAGTCAAGTTATACTTTGAATAAATTCAGAGCTCTCATGATGTTTTTTCTCGTACTGCAAAACCAACCAGCAAAGCTTCAGGTACCTTCTGTCTTTCACTGAAGGGCCAAAGCTGTCCTCAAATGTACTCCTAAAGTTGTAAGGAGAGAGGAATACACACACTTACGTATACGCACAAACACACACATTTGGTTTGGTTGCTCACAGATATCTGCAATATTTACATAAGCATAAGGATGCCTTCAGACCAAAATAGAGGTTTTCTTGGTCTAGTGAGTAGACACAGAATAAGCTTTTCCTCCCACTCAGCAGCCCCTGTGGCCCACAGTCCCTACCTCAGCAAGACAGAGCCAGTCCCTCCCTCAGCAAGACATGGACCCATTCCCAGAACACTGAAACAATCCAATACTCAATCATTTTCTGACTTTGAACGTAGAAAATTGTGGATCAATGCCCAAAAGCACTGTAGATAACAACAGTCCTAAGAATAACATGCAGGCTTCCTCCTCATCTTAAATGCAGATCTAGATTCTTCCCAAAAGAATAAAGGCCGAACACCTCAAGCACTCATTTTCCCCTCCAAATTTTGCAGGCAAAAGCTTCCCAAGAAATTTTCAATAGCAGAAAACTGTCTAAATGAATTAAAGTCTTGATTCCATTAGATAAAATTATAACAATAGGCTATTACGTGTATGCATTCTTCGGCAGAAGATTGGGATTGTTCAAGAGTATCGATCTATTTAGGTTAAACCACCTTCTGATTTTGTCTACTAATGAGACTACCTTCAGCTTCTCCCCCAGCCAATTATAAGCAGAAAATATCCTTGCAGATACATCTACTGGTCACAGAATGCAAACTTCAGAGCATGGCAAAAATCCCAAGTCCTTTGTCAATGCAAACCCTATTTCTCGGGACAGGAGTCCAAAGGTCCTTTTATTACTACCATGTTCCTGCCTCAGACAAAACAAAAGAACAGTTGGTCAAGATCCTCTCAGCTCCTCCTAAAGATGTTTCACAAGATTTTATTAAGATGTTCTAAATAGAAACGGACTGTCTGTTACAGGAGACAAGAAGAAAACAAAAAAGATTTTTCTTAACCACAAGCCTTGCCAAGTTGTTCCAAATTTGAATGAAAACTATCTGTGAAATTCCAAATTTAATTTTGAAAATGTTTACTATAGTGTAAATTCACTAAGTCTGCAGAAAGTCATGAGACTGGCCCAGAGTTGCTCTTTTCCATATTCCAAGTCTTCACCAGGAGGGACACAGCAACAGAAGGTTTTACCACAGACCATGCTGCTAAACAAACAAACTGTGAAATAAGTAGATACATCCAGACATTTTTTGGTGTGTTAATGAGTAGGTGACTTAACTGTTACTAAATCACAGTTTCACATACTTCAAATTACACCTGGTCTGTTTTGGAAACATCTGGTCAAAAAGATGGGAAACATCCAGGTTTTTTTCCCCCCTCAGTTCCCTTCCATGCCATACGGAGCAGACGTGGAACCGCGGCTCTCCACTACTGGAAGGTTTCACCACACTCCAGTCTCCATCGATAACTCCTCCCTGGCCCCATGAGGAGGTGACCTCCGGACAGAGAGCCCAGCAGCTGGTAGCAGCATGACTATGGCACTCGAGGCTCTGCACAAAATAACTGCTCCAAATTTACCTGCTTCTCTCTTCAGAAAAAAACGAGCAAAGATTTTTAATCCAGCTAAATGACAATTGGTGCTGTATCCTGAGCTCTCACACGGCTACAAAGCCCTGCAGATGAACTCTCTCACTCTCACGTGATTTTTCAGTCTGGACACCAGGCAAGGTGGCTTTAATCTAAAGTTTCTCATGTTTCATGAGCTTTCATCTTGATTTCCCCAATTACTGGGCAATTTTCCTTCTGCAAGGGATTCACAAAAGATTTGCTGGATTTTGGTACAAGGAACACAAGAATATGAAAATGTTGCTGGAAAAAAACATCTGGATCAAAACCCTCCTATTTTAAAGTCTCTATAGCAATGAGAACTTTATTTGTTGGAATAAAAACAATGGGTCACCCAGAGAGGCTGTAGTTGCCCCATCCCTGGAAACATTCAAGGTCAGGTTGGACTGGGCTCTGAGCAACCTGATCTGGTTGAAGATGTCCCTGCTCACAGCAGG
>JAOXJK010000007.1:10506729-10520817 GCA_025774025.1 Xenus cinereus
ATAGCAAGGAGAACTTTATGTGTTGGAATAAAAACAATGGGTCACCCAGAGAGGCTGTAATTGCCCCATCCCTGGAAACATTCAAGGTCAGGTTGGACTGGGCTCTAAGCAACCTGATCTGGTTGAAGATGTCCCTGCTCACAGCAGGGGGGTTGGACTAGATGACCTTTTAAGGCCTTTCCAACACAAACCATTCTATAATTCTATAAGAGAAGGAGGAAGGCTTGAATGTCACCAGCTCTAACCCTGAAGGCAGGCAAAGGAGAACAATAGCACCTTCTGCCAAAGAGTAGCTCCAACTTGCACCTTGTTGTACCATGCCAACGGATTGACCACAGAGGACCTCTGCCCAGCAAACTGTTCCCCGTATCTTTACCCCCAACACGACACAGAAATCAGCCCTTATAACACCCACCTGCAGGGCTCCCTAAGCCCAGCACCCCTGAGCTGCCTGGCACCCGCACACCGACCATCCTGCTCATCCCACTGCTAAGTCACCTGGACACAACGTCACCCCAAAACACCCATGTTCCCCCTACAGCCTTTGTTCCTCTCCTGTACCCCAGGGCACGCGGTCTGCAGATTAAAGAGCAAAGACTTTCTCCCCAGGCACCGCCAGCCTCTTCTGTGGGAGAACCACCCGCAGGTATTTCAGGTTGCTGTAGGAACTACAGGAACAAATAAAGTCCTTGCTTTTGGTTTTCTCAGAGGCGTTCTGTTATTCCCCTCCTCTCCAACCACAGCTGTAGCAGTCATGGCACGAACAGACAGGCACACTTCTGAAAGCAGGCAGCTGCCTTTTTCATGCCGTGTAGGAAAGCAATTGTTGGGCACGTAAGAGCTGCTCGTACCCTCCGTGCTATGATGTTGTCAAGCTGCAAGCGCATTCCTTCAGCTGGAGTTTTCCCTTCCTGGCAAGCACTGATGATTAAGCTGGTGTTTGGAGAGATTTTCGTTTCTTTTCAGAGAGCAATTGCTCTGTTGAACCGGCTCTTTAAGTTTCTATGATGTGTGTCACTCTCCTCCTGTATATCTCAAATGTCTCCTATTAAATCTGGAGGTGGCCACCCCACAGTCATTTTGAATATACCTTCACTGAGACATTAAATAAAACACAGAAGATTCAGCGAGACACTTTAACTCTTGCTCAGCTTTACACATTTACTCAAGTGTTTTTCTGAACTGGGTAACTTACTGAATCAGGACTGAAAAGTCCCAATCCTTTTAGCCTTAGACAGAATGTTAGTCTTAGAGAGAAGGCTCCAGGGAGACCTTATAGCAGCTTTCCAGCACCTGAAGGGGACCTACAGTAGAGATGTGGAGGGACTCTGTGAGGGAATGTAGTGATAGGACACACGTTACAAGGGGTAACAGTTTTAAACTGAAAGAGAGGAGATTTAGATGAGATGTGGGGAAGAAATTCTTTGCTGTGAGGGTGGTGAGACCCTGACCCAGGTTGCCCAGAGAAGCTGTGGCTGCCTCATCCCTGGAGGGGTTCAAGGTCAGGTTGGATGGGGCTTGGAGCAAACAGGTCTGGTGGGAGGTGTCCCTGCCCAGGGCAGGGGGTGGCACTGGATGGGCTTTAAGGTGTCTTCAACCCAAAATATTCTATGAATGTCCATGCAGGCACAGAGTCACATGGTCTGTGTTTCCATATGGATGGTCCCTTCCAACCCAAAACATTCAATGATCCTGCACTCAAAGCCACTGGTAGGCTCTTGGCTGCCCACTCCCAGTCCCGCTATCACTGCCCAACTCTCCTGTGAGTGATTACTGGTACAAAAACACAAGAAATCAACACTCACCCCACGGCAGCTGCAAGAAGCTGGGAGTTATCCATCACCTTGGTGTGCACATATAAGATGGCTGATTCTTATTAGGAGATTAAAGTCATCCTAATTCAATAGTGAGTGTAATTTAACACTAACAACATTAGGGTGTTTTCTCCTCTTTATGAAACCATGGGGAGAATAAGAACACAATTAAAACCATGCAGCACCTTAGGGCACACAGGAGCTCAGCTCCCATCTCCATCGCGTTACACCGGCACCACTGGCTCTGGAATGAAAGCCTGGTCCCGGCATCTCCCTTTGCACTCAGGGCATTTCCAAGAGCAAACACACAGTGACAGGAAAAGTTCAGCATTGGTGAACAGCAGGTCCCAAGGGTAATCTCTCCCCAGGACAGGGTAACAGGAAATTTTACACTATAAATGTAACCCAGCTGTTAGGCAGGTGCCACGTGCCTCCTGGCTCTGAGATGCTCTAAAAAGTTGAGAAGTCAGAACAGGCTCTTTGCTACAGACAAGACTGTAGTGGCAGATTTCTACACACCCCTAGGCATTGCTTGCTTTACCATTGTTATGTTTTTTTTCTCTCTTTGCTCCTCTTCCCACAGTGTGCTGCATTATTAGATCTCCACCAGGGCTATGTCCACCTCTTTGAAGACCCAGGTAAATCTTGAGGCTCTGGCCACACGTTGTGTTCCCAGAGAGCATCTCAGCTCATGCAACCCAACATCAGGAAGCCTAAGTGAGGGCAGAGCACCCTTGCTTTCATGCTGTTAATGCCAAGCATGGCATCAGTCCCCTGCTCCATTTTACTTGGACTTCTCTCTTACAGCCCTGTGTCCTGACACCCCACATTCACCTGGAGCACAGCTTGTCCCTCGGGCACAACAGAGAATGCAGAGTAAAAGAAAGAAGCCACATCAGAAATGTGTGGTGTGATTCAGAGCAGTAAAACAAAACCTTTCTTTGTGCTTATTCTTCCTGTTCATGTAATGCAAGGAAAGTGCTTCAGCCATTTTTTTCCCCTTTTCCTGTCTGCTCACGCTTTTGCTGGCTAAACAGTTTTGTTCCTCAATATGTTGATTCAGAGCAAATAGAGCTGATACACACACACACGCACAGAGAGTAATCAGAGGAGACCGAACCCATTATACACCCCGTCGGTCACTAACGCCGCAGGCTGCCAGCCCCAGGACACGCAAATATCACTGTAAACAAAACCTCATTTATCCTCCTCCATCTCAGTATCCAGCAATTATGTATTTGTGCTTTAGCAGACTGGCTCCAGGTCACTTCTAACAGACAGCAGACAAGAGCCCGTTAGGTGTATTAGGAGAGAAAAGCAATTTCAAAGCCACCTTCACAGAGTCCCACAGGCTTTGCTATTACATTTGCTGCTCTACCAAAGTAGGCGTGACAGTCACACACCAGGAAAGCCAAGTGAATAACCTCACAGGAAACCACAACCATGAGCAAAGGGCCAGCAAAAAGCCACTTAAGTCACTTTAAGCCTTAGCTGGCAGGTTTAAGAGATGGTTGAAGGTACGGGGCCTCTTGAGCCCAGGAGGAATCTCACAAGCAGGGAGCAAGCCAAGAGGAACCTAAATCCAAGTCTCTGAGATGAAGGGATGCTGCTTTATGTTATTTATTTCCTTTCTGCTTTCTGTTGCACAGTGAGCTGCACCCTTCCTCCACCTTCCTGGAGGGTTTCACACAGGAAACCATCTCATGGTCCAGGCAGCCAGTGCTGGTCACATCCAGATTCCTCCTGAGGAACATCACCTTTGAGTCCTCAACACAATTTGTAACTGATGAAGAATGAGTGTCAACGATTTGATCTTTATAGATAAATGCTCTCAGAAAGGCCTATGTGAGGTATCCAAACAACTGGGTCAAACTGATTCTCTTCAGCCCCTACAAGCCCCTACACATCCACCAGCCCACCAACAAAACCATCTCTGAGTTGGGCTGGAAATGGAACAACCATTATATCCCAACCTTCCATTTCTGTATCTTTATAGGAATCAAGAAATTCAAAAACACAAAAGGGAATGAAAAATATCAAGTGAATCATAAGCTATTCTGAATTCAGTGAAGGTAAAGTTCTAGTTAGGATACAATTTATTACATTTTATTTGAACTGTTCGTTCCTACTTACAAGCATATTAGGTTAGGCCCAGTCCACGGTCTTGGAATACCCACTGGACACTAATATTTGTCAGTAGAAAACAGAAGAAACATGAAAAATCTCTTGCCATTAAGATCAAAAGAGAGTGAGTGTACACTTTGACATTTCTCCTTTCCTGCAAGGAGTCTCTGTTTTGCAAAGCAAATTCCACCATGTAGCTTTGAACTCCTGTAGAGAAAAGATAAAAGGTGAAAATCCTGCTCTTTGAAAGTCAACTTCAAGACTTCTGCCAACTTCAGATGAATCAGGTTTCACCCATGGTTTTTTTGCAGGAGAACTGGGACCACAAACCACACTCCTCAGCTCCTTGGAAGCATCACGTACCTCCACTGCAAAGGCATGACTACACCTCAGAGAGGAGTATAGAGCAGCTACACCGAGACTTTTCAGGATTTTCTCACCTTGGAAAACACACGGGAGTCAGGATCGAAGGCACAAGAGCATTTCAGAATGGACAGTAAGGTTATGCGTGGGAAAAACTGAGAATCACTGCTACAGAAAAGGAAACCAGGAGTTTTACTACTACCTCTTTAAAAAGTTCTACACCTCCGAACAGCTTATATTAGCAGTATGCAATAGATGAATCACTGTCATTCACAAACACTCAGCATGTAAACAAGATGATCTAAAATGCCATTGTTTAACTTGAAAACTAGATCAGGAGGAAGATCAGGACTCAGAAGGACTCAGTTCTGAGGGCACCACAGTTTCTCTTGCTGAGCATCTGCATTATTTTCTCCCACCTCTGTGTCTGTCCCCAATACTCAGCCTCAGTTTTCTCTACCCAGAGTCTGCACCTTAGTTTGCCAAGAACTTGGAGGCCACCACTGGAAACATTCTCCTCCCTCAGAGATGATAACATCCTCAAGCTCCAACAGCCACTGGTTGCTGTCAGAGAGCTATGCCTAAAGCATGATACCAAGTGCAGCGTGGCAATACTTAGCATATTAAAATACTTTGTGGGAAATAATGAATACATTTCCATAACGGTCCCAAGAGATACACTGATCACTAGTTACCACTTAACCTCAGGAACGGCTCCCTCGGGTACTGGCAAAGTGGATGCAGCAACTCTTGCTGGCTCACATCACCCCCAACCCCAGTGTGATGTTCCAGGTGACCACAACTGACTGCAGAAGGTGACTGCCCCGACCAAGAGTGGCCAGAGCAGAGCCCAGGTCAGCACCACCAAACCAGATGCAGGATGGATGCACCAGCCCAGTGAAGGGGCTGGTTTACATTGCTGAGAGGCACAACTTCTGCTGCTGGACGAGCCTGGGGCTAAACTAGTCCCAGTTGCAGAAAAGATGTCAGGTTTGCTACTCCAGGGCACGTTGTACTTGAGACCATTGCTGCCTGCAGTGAGGTGATGCTCTAGGTAGGTTTGTCCCTAAATCCGTGGTCCACAAGATGCTCTGCCCATACTTCGGGGATCTCTCACTGGATTAGACTGAAAAACCCTTCAAAACACCAGACTGTGACACTGAGTCCTCCCACACTGAGGAAAACAGTTTAATGACTCTATTTTAATGCGTTCCCAGCTCACGTTGAAACCTTGAATTAGCAGGAGGGAAGTGCACTCCATTTGCTGGAGCAATGTTTCTTCCCTGTCCTCAGGACACAGCAACTTTCCTAAATTACCTGTTGCTCCTCAGACCTTTTTGATTAGAAACAAGGCTCAGCTGACAGGTCTGCAGCTCACAGAAGGGCTCGTTTGGAGCAATTGCTCTAATGTTACTGTACTGCTGATTCAGGAAGGAGTTTTCCCCAGCTTATTCTTAAAGCATTTCACCCAGCTGATGATTCAGTCTTTTTGCTTCGAGTGTAAATCACCTTCCAGATAAAGTCTTGCTAGGAAGCTTTTATTGGCCCTAATTAAAATCAAACTTAGTGAAAGTATAAACAGTAGATGAGCAAGGAAAAATTGGGCTGAGATTTGTGAACTTGCATTCTCCCTGCCCTCCCAATTCCTCAATTTATCACAGGAGGAGGAGTGAATGTTTGTAAGGTACATTACTTGCTGCAAAGCCCATCCTTTGATACTATTTTTCTCTAGATCTGTAGGAAGGCTGCATCTGGACCACGTGTAAAGTCATCTCAATCCTTTGGAAATGACAGAATAACCCTTCATGACAAACCTCTGGCTTTGGAAAGACCTGAGCCAAACCATCAAACTCAAGCCTAAGCTCCCTCTTTCCTGAACATCACACCAAACTCCTCACCTTTCCTGATGCCACCACAGACCAACTTTTCAGTCTCAAAGTTCCTTTCAGGACAGAGCTAAATCTCTCCTTTGGTTAAAGAGAGACTTTGCCCCACCACCACCAGGAACAGGTCCAGAGGAGGCCACAAAGATTTCTGAGGTCAGGAGCCCCTCTGCTGTGAGGACAGGCTGAGAGAGTTGGGGTTGTTCATCCTGGAGAAGAGAAGGCTCCGGGGAGACCTTTGAGCCCCTTCCAGTCCCTAAAGGGGGCCTACAGGAGAGATGGGGAGGGACTCTTGGTCAGGGAGGGGAGCCATAGGACAAGGAGCAATGGTTTTAAGCTGGAAGAGGGGAGATTGAGATGAGATGTGGGGAAGAAATTCTTTACTGTGAAGGTGGCACAACACTGGCCCAGGTTGCCCAGAGAAGCTGTGGCTGCCCCATCCCTGGAGGGGTTCAAGGCCAGGTTGGAAGGGGCTTGGAGCAACTTGGTCTGGTGGGAGGTGTCCTTGCCCAGGGCAGGGGGTGGCACTGGATGGGCTTTAAGGTCCCTTCCAACCCAAACCATTCTATGATTCCATGAAATTAATGGTAAAGCAGGTCCCACTCTACGACTGACCCCAGCCATCACTACAGAAAACTAAAAATCCTAATTTATCTGAACACCTCGCAACAAATGTAGTAGCAGGAAGAGAGGAGCAATAACAAAGCCCTGTTGATGCAGGGCAATCAATCAGTCACCATCTTCCAGAAAGAAATGAATGGCCCATTAAGGAAGCAGTCCCTAACCTCAACTTCCCCCTAATGGGTCTCGGTCCTAGACTGTCTGGCATCAAAGGGATTTCAGCCCTAAGAATGGACCCCGTCTGGGGTCCCTGCTCTAACAGCAGGAAGGGAGAGTATTTGCACAAACAAGGCAACAAACCTGCTCCAACCAAACCCAACATGTGGCACTGGGCACAAAGGAGGAGTGAGGGAAGGGCTCAGCTCAGCCTGAGGAACAACAGCCTTCCCCGCTTTCCAGTTCGAGGGAGAAAAGCACCAACCTTATTTCTTACTAATGCATCATCACAGCTTACATAGCCAGCATCTTGCCTCTTGTGGTACCATAGCCTTCTACAAATCTTAATTAAGCAAAACATTTAAAGTAGGTTCCCAGCTCAGCTCTGATGAGTATCCTGCACCAGGGGAATACTGGTTTCCTTGAGGAGACCAGAGGCTGGGGCTGTCAGGGAAATGGCTCCACCATTGCAAAATTTTCCTGGCCAAAACCGTTCTCCTCAGCAGTGGAGAGCACAAATTCTGAATCAAAGCTGCCTGAACAAGTAATAGCCTCTGACACTCACCCGTTGTCTGAGCCTAACTATGCTGGCTTACTTCCCATCTTCCACGAGCCAAGGAGAAGGTGGACACGTGTCTGCTTCAAGTTTTAGCAACATCTTCCAGCTTCTTCCCATGTCAACCCGGTATGGGTCCAGCAGGGATCCAGATGATTTAGGCAGCGTTAACGTGGAGTTGCTGAACTGACTGGTGCTGGATGGACAGACTGGTTGCATTGCGCTTAACCCTGCACAGTCTGACAACTGCATCCCCAAACACCCACCGTGCTGGGTTTTCAGTCATTGCTGCAGTGTGCTTTGGGTTTTTGTTTCATTTTAAAATTTGATGAACTTAGAGTAGGCACAGAAGAAACCAAGATGAAATCCAAGGGGCCAGAAAAAAGCAGACAACTGAAGCTGTGAAGAAGTTAAGGGCTGCACTGAGTGGGTCTTCTCTACCCACATCTTTTCTCAGCTACTAACCTGCAAAAGCACAGTCAGCTCCTCAGCCAGCAGAGCCACACAGGAGGGGGTGACAGAGCAGGGCCAAGGGAGATGGGGAGAGGTGGCTGCTGGCACTAGTGACTTGAAAACCATCTGCCAAGTGGTCCTGTGGCACAACACACACCACTTGCCCTCCACCCAACAAGCAGACCCTCCCATAGACCCTCATGAACCCACCAAGCATTAAAACCTAAGCTGGGGTCTCAGACAAGGCTTGACATTAAACAACAAATATTCAACTGCATCTCATCCAGGCACCTGCTTCCAATTAGATTAATGGGTATCTAAAACGATACTATAATAGTTTTCAAAGCAACCCCCAAAATCAATACCCCAATAGTAAGCTCTGGTTTTTGCATGTAGAACAAAAGGCAGTTTGGGAACAGATGATCTAATACACCACGTATTGATTAATCAATTCCATCCAGGATGCTAATGGGCTTTTCTTACAACAGCTGGCACTCGAAAGAAGGAGCGGGATTGCTGAATGAGAATGGGAGAAACTGGTTGTGTGATGAAGTTTCAGGGAGAGGGGAGGGCAGGCAGTGGGGAAATGGGCCCTTCTAAAAGTCGCTCTAAGTGGGCAGAGACTGGGAAGAAATGGAGGAACTGAGCAATGAATGGAGAAGGTAATAAATCAGATCTATTGGCTTCAAACACAGCAGAATTGTACCTGGCAATTTACTGTAGTTGATATTAATAATACTTTCCTGTTGCTACAGAAGCCCCCACAGGAAGGTCATAAAAAGAGCTCACTGTGGGTCTAGAGTCTATAATGAAGGAGACTGAACTCTTTGGAGTCCTACTGGCCAGTGAAATGGCCTGGAGGCATTATTAATGCCTACCTTAGCTTTTTTTCCCCACATTGGCAATTCTGACTAGGACGGTGTGGGGCAATTCAGATCATCTACACACGGCTATCAGATTGTCCTTCCTTCTACAGTCAACGAAGGGAAGCAGCCAGTGTAGCCATACATTGGCATCACCACCACTCGCTCTCTCCTTCCTGACCCCATACTTGATAAAGTCCTTTACTACCACAGAAAATGGAAGTACAAAACAGTACAAACCATCCTCCAGACTCGAACCGCAGCACTTTACACCCGCTGTAGAAACACGTGAAGCTCTAAGTAAACCACAAAGGTGGGGAGAACAGGTCTGCAACAAGTCCCTTACAGCTCCCAAAGAGCAGCTGTCACATTTTGCGAGGAAATAGGGTACAGATGCTGGAAACCAGCTGAAGGGCTCTATTCCCAGCCTGTTAGCAAGGGTTAGGTGCTTGTCTCTCAAGAAAGGATACTTCAAAAGGGTAGCTATAAATTACAGACACAAACAAGAGCATCACACTGCCTGAAAGACGGTGGAGTTGTTCAGTTGTTGCTAATTGGGTGAGGTTGCCCTAATCTTCATAAAATTGGAAATACTAAAACTGACCAAGGGTTTTTGACCTTGAGTGGCTGTGACAGTCACAGTGCCTCTGCACGAGGCACAACCAGCAAAGAACCTAGGTGAGGAAATTCAGCCTGGTGTATCTTCTCTACAGCCAGAGTCACACCAGGTGTGAAGGTGACTTTATAAGGCTTTATAAAATTGCATTCGAGTTGCCAAAGCTAGTACTGGGTCTCAGCGCTAACATCCAGCTGATGGTGTTCATCGATGTAGCTTACAAGTTTGATCACGAAGGTTAGACTCAGTCAAAAGAGGAAACCTCAAGGTACAAAATATTAATGAGTTACTGCTTTTGCCACCCTATATAGTGCAATTTGGTAACTGATTTTCTATGGGACAGCGTGAGAACATGCCCTTGCTCACCCACCCATCCTACAGCAGAGCACACCAGTGTCAGAGCGACACACACCAATTCTTACACGTTGCAACACGCCCCTGGCACAAGACATCATGTTGCAGGTAACCAAGTCTGCAACCCCAAACCACCACAGGCCACCACAGTAGTTCAAAGGCTCTTACAGGACCCTGCACAACAACCCTCCAGAAAATCGGAACAATCCTTCTAAAAAGTAGGGTGAGGTGCCAATCGATAGGTAAAAAAACACAAACTAAAATACTTTTTTTTCCAGAACAACCTTTTCCAAACTAATACGATGCATAACAGCACCCCGGGGAGTCCACCAGCCCCATCAGCAGACTCACGTTGTAGAGGATGTCAGTCCATCCCTCCATGGTGATGCACTGGAAGACGGTGAGCACAGCGAAGAGGATGTTGTCAAAGTTGGTGATGCCGTAGTTGGGCCCTTGCCAGTACTCCCTGCAGGTCGTCCCGCTCTCACACTGCCTGGCAGGAGGCTCCTCTCCGCAAGGAAAATCTCCCACCTCGTCTCCTGCAGAGAAGAACAGCAGGGAGAAAAGTCATTGACTGAAGCCAGTCAAGCAGCTGGTGCTGCTGCATCCTCCTTGCACCACTGCATGAATGTAATTTACATTTCAGGCTTCCTGGTGCCACTGTGGGCATCAAAAAGACATTATGACCATGTAATCATTTATATAGTGCTATATTATAAGAGACGGTTTAGTGGTCAGGTGGAGCAGAGCCATCCCTGAAGTGCCCGTAATTTATAGTTTGCCCCAGTGTTCAGCCATGTCATACATGAGAAACGCCACCAAAAAAAACAGTGCAATAAAAGGAAAGGCTTGGGAATAGTGCATGCTTCAAACACTGTGAGCCAACAATACACCCTCATACCATTTAGCAAAGTGATAAATATTGGCACTACAACATTAAAGCAAAAGGGCAGGTTCTTCATCGGTGGTTTAAGCAAGAGCTGCTTGTTGATAACCCCAAAATCGTCCAGGTACAGATGTTCAACCACAGCTGCATGAGGAGCCCCTGGCTTCATCCCAAGGCAGTACCACCACAGCAGCCAGGGAGGTGGACCAAGAGATCCAACCCCTCTTTAAGCTTCATATTCCTGCCCCACAGGGAAATGCCGTGGAGCGTAAGTACATGGGGCAGGGAAAGCATCAGGTCGTCAGCTTGTGTGCAGCAGGGATGGAGTTTCTCTGCCGAGATTCATTTCAGACCCAGAGAAGGCAAAGGAAGATGAGTCTGTCATAGTTGAGAACCACAAGGGATGGGCCAGAAGGGTGGCCAGCATCTTCCAGGGTCAGCTGGGAATTCTGAAGCATTGCAGCCCCCCCAGAGACGTTGCAAGAACCAACACAGAGCAGTTTGGAAAACTAAAGTGCTGGGTTTTCAAAGTAAATAAATATACTAAGTAATACTCCTATTTACACAGAGATGCAATTCGGGAAATATTAAAGTGACACGTTATGGTAATGGAGCAGCAAACTGCACAAAATCAAATTCACTAGGGAAGAACAAGATCAGCGCTAACAATAATTAGGAATAATCATTCCACAGAGCAAAGCCTGCAGGAGGAAAACAAGATTGTCACTCTGGCTCCAGGAGATAGATATATATATATATATATATGCGTGTGTGTGTGTGTGTGTGACGTTTTCCTGTTGACTCAACACCTTAATGCAGGGCATCTCTCTCCAGCTCCCATATGGGTCACCACAGGCTTTCACAAGGGCTTAGTGAGACAAGCCTGAAAAAAGAAAATACCAAATCTGGCTCTCGCAGACCATTTGTGAATGTGCCTTAAAAGAGAATCCAGTTTTATCTCTGTTTGGCCTTTTGTTGCCAGGTAATGCTCTGAAAATGTAATGCACGTCAACTTTGAAAGGTTGGGTTGTTTGTCCTTTTTGAAAAAAAAAAAAAGGAGACTGGAACTGGTTTGTACTCCCATGGCTGGGGAAAGACAGAGAAAAGGGAAGTTTCTCAAGGAAAAATCGGAAACAAATGCAATGCTCTCCTCTACTGGAGCAGCTTCACACCTGGGATGCATCAGCTGCGGAAGGAGGCTGCTTAAATACAGTCCTGTGTCAGCAGAACAGGACAGGACAGAGGATGCATGGAGAGGAAAACAAGTCAGGCATCCACTGGAACATGCACTGCCGTTAATTTTTACCCATTTTTCATTAAAATAAATAAACCTTTCCACTAGCTGAGAACAGCCTGTCAGGCTGAGTGGCAAAAGCCTTAAATAACCCCTTTTGCCATATTTTGTTCCCCAGCATCTCCCCCTCTTTGCAGTTTGTTACTGACCTAGCCAGGGCTACTGGATTAGCAGGGCTTTAGCAATGTTTGCTGTTGACACCTCCACCCGATTCCCTCCAGGATGCACTGAAGTCACAGCCAGTACTTCTCACGTGGCTCCCGATTCCAGGAAAAATCCCAGGAGTTTGCTCACTTTGGGGATTTGGAACAGCAACAAGCACGAGTGACTCTTCCTCCTCGTCCTCCTCCTCCTCCTCCTTCAATTTGCTGCCCTCTGACAGAGGCACCTCTTTAATGAGGTTCACATTTCCACACTCGAGCCAGCCTTTGGAGCCCTTGGTATCAGGCCTGGGCTCGTTAATGCACCTCTTTGGAGCTGATGAGCACTTAGGGTTTTAAAAAGCTCGGCTGATGGTTTTGCGGGATGCTCGGCTGCTCCGCTCACAAGGGACCGCAGCGCCAGGAAACCTCACCGCTCTCTGCCTTTCCAGAAACACCATCGCGCCATTTCCCGCCCAGCAGGTGGAATCGATCCCCGTAATTCATCCCACAACCAGCTCGTTAGCCCTTGAGAAAAGCAGGGGCCGGTGCTAGCAAATCCCGGCTCCTTCCCTCACTGCCCGGAGAGTGGATTCCGGGGGACGCAAACCCGGCCACACCGCACCTTCCCACTGTGATGCCAGGTGCTGGGACGCAGAGATATGCAACACGCACCACAGTTATTCGGCTGCTCTCCCAATTCCTAACTGGGAGCCTCCCAGCGAGCAGGAGTCACTTACACACAACATTACACATGACAAAAAAATCTGTTCTCCGTCCCCAAGGCTGGCAAAGAGAGATCTCTCAGTCATCACTGATGTCAGAGTTATCTGCAGAGAGCACAAACAGCTTTGGGTTTTATTTTTCCCTTTTATTTTAACTAGTTTCTGGGGGGAGGAAAAAAATTGCTCATTTTTAGCCCACTGGCCCATCGTTTGCTCATTTTCAGCCCATCAGTGAAGGAGCCTCAGAGCTCAGCCTGCAGCTGCTACCTGCAAGCGAAGGACACCAAAGAAAATCACCCACCTTGGTTGTAACTTAATAAACCTGAAAACACCCCTAGAAAATGCAAACCTGCTCAAAATTGCTTTCTCCCTGCCATCTCGCCAAGAACACTTCTGCTTCCTCCACACCTGTGTTGTCACCATCGTTATTATTCCTCCGTAATTGCCGCGGCAGCCCCAGAGACCTCGCAGTGGGCTGGGACCTGCTCTGCTCGGCACGAACACACACCCCCCCAGCAAAACGATTTTCCTCTCCTACAAATCTGGTCCAAAAATTCGTTTCTTCCAGGAATCGGCGTGCTTCCTTCACAAATCACAGCACCTGACTGTCCTTTACAACTTGTGTTAGGTTTCTCTAACGTTACGTAGGAATATAAGCAAGAAAACAATCTCGCCCTGCTTCTGCAAAGCTCTGTGTAAACTGATTAAACCGTTTCCATGTTGTTGTTAGAAAGCGCTGTGAAGGCTGCCCAGAGATTTGGCAGGGATGTTGTTTTATTACCATTTGAATGCATATAAATAAATCAATATTAAGATCAATTAGTGATAATCACTGAAAATACAAGACTGTGTTTTAAAGACAGTCATTTGTACCTTAAATTGCAGCCTTTTGAAAACAAGAACAATATTTTCCTCTGTGGATAGCCCAGATAACCAACACATATTAGTGTTGCTGTAAAGGAATATTAAAAAATTACATGGAAAAAAATGGCTTTTTAAATTTTTTTAAATTGGAATGAGTTCTGAGCCATGGACAAGCATCTGGCTTTGACATGGCAGCTGGTCCCAGCCGAGGGTCTCTGGGCATCACTCCTCTCCACCTCCATCTTCTGGGGTTTATCACTCATTCACAGGCAGACACATCATTTACCCTGCAGTGCCTAATTTCATAGAATCATAGAATGGTTTGGGTTGGAAGGGACCTTAAAGATCATCGAGTTCCAACCCCCCTGCCATGGGC
>JAOXJK010000007.1:10520917-10533178 GCA_025774025.1 Xenus cinereus
AGGGACCTTAAAGATCATCGAGTTCCAACCCCCCTGCCATGGGCAGGGACACCTCCCACTAGAGCAGGTTGCTCAAGCTCCCATCCAGCCTTGTCTTGAACACTTCCAGGGATTTCCCTTGCTCTTCTTTTGTTTGAAGGACTTTTTTATCCTTTCTCCATCAAAGGGCTCCTTGCCTTCCATCTATTCACTTTTTTTTATTTTTTGGTTGCTCCCAGGCTTTACAATATTGCTATTTCACACCGAAGTTTTCTCATACCCAGACAACTTTCCCCAGAAAGCTTGCAAGGAAATTCAACGTTCAGCAGCTGCTCATGGAGTTAAACCCAAAGAAAATGTAAACAGAGACCAGTAAATCAGAAAAGTAACAGAAAAACCTCGACCCTTCAACAAGTTGGAACAGGAATTTGGTTCTGTACTTCCACTATGAAAAAATTCTCCCATGAAAGGAGGCCCTAAGCACCTTCCTCTGGCTTTTGTGTAGACTCAGAGCTTCAGGGGTGCAGTGATGGTTTAACAGAGAGAGGAGAATCTGTCCCTGTGCATGTAGGGTGAGCCCAAAAGTCTGTTAACTATTTATGTAGGGGGGTAAAGAGGGAGAGAATGCTATAAATGCAGACAAGGAAAAGGAAAAGCAACAGAAGAGCAGGACAGAACGCATCCCCGTGAGATGGAGGGGACTAGAAGCATCATGACAATACGCTGGGAGGGAAGCGAAGCTGGGAGCTCACCTGTCTCATTAGAGAAGCAGGTTTTATGAAACTTCCCCATGTAAAACTCCAGCCCGATGATGGCAAACATCACAATGGCGAAGAAGAGGAGCAGCCCGATCTGAAGCAAGGGCACCATCGCCTTCATGATGGACTTGAGGACAACCTGCAAGCCTGTGGGGACAAGGAAAAACAGGTAATCAGTGAGGGAAGGAAAATAAAGACTTGGGGGTGGGAGCAAGGAGGAGAGAGGAGCTTCCTAAGGGAAAGTTTAGGATTGGCCACACCAAGCAATGCTGTTTTTCCCAGGGTGTTATAAAAAAGATCCTACAGCCATAATACACTCAGGATGCGAGAGATACAACCAGGAGAGTTATCTTTTTCCGACCTCTTTTTTTTTCAGATCACAGATTCAAAGGTCTCTTAAAGCTTCAGAGGTACAAAGAAGGACTTTTCCTGCAGGCAGACCCTGCAGCAGCGTAGAACCAGCAGTGGAGCTGGGCACTGCCGTGGTATCCCCCATCCCAGGATCCCAGGGAGGGCAGGGAGCGCTGAGCTGCACCGGAGCTGCCTCTCCCTCCATAACACGCAGAACAGCCGCGATGCTGCTGTGCCCGTCACACCCCGCTCCCGGAGAAACAAAACCCTGTCTCCAGGGCTGTCCATCCAGAGCTTTTTCTCTGGCACAAAAACTCATTTTCAATTAAAACCAGGGGAGATAAGGCGAGAGAGGCTGGAGAGATGGAGGTGTCAGATAATGTCACACAGACGCACATAACACAAAAACTTCAGCGATAAGTAGCAGCTGAAAGCCACCTTGGTGGCCTGCCCTAAGGTATGGAGAACAAAGGACCATTGTTGTCTTGTCACCTTGTACAGCACTACTGAGGTCAATACGGGTGCATGCAGGAAATAAAATTTAAAAAAGCATGAAGATCTGTTGGATGGGAAAAATACTGAGGTCACAGAAGAAAAGTATATACCGTGCTTGTGTATGAATGCACCTCAAGGTTGTACACTGTGCTACAGGGGGAGAAAAAAACACTGCACAGCTCTCACAGCATCACTAGGAACACGAGAGCAAATAACACTCATTGGGAAAATATTGTGCTGGTCTAGGATACATCAAAAAAAGCCATGTCATGGAATAATAGAATGGTTTGGGTTGGAAGAGATCATTGCGTTCCAACCACCTGCCACGAGCAGGGACACCTCCCACTAGACCAGAACCTGAAACCAAGCCAGGACAGTGGCATCCCTGAGGGGCCACCCTTCTTCTCTGATACCCTTAGACTGTCACTACTACAACATCATATTGCCTTGCACAGGCAAGAAGTCCATGAAAAATCAGCCACCAGCATCTCATTAGAAATCTTGTTAACACATGACACCTTTCCCAAGCCGAACCAAAGACCTCTTCTGTGTGAGAATTCAGATTCAAGCCCTGACCACAAAAAGATGCTGATTTCAGGAAGTTTTCATGCTGTTATTGCAAAGCATAAGCCCTTGCTGGATTTCTGCAGCACCAACGTTTCAGTCCTTTCACCGGTTCCCTTTCACCAGCTCTTGCTGGAGGGAAAAAAATCTCTCTGTTCCACATTGAGCAATGAAATACACTCCTGACAGCGATCCCCCGCCAGCGGGCAGATGAGCCGGTGAACAGCGACAAATAAAAAGGCAGTAAGCAACAGTGTGGGGACTTTGATGGTTTGAGGGCATCAGTGAGGCACAATGAAGCTCCTCACCAGAGCATTCAGACCCTTCACGCTAGCGTGTAAAATATATCAAGTTTCCCATTGAGTAGGGAAGACTTATTTTCCCCCCCTCCCAATTATTAAAGAGATAAAATCCCCAGTGCAAGATGCTCAGCTGGTAAAAAGTAACAGAAGATCCAAGCTCAGGGCTGGGAGCCTGAAAGCTGCAAAATTTGGTTTTCAGGTTTTCACACCCCAGAGAATTAATTCAACCCCAAAGGCAAAGGAGTCCTTGGCCAACTCCCTGATGCTCACCTGCAAATTTGGGAGCGCAGTGCTGAAATCGGAGCACTGTACACAAAATGGGATGACAAAATCAGAACCTAGCAAGGGCAGGAGGCACAGACTGTGAAGAAGCAGGGGGAAAAATACTGCTCAGGGCAGCACATAACACCCCAAAAACTACAGAGAACCTTTGGTTGGGAAAATAACACTCACTTGGGATTCCCGACACAAGCTTCAGGGGTCGTAACACCCGGACAGCTCGTAGGGTCCGCAGGTCAAAATCGGTCCCAGCAGTTGCCAGAATCCTAATTGTAAAGGAGAGAGAGGAGAAAGGGAAAAAAAAAAAAAGGAGATTAAATATAAATTCTTCTTTCTGAAGAAATGGATACATATTGTGTAAAACCAGCAAATATTCAAGCTGCTTTGAACGTTATACCCATGATCACATTGCAAGTTGTGGCCACTGAAAACCATCAGTTCACACAATCCTCCCGAGCTGCTGAGCCTTGCTCGGACCATAAGGAAATCTGCAATATCTGCCTGGTCGTGAGGGCATTTACCCCGAGCGAGCAGAGCTGGCTCTGCCCATTAAAGTGCAGCAGCCTGTGCTTGCAGGAAAAAATACACCATTTTTCAGAGGGAGACAAGTTATGCTAGAAATTACCTGCCAGAGCTTTTCCCTACAATAAATTCAGAAATCCCTCAAGTACCGATGTCTGGTGTTTCCTAACATCTGAAGCAGTTTCTAGTTATACAGTTTGTGTGTGCAAAATTAATTTTTGTTCAGAGCATCTTCTTTGAGGAGAATATCCAGAGAGTGGGGTGCAAGTATTCCCTCTGATACGCTGCAGTAACTGATAAAAAATACAGCCCCCAAACCAGAATGATTCTTAAAAATTTAAGTGCTCCTCACGGACATTGAAATGGTTTCACTGGTTTAGGGCACAGCAAGGGAAGAAATATTGTCACGGTGTCCACGAGCCCCAGTGATGCAATCTCCCGAAGCGAAGGCCCTGCAAGGCACGCTCCCCCACAGAGAGCACGGCAAAACTGTGTTCATTAATTACTGCAGCACTTCCTATGGTGCTTCAACAAAAATATTCTTCATTTGAGACAGGGCTCCCCTAACACAAGCCAACCACGCAGTTCGATCAGAGCAAAAACCCCTCTCACCAGCTCCCCATCAACCACACCATTTAAAGTAGTTAGAAGCAACTGCCATTAGTTTTTGCCAGGTTTGTCCCCAGGCTGTTATACTGAGCAACCAGCCCACCAGTGGGGTCTGCAAGTCCCCAGCCACCTGGTACCAAACGTACAAGATGCCACCACTCTGTTAACCCCAACCACTGAAAGCGCTGCCTGTGGGGACCCAACCTCAACCACAACCTCACACTTTGCCAACCCTTCCCCAGGAGCTGCAGCAGCAAGAGGGATTGGTTGAAAACTGGGATTCCAGACCCGCAAACCTGGCTGAAAAGCAGAATTCCAGAGGTGACAGAGCTGGAAGGAAGCTGCCGGACTTGGGCAGTGAATCCCAGGCAGTCCCCTGGGGATTAAGCACCCAGACACAGCGCGCATCCCACGCCGGAGCACAGAGATGCTCCGAGAGGTGCAGTGATTTATCTGTGCCTGCCCAAGAGCCCTTTTTCTCAGCACCTGATAACGGGCTGCTGAGCGTTCAGCAGAGTGGTCAGCTACTATACAAAAAAAAAAAAAAAATATATATATATAATAAAAAGCAGAGTTTTTCAAAAGGAGATGTAGAGTTTTACTATGTAACATGCATTATGCAGGATGTCTGGCAAACTCAGCAGCAGAGGACGTGGCTGTGTAGGGAGCACTCAGAGCACAGCCACGCTCGGCTAAAAAACCTTGTCCTTGACTTACTGACTGAGTTAGCAGAGCTGCCAAGCGTGGGCCAGGGAAGAGCGGGATCAGCATTGCTGTGCGGAAAGGGCCAGACTCCATCAGCAGGAGGTGCTGGAGATCAGGAAAAAAGCATGCTGAGATGTTGGATGGCAAGAGAGGCAGCAGCAAGCCAGGACCTGAGGAGCAGAGCATCTATTCTATAGGACACCTGTTCCTGCATTTTCACGACCAGAAAATTCACATTACATCAGCCCTATCTATGCAGCTTGAGCATAAGCAACAGGAGACAATTTAAACCAAGAACCATCACACGCAGAGACTTCTAATTTAATCTTCTGCACCTATGCCAATGATTTCATTCCTCTTCTCCCTTCCCTCCATCATCACAACTTAATTGCTCACTTATAAAACTCTGCAGTCTGGGAACAGCACACACTTCAAGTCAAAAGATAATCTTAAACATCCACCTTGGATGTTGCTACTAACGACACAATTAGTCTCCAGTGAGCTAAGACGGATTTGTGCTGTCATAAGGCAGAACCCTGGTTTGTGGTACAAGCTGAGAGGAGCTGTGCTTGATACACTCATCATTTTGTTTCTAAATTCAAAGAGAAAATGAGAGCAAATGGGGGACACAATCAATTAGTCTCACAGTGCCAGTAGACGTTCCAGTGGCTGGAGGTCTCTGCTCCAGTCCTGTCTTCAAATAGGCTTGCTGCTAAAAACAGAGTGCTCAAACTATGGCAACACCCACCCCCCCAGTCAAACCCACTAACAATTTATTAATTTCCACATCCCCAGTGCTGCGATCCCCTCGTTGACCTACACAGGGCACCCTACAGCCCACCATCTCCCGTGGCTGGAGTGGATTGTATCAAGTCCCAGTCTATCCATGCAAACCATCCATGCCTTTATGGCTGAGCTGCCACTGCAACACCTGCCCACGAATCGGCCACCCTTGCAAACCCATACAACCCTGGCCAGATTTTGCCTAGAGAGAAAAAATTACAGCTACATCCTAAAAAAAAAAGCCACTTTTGGTGGAAGAAACAGAAGACCAAAAGGGATGAGGTGGTAGCTCTAGGTCTAAAAATCCATATTTGAGCCTTGCAGGTAAATGAGGCACACGGTGGAAAACCCAAGTGGGCATCCAACATGTTTCCTGCGTCAGTCAAAGCAGGGAGCACTGGATGCTTCAGGTGTTCTCCAACCATGGCTCGGGCCCCAGGCAGGCTGTCCAAATGGTGGCAGCAGGTGGAAAAGGGTCCTGTAGCTTTTAAAAGTGATATGGGGCCAGCATCTGCCCCAGGAGCCTTGGAACGTGGGGTCTCACTGCTCCTACCAGCACCCCCTGGTAGAAAGCTGGTGCCCAAAAATTGTGAGGGAAGAGGCAGCCGGAGCCCAGCAAAGAGCTGTGCCAGGGCAGGGACGGTTCCTTTTCTCCCTACAAAACCAAAGCTCGTTTACAGCTGCTCAGCAGCTCATTCCCCAAAACTCACAGAGATTCGGGGGAAAAATGCCCCAGTGAAGGGTGTTAATTAAAGTCAGGACATTTGCCCGAGTGCCATCTTTCTTGTTTTACTTTTTTCTCCCCACTCCAGCTGAAAGCTCGCAGAATCTACAGTGAGTTAGGCCAGAACAAGTCAGAAATTGTCATTAAAAATAAGATGAATAGATGAAAGGAGCTAGCTGACAAGCCCGTCCCAAAAACCCTGCCAAAGCGAACAGCGCAGAACAAAGCAGAGGTGCCGGGTGAGCCGGTGCCGGAAGAGGAAATCAGCTGTGAAAGGTAAAAAAATAGCACAAAAAAAAGAAGATTTTAGGAGATCACCTCACAAAGAAGAATAAACGGCTTCATCCGCAGCCCTTTTTTGTATCTTAACGGATCATACAGAAACACTGGGATTTAACAGGCTTAGGATGCTGTCTTTGATAGCGCTTCAAGTGTTTAAGTAGAACAAAATAGGTTACTCCACGAGGAGTTCCTCGCACGGCTGAGCATCCAACCTCCCCTGCTCCTGTGGGGCTGGGCCCCCATCCTGAGTCCCCCAGTGCCCAGGACTGTCGCACACCTTCCTCACCTTCACCATAAATCAGATAAATGATGCTTTCTTTACCAGGGCCCCCAACCAACAAGCTCTGACTGACACCCGCTCTCAGAGACAGATCTGCGATAAAACCTTGATAACTTTTGTTCTAGCAAAGCCGGGGATAAATTATAAAAGCAGCTTATTCTTTTGGGTATGAAAGAAAGCAAAGAATGAAGGGAAAAGCTCCTTTCCTGGATGTTATGCTAACATAAATATTTAGCAATCCATTTCTTAAAGTACCTCGGAGCTCGGAATTTCTATGTCCCGGTTCAACAAGGCACACAGTGTCCTACAACGCTGCACTTTTCACAGGTACCTGATAACAAACCTCCTTTCTGAAGCCCTGACCAAAGAAAATGCCTCGAAACTCCTCCAAGCTTCACCCCAGAGCTCGAAATCCTGAGGATTGGAGCGGGGAAAAAGCTAACCCTGCTCCTCAGGGTTATTCCCCTCCTACCTTAATGGCATTTTAGTGGATTTATTTCAGCTTTTCCTGATGATCTCTCCTGGAGCAGGTGACAGAGATTCTTTGCATCTCCCCCAAGGCAGGAAGGCAGGAGACATCCCAAATGAAAGCCAGGAATGGAGACAATAACAGATATGAGAGTTTCTATATGTGTCTGTGGAGCAACCAGACCATGGGTCCAGCCCCAGCAAAGGGCAGCCAGCGAGGCCGATTCCTCAGCACACACTCCTGCAGGTGATGGGGAGCGTTTTCTTCCCAGTCTCCTGCCATCCCTGTCTATAAATCACACCAGAGGCAGCACTGGACATGTGGGAGAGAACTGGGACCAGTTGCAAATCCAGCAGTTTCAGCAGGTCTGCTCGCGGGCAGATAACACGCAGCGACAGCAAAACCAGCAAGATGAATAACCGAGAACCATTGACACTTCCAAGGGGATCTCGCTACTGGACAACGCTGGTGCCAGGGCAGGTCCTGCTGGAGGAGGAATCCCATAAATCGTAGGCACTTTTAATGCAACCTTTCTATTTATTATAAACTCCAGTCCTAGAAAGTAAGCGGAAGCAGCTATTTTTCCAGAGGCTTTATCCCAAGCACCCCTTCCTAAGAACCGCATCAATCGCTTCAATGGAATTAGGAGAGGCTAAATATCCACCAGACAGCTTCCCTCAGGAAAAGATAAAGCTGGCCAGCAGTTCAGCAGCTGTCTTAGGAAAAGAAACAGCAACCGCTGCTTCCTACCTACAGATTCAGCCCCACCTAACGTAGACACCGTGGCTGCATTGACCCCAAAATCTCCGACAGGAGCACAGAGAACTCCAGTAAATCACCCTCATTCCTAGAACCCGACTTTGGGTACAGGCTGCCAATGTTTAACAAACCCCAGTGACACCCAGGAAATTAAAACCAGTGGGGAAAAATAAATAGAACATTTTTTCTTCATAAATATTGGCCAACTAGTTTAAAGATGCTTTCCCCATCCGTGGGGGTGGTCCATGGACTGTCCATCGCCTCCGTGCCAGCTGCGACCCTCACCCACCCACTCCTTCCCAACTCTTTTCCTCTTCCCAGGGGGTGGAGAAAGTCCCTAAACCCCACAGAACTTGTCACCACCATGAGGATCCCTGTCGCAGTGCTTGTGGCAGCTGGGCACCCAAGAGGAGAACCTACAAAGTCCTCCCAGTCCCACAGTGTTTGGGAATTTTACAGTAAAATTAGGTGGAAATGGTTATTTTGAAATGAGATATTCTACAGAAAAGATTCATTTCCCTCCAAAAAAAGGCCCATAAAATTAATCTTAACTAGCTGGGCTTTTTAGCTGGTGTTTTCCCTTCAAAAGCATATGCAGAACATTAAAAATTTACCAAAATATGTATTTTCCATTTCTTGTTTTTCCTCTGAAACAATTTGCCACGGGAGGCTGCTCTGCCTGCTGCTTTCCTGAACGACTGAAGCATTTTAACCCCAAACCAGCACACAGCCTGCTTCTGGCTGGAGCTGGCAAGACTTTCCAGGATCGGGAATACCAGCAACACACCAACCAACGCAGGACAGCCACTGGCGTCCTCATGCACCTCACGGCCTCTGTATTAACGGTCTTTAATTGGAAACATCAACTTCTCCAGTGTCTGCCCTGCACAATAGCCAGGAACTATTGACCTAGCCAGGGTTTAGGGCTGGACCCTAAACTCCTGGGTGGACAAGGTCCAAGGTGAGCTCTGGTGGAGGCCCACAGGCAGCAAGTTATGATGGATTAGGGAGGGGGAACAAGAAATACAGTATTATTGGAGATGTTGCAACAAGAAATATTAGGTCCCCATGGGACTGACCTCCAAAGACTGACTACCAGAGCATCAACAGGAAACAGATGGCACCATGGAGAAGGTGCCACGGTCTCTGGTAACCTGTGGCAACAGGACATCACTTTTCCTCATTTCCTTGCATGTTCCTACCAGGAACAGGTACAAAGTCCTGGCAGTGACTAAAGCCAATAAGCAAGACTCACGTGGAGAAACTACACCCGTTGCACACACTGAAAGCCACAAAAGGATATGGTGGTGCTAGTCTGGTGCTGGTCTGCTGAGAGGCACCTCAGCTGTGGTGCAAATCAAAATGAGTATTTTTCACCTCCTTGAAGCTGCTCCCTTGCTCTCCCAGCCACCGCACACATTTGCATGCAAGGGAGCAGTTGGAAAGATGCCCCATTTCACTCAGTTTGATTTCATGGTGTGTGAGCTTTATCTTGACTAGCAAAGACACACAGTCGACACCAGGGCTGAGCTGATAAGTAGATCTGGCGTGCTAATTGCACCGTTTAATTTATGGCATTCCCACCTTCATCTGTTGGCTCCTTCACTCTATGTTGGTGACTTCCCCACCAGCTGTCCAGTTCGTCCCACACGAAAGGGTCCAGCTTGCCAGCTCTCTGCCTCTCTTTTGGATGATCAACACCAAGTGTAAGCACCCAAGTAGATACCTGCATATTGCATCAAAGCCTACTCCTTCCCATCAAAGCACATCTACACACAATGGACTGGGTCCCAACCCTTTCCTTTACTCAGAGCAACTCAGGTTGATCCCCTTCCTTGGATAAACATGTTTGTCCCAAAACTGACTGTACCCATCCAAATGCCCTTGCTGTGGTGAAGAATAAACCTCTCTTTAGCTATAACATAAAGGGAATAGAGGACAAAATACACCTAGGAAATAAGAATATTCAATGGTACAGGGTTGCTCTGCTTCAGAGGCACGGAGAGCAAATTCATTCCTTGGCCTCACACCAAACGGGTGCATTTCTGAGCCTTTTGTAGCCAGCACTAAATTTTCCACCAGCCTTCAGCACACAGAGGCGTGAACACAAACTCTCTCCCTCCTCTTTGCACGGCCGAAACGCCCCAGAGTCCTGGGAGGAGACACAGCAAAATGAGAGCAGGTTCCTCCCCCCAGACCACCTGCAACCTACTTTTCTGACTGTAATTCCCGAGCCAGGCTCTGGGTAGAAGACAGGGAGAGGAGCATCTGTAGACAGACACTCCTCCGCTACAGCGAGACACACAGCAACCGAGCCGTGTGCGACGCTCAAAGAGAACAAATGAGGTTTTGCAGGGTGCTGAGGGCTTGGCTTCTGCTCAGGATGAAGGGAGGTGCTCTGGTTATGAGGCTCAATTAAGTCCTTGTTGCTTCTAAGCAGGAGAGACACGAACATACTACGCCACAGAGGGGGAAAAGGAGGCTCGTTCACGATAAGTAGTGGCAGCTGGCAGGAAAATGCACCCGTCCAAAATATTTTAGTGAGCTCAGGCTGGGAAAACCGAGCGCAGAGGAGTTAAAACCATCCTGAACTTCATTGTGGCTGGAAAGTAGGTCATACCTTGAGTCTCGCTACATTAACATCACAAAGGAGAGGCGGCTGCTTTCTGTCCTTGGAAATGGGCATCTCAGAATTGTGTTCCAGGCAGGAGCTGGGAGCCCAGAGCACTTTCCTGGAAACATCTGGTGCCACGCATCCCACCCCATGGTCTCCTGCAAGCTATGGAGGAGTTTAGCTCAGTGGCAAACAAGATTCTTGAAGAGCAGAAAGGAATTTCAGGGTCAACAAAATGTTCCAAGTATTTTTACTTCACAAGGCGGGGAAAAAAATGAGTGCGCAACAAAACATCATTTGGGATCGTTTGCTTAATTTGTCAAATTCTAAAATGAAGTTTTCTGACTTTTAATGTGTTTTCCTTTTTAGCAAAAGCAATTCACGTCAAGCCTGCAAATATTTTTTGCTTGATTTAAAGCTGCCATTCTCCTGAAAAATGCAACCCCCTAAACCCCGCACGTACAAAAAATGCCACCCAAACTAGACACTACTTTTCATGGCTCTGCCAGGAATTCTGGAGGAGTGTGGCTCTGCTCTCTACTCACTGGCAGTTGGAAATTGGGCAGAGGGCACAGGACAGCTGGTAGGTGGATGGTGGATGTATTTTTTCTGCCAGGTGGGCTAGCAGGGCAGCACAGACACCACAGGGGGCAAGAGGTCTGAGTCACTAAATGCACATCTCCACTCTTCTTCCTTAGAGTACCCACCAAAGGAGAGCCTCCTTGCCAGGCTGCCTGGGGAGCACTGATGGAATCTGTGTTATTTGGAACCAAAACCACATCACCTTCTCCTCATTTGGCCCATCCCCAGAAGCAGTTGTTCATGAGGTGAGCAGAAAAATGTCATCGCTATCAAATTGCACTAGTGTTTAAAAAACAAGACAAAGAGGTTCAAAACAGAGCTCGGCCTTCCCTCCTGGGATGCTGAACTGTTGCTGCTGGAGCTGGCAGGAGAGGGACGGGGAGCAGCTACCGATGAGGGGCTGGTGCGGAGGAGAAGGAAAAAATTCCATCAGTGCTGGGCACGTGGAAAGAAGACCTCTTGTTAGGTTACCATGTTCTGGGCCTTTCTGCACTGTAGGTTTCTTTTTCCCACGGAGCCATCATCTGAACCACGCACTGGCTTCTAGAGGGAGTGCGTGGAGGGATGACTTGTCTCTGGGTCCATCCACTCCCCCTTGCCACTACATCACTGGGTGCTGGAACAGTCTAGAGGTGGGCAGACAATGAGCAAAGATACACACACCATGCAAAACGATAGCCAAGAACATTCATACAATCGGGAAGGTAGAGAGTGGAGAGTCAGTTAATTCATATTGCCGCACTTGCACAATTTCTGCGTCCACTCTCCAGCACTCAGCTCAGCCTCACTGGTATGGCCAGATGGATGAGAACTGGCAAGAATGGATCACCAGCATCATCCCTGCCTGGATGTACAATTAGAAAGCCAAACACATCGCATGAACTGAACCGAGCCATCCTAGCTGGAGAGCTTTACCACAATTTCAAGCATTCCTGTTCTTCATCCTGGAGAAGAGAAGACTCTGGGGAGACCTTATAGCGGCCTTACAGTACCTAAAGGGGATCTAGAGGAGAAATGGGGAGGGACACTTGATTAGGGAGGGGAGCCATAGAATGAGGGGGAACACTTTTAAACTGAAAGAGGGGAGATTTAGATTAGATATTAGAAAGAAATTATTTCCTCTGAGAGTGGTGAGGCACTGGAACAGGTTGCCCAGAGAAGCTGTGGCTGCCCCATCCCTGGAGGGGTTCAAGGCCAGGCTGGA
>JAOXJK010000007.1:10553106-10569398 GCA_025774025.1 Xenus cinereus
GGTTCAAGGCCAGGTTGGAGGGGGCTTGGAGCAACCTGGTGTGGTGGGAGGTGTCCCTGCCCAGGGCAGGGGGGTGGCACTGGATGGTCTTAAGGTCCCTTCCAACCCAAACCATTCTATGATTCCTCCCATTGCCAGGCACTGCCATCACCAGGACTGGCAGCACCCAGCTTGCAAACCTGCCAGCCACGTGCAGCACCATGTCCCCAAGCTGCTCCGGGGGCTCTGAAGGGTAGCAGAGGGGATGCATTGAAAGGTTCAAGCCCAGGCTGGGACCAGACAAAGGTTGGAGAGCAGCATCCCTTCTCCTCCGGCAGTTTCATGCAAGAGAAGCAAATTCTGCTGAGCTGGGCAGGCTGAAGAGGAGGTGGCACAGAGGCAGGAAGGGGGTTATAAAACCTCCTCTGTCTCCAGGTACAATTCAGTTAAATTATGTCACAAAGAATAGGAAAAACATAATGAACTGCACCAGGACATCCATTTCTAAGGATGCCCAGGGCACAAGAAAGGAAAATATTGATTAGAACTGGCTGCAAATTTTCTGGAAGAACAGTTTTCTGACAGAAAATGACAATTTGATCATATCAAAATTTCCTGCTAGAATAGGTCAAACTCATAAAAACTTCATTTACGAAAACAGTCACAATCTGTCTTATCACTTGGTTGAACGTGTCTGTTCTTGTTTTGAAACCACATCTACTTTCTTTTTATTAAGACTCACACAATAAATTCTAAAACTGAAATAAAAATATTTTGATTTACCCCTAAACAAACTATTTTAATTGTACTGGAAGATTCCTCTTTCAGCTTTCCAAACGTGGATTTTGACACTGCAAAATACTTCTGCATGGCAGAAACTCCAGCTTCTGCCCTGACTTGGAACTGATACAAATAATTTTTGCCTAAGAGACTTAATAGGGTGAACTATTTCTATAGAATATTTGTAATATTTGTTTTAATTTTAAAACTGTAACAACTGCAGTTGTACCTCTCACTGAGAATGGGTGACGCTGAGGCTGGGGTGTGCTTTTATAGAAACAGTTTCTCATTTGATGGGTTTTTTGGTCAGTTAGTTGTTGGGGGCTTTTTTAAAGTTATTGGCTGCAAATCATGGGAAGATCCTGTTCCAAGAAGACTGGAAATCCACGGCAAAATCCCTCTGTCTCCAGCAGACCCAGCTGAAGATGCAGAGTGTGACCTGTCCCCATGGACGGGTGGCAGCAAATCCCTGACTTTTCTGAGCCAGGACATGACACAGGAGAACTGGGGGTCTCAGTCTTATAGATGTTGCCAAAAGTAGAGCAAAAAACTGCAGTGTTAATAGAAACAAAAAGTAAGCAAAATACCCAAGGACCAGAATCACAACAGTATTTATGTCTGACTCCTACTGGTTTCGAGGCAAGCCAGGAACCAAACCCTTTGTGGAACCAGACTGAGGACATTATTTCTCACACCTGCTATGTCCTCTCTGTTCTTTTTCCTGTTTTTCATTTTTCCCCCTCACTCCTGTCATCACACAGTTTATTTCATTCACCATCGCCTTTGCCTTGTTCCCTTGATACTCTGAATGCATTCGTTTCATTTCCATTTCAGACATTAAAAGCATTTATTTTGAATTCTGATGCCTTCAGCTCATGAAATCAGCCTCAGCTGCACGCAAAAACCACCAGCCTGGTTTTGTTACACGCCCGTTCTTCATATAATGTTAAGACAGAGGGAGAAAACCAAGCTGCCTTTCAAATAACCCTGTTCGTTAACCACGCTCCAGGTTCAAAAGCTGGATGCAGAGGACACACCACCAAGTCCCAACCCCACTGCTCGTGCTGCATCCCTTCTGCTCTCTGGGTTTTGGAGGCAGACAGGAGCGGTAAAGTCTGCACTGAATTTTTTCTAGCACTGTAATTTAAAAGTGGCTGTGGAATGACCGACAAGAAGGATGGAGCCAGGGCCTTCCAAAGCAGAGGACACAAGGTGTGCCCTATCTCCATGAGGTGCTGCAGAGCCACCACCTCCTCTCCCCAGAAGAGACATGTTCTTGTGGGTCCCACGGGGACAAGGTAGGAAACTCCTGCCCCAGTTGGGGACAATCATCCCACCTCGGGGATGTGGCTCTTAATGCAGCTGGGCTCAAACTGCTGTTGAGACAGAACTGAGCCATCCTGCCCTGCTTTGCCTGCAGCCAACAGGGACCAAGCTTTGGATCTGGCTTTGGGTGACCTTATTTCACCTCCCTCCATTCCTCCTTAAAGACAGGGCACATGTTCCTATGCTTCTCCCTAACGTTACCTCCTAAAGGGGAATGGGAACCTGCAGCTGAGGGCAGTAATTTCTCATGCCAACCCACCCTGATCAGCAAAGGCACGTCTCCAACGCTGCAACACGCCGTAGGCATGCAGCCTCAGCAGCTCGCCCTGTCTGGCAGAATAAACACATCCACCACCATCTCAATAAGCTTATGCTATAGAGCCAGGCTCTGCAGTGAGTAAATCCCATGGAGCTGTGCCCCTGGATGGGTCTCACCCCGCTCCTCAGGGGCTCACCACCGCGGGGACTCGCACGCCGAGCATCATAAGCAGTTTATAATCCGGGCAGTGTAAGCACCACCACGCTAAACCCGCTCCCTGCTTTGTTCACCAGTGCTGAGTGCGAATTCCACATTCATGCGAGCAGTGGCGTGAGTAAAACCCGACTTAGCACGGCTCCAGGGAAGCAGACGGCACCTATGTTATACATACAATAAGCCCAGCCAGCTTCCGAGGGCTTTGCCGTTCAGATTGCTCAGCACTGCTGTTTCCCTTGTGCCTGCGCTAACACACATAAAGCTGCGTTGCCCTTTGGACCTTGCTTATCCCAGCAACTTTACAGGTTGATTAGGATTTGGGGTAATTTTTAGCCTTTATCTTAAAGTGAAAAAGCACCCAAGCAAAAAAAAAAAAAACACAACAACAAAAACCCAAACAAACCCCAAAATCATTAGACTGAGAACTATCAGTAGTGACTAACAAAGAGAAGAACAACAAATGAACTCCCAAAACACACGAGCCAGGAACAATATAGGGTAGCTCTTTGAAAAGAAAGCTTTTTATCAGCCTCAGCATGGCATCGAGCCATTCCTCTGATACATCACTTCCCTTGTCTGACACACAAAACGCTGTGGTGTAGGGTCTGTTTCCACCAACAAAGTTTTATCATGAAAAATAAAGCAGGATAACCTACTGCTCGTGTGTTCTGGAGGGAGAGGAAGAAGCAAGGGCCTCGGGGTGATGCTCGTGTGTCCCCCAGGTGCCAATCTGAGCACAGGGTTGGGGTTTCACCGACACTTGGCATCAATGCCCATGGATGGACGTTAGCTCCTCTCTCACAGCCTGGAGAGCTACTATTTGCCTTGCCCAGGGGCATGTAAAAAGGCCACTGGACACCTGGGAGAAGGAGCCCAGGGACACTTGGCTTCTTTCCCTGTATTTTTCCCATTAGGAGTGCCTCCTTCACTCCCAGCCCGTGCCAAATCCACTTGTGTCCCCCAGGACTCACCCTCCTCCCCAGGAGAGACTTCGGAGAGGAGCCCTGCTCTGCAGAGCGCTTAAGCCCATTCTTGGAGCTGAGTTTGGGCTCAAGGGCTTAACAGAGAGGTACTGAAGGAGTTCAAGCGCAAAGGCTTCCCAGAATAATGACAAGATAAAGGCTAATGCAGTATGTAACCACTGGAGCACCTGGGTGAAGCTGTCCAGGCATGGGAGAGATCACCAGCTCCAGCTGGAGCCTTCAAACCTGACAAAGATCAAAATCCCCCAGCCTGGATCCTGCACCCATCTCCAAGCTCCCTCTACTGTTCCCAAGTGCGTGTTACAGTCCCTCATTCCTCTCTTCCTTGCTTCTCCATCCACAGCAAGACCGCAGCAGAAATTGTGTCCCACTGCCACCAAAAGCTACTTCCACCCAGGTGGGTCTGTCAGCGAGATCAGTGACAGCTCCATAAGGAGCAGGAAACAGCAAGTACCTTTGGAGGCTTTATCTGGGATGAAGGTGATGAAATGAGAAAAAAAGCAGAAACATTTGGGATAAAATAAGGCTGGGGGAGGAGGAAATAGCTCTGTTGCAAAGGGGTCAGATGTTCTGCTCACGAGGAGGGAAAGCAACCACATAAAAAAGTGTCTGAGCTGCAGAAAACTGTCCCGCTTAGGGTTCCTCTGTCTCTCTGTTCCCCTCAAGGCACTGCCCAAATCTTCTCTTACTCTTACATCAATATTGCCATCCACAAAACCCTCCAGCGAATGCCTAGGGCATCTCTTAGGGTCAGCATGAAACCTAGTTCCTCTCCTGCAGGTCCTTGATCTCAAGCCCATCTCGGTGACTTGCAGCGACCAGCTTGTCCCTGGTTCAGAGACAGGGCAGGGGAGGGTGAGCACACTGCTGTGGGTATCCCCGGTGATGAGCAGTGCTCCCAGCCTGCCTCTGCCCTGGCCTCCTCAAAACAAGGTACCGCTTGGCTTTCTCCTGGCCATGGGAGAAGACACCACACACCCCAGAAGAGCAAAGTCCAGCCTGACTAATAGCAGGAGCAACAATAACCCTCCAAGGCCTGCTGCAGCCTTCAGCAAAGACTTAGCAGAAAATGAGTTATATCAGAATATCCTGAGTTCCTGTGGTTTTCCATGCAAACTCAACCCCAAGGACACTCATTTTCCCACCATGCACTTGGACCAGGCTCATAAAGTTCAATCTGTTTTTTTAGAGGAAATGAAAGAACGCAGCTAGTATAGCCTAAATACAAATAGTTGTTTACTCAGATCATTTGTCTGCTGAGAGCCTTGGAACTGCATCTCTGTACGTGGAGTGGCATAAAAGGAAGCTACAGGTTCTTATTATCGAGGAGAGTGAAGACAACACGCCCCTGCTGCACGGCATCCCCCGACTACGCAGCCTTCTACCAGCGCCTGCCTGAACTGGTAAATGATTCATCTCAATCTCCGGAGGATTTTTCTGGTAACTGCTGCAGATCCACCTTGGGATGACAGAGCAAAACTAGCAGAAAACCAATCTCCTCACTTCTTTCATTTTATTTTTTATTTTCCCCCCACCGAAAAGACATCATTTCAGGATTGGGATATCAGAATCAAAGCTAAGGATGATCTGGCTCCTTACGCAGAGAGTTTTTTTTAAACCTGTTTTCAGCTGACAACGACAAAGCTGCTGCCCATGGATTTATTGGTGAAATTTATGAGTTGGTGAAGAAAGCCACCAAAAGAGGAGGAAGCAGAATCAATTCCAAATCTCAGGACAAGAAACATGTTTCAGTGGGATTCAAAGGTGTTAAAGTCAGTAAGCCAGAGAGAAAGAAGCACAGAATAAATACATGTACCCTCTAATCCCTAAGATATTTTGTCTGGAGGACACCAAGCACCAAGCTGCAAAATAAAAGCAATAACTCCTAAATGACAACCAGCCAAGAAGTGAGGATGAAAGCAAAAAAGAAGCATGACAAGTTAAACAAATACAACCACATGTGTCAGAGCATTCATAAGAAAAAAAAATAAATAAGAATAACATTTTCCTTGACTGGAGTTTTATTTAGAGTTACAATTGACCCAAATGAAGGAGACTGTTCCCCAGGTCCCCTGGGTGGGGTTGGGGATGGCAGCCATCACCCCCCACTGCCTGGGGAGCACACCTACAAGGTGCCCAGTACATCCCCAGCTGCCTGCACAGCACCAGTCTCTCTGAAAGGAGCCCACAGGCTTTTCAGCTTGACCTTCGCTCATGGTGCTACTGGGAGAGTCCATGAGACACCTGGAGGAGGGACTTGGCAGGACACGCACAGCCACAGCTGGCCTGCCCTGTCCCCACTGGTGCTGTTCATCTGGTGGTGTTCAACAACCCACCCACACCAGGCAGGGTTTTATGCCCTGAGAGGGACCACACAAGCTCTTCTGGTTTAGACACAGCACCAAAGGGACCTTCCTCAAAGTCCACCTCCAAAGCAGGAGCGGTGAACACGACAAGCACCCTCTGTCCACATGTGAAGGAAAGGGCAGAGGTTGCCACCACCCTTGCCTAGATCTGCCTCCCTTTTGGCCAGCAGCTGACTCTGGAGAGAATATCCTCCTGCAGCCGTGATGAGGAGTACACACACCCCTGCCATCCCACAGCCATCAGAGATTCAAACCTCTGTCTCCAAACTCACCTCTGCAGGGCCACAGGCCAACGACAAAGAGAAAAGAGAGGAACAAGACTCCAGAATTGTTTTCTAGTCCAAGAGGCATATTTCCAGTTTCTCAGATTTTATATGTGTGTATGTATATAGAGATATCTCACACACACATCATTTTTCACATCAGTCCCTTGTCATTTGGCACCTGGGGAAAACAAGGGGTTTATTCTTTATTCTGAGTCATTTCTCTCTTCAGTACGAGGATGGAGCTCAGCGAGACCTGATCTGCCAGATATGCTGAGCTGCAGACAGCGCTGCCTCTGCAAAGGCCTCCTCCTCCTCCTCCTGAAAATCCATTTAGAAATTCCTAAAAAGAATCATTTGCTAAAGAGGAAGGAAAATTGAGGACACAGCGAGAGAGCCACGACTATCAGAAAGGCAGTGAAGGGCCAGGGCAGATGTGCTCCTCCAGGTGGGGAACACAAGGACTAAGTAAACATTACCTGAGCCACCAACTACGTTATCCAGGAAACGGTGCCAGCATCGCTTCCCTAATCCAAACCATTTACCCTAGTCCATGAGAGCAGAGCACCGATGGGAGAAGCTGGCAGGAGGCAGAGTTGGGGCCAAGTAAGAAACGAGAAGCAGAACACCTGGCTGCAGAAATGCTCTAAAACATCCCAAAATAATTAACTCCTCAGCATACTTCGTTTAGCCCTTGCAGCAGGAATGAATGGAAATGAATCTGCGTTTAACCAGCAACTTGGAGCCTTTAATACAAAAATATTTTTAAGCTGGTAAGGGGGGGGCATAGCTCCAAATTTCCGCCAAGTTCTCAGAGGCTGGATTAACAGAGCAGAAAAAAAATAAAAAAGAAAGAAAGAAAAAGAATTTAAAGATTTTAACTTGGAACATAAAATCAAGAGAATTTATGGGAACTTTTTTTAAGGTTCATCTCAGTTTTGGTTTCAGCAATGGGCAATGCAGAGAGGTTATTGCTTCTGGTCTGACCTTCAGATGAAAAATAACCCAGAATGTCGCAGCCTGGCAGGGTGGCCAAGAGTGGGGGCAGACGGTGGCTGAGCAGGGCTGGAGGCAGGGAGAGATGACCAGTGCAGAGACTGTGAAGGAGGCCGTACTGGCCTCACTCAGCCCTGCTCGATGGGGCCAGAGGTACCAAACCTCATGCACAAGGAGATCAGGACAGTGAGGAACATCAGACAGACAAAGGGAGCACAGCTTTCTCTTGCAGCACCGTGCTGGTCCTATGGGATTTGCACCTGGCAGCATGAAAAGCTCAAAATCATTTTGAAATTGCTTCTAGCAGTTCTCCAACCAGTCTGAGTCCTTCAACCACTTGCCCTTCGCATTGTCTGCCTTTATCAGAAGGAAATTGCCCGCAGCTACCTCTGCAAAAGCATTCTTCAAGTGTGGTCTCAAATTTTCCCCTGTCCTAGGAAGCCATCTGTAGAAGATCCTCCAATATCCACCATCAAGGCATGCCTCCCCAGAGCATCCTCATCCTCACCTGGAGAGCACTGGCTGGGACAGGAGCACTCAAACTATGGGTGAGGTTAAAAACCCAAACAAAGGGAGAGGAAAGACCGGGGGGCAGTTAATAGGGAGGAATTAGTTTCTTTAGCACTTCCAGCTCCATCAGGCATAAAAGTTTGGGATGCTCTCGGGGGAGGGAAGATTCTTGTCTCAAGGCAAACTGGCCTACTCACTCTATTTATAGATGAGAGGCAGCATTTTAGCCCTACTGCGGCTCAGCAGAGCCCACTGAGATGCTCGGCACGTTATGCAAGTGCTCCAGAGCCAGGCTGGTCCCCTGGCCCAGCTCCATGCGTGGGTGGTTACCCAGGAGCACAAGGAGATGTCCCAGGCAGGGCAGGAGCCCCCATCCGGCGTGGGGGTGGCAGAGCTGATCCCCTACTGCAAGCACCACGGGGACAACGGCAAGAAAGGCTGGAGCACAATACGAGGCATCCCTCTTCTCCGCTGGCATAAACTGGGCTCGGAAAAGCAACGCAGTGCAGAGAACTGGGAGCCCCAGCTTTCCCTTAAAAGAAGGCAGAAAATGGGTTTATTTGAAACCCCCTATATCGAAGGGAACGGCAACAGCTTCTGGCCTAAATACCACTGGCTGGGTGTTCACTGTGGGGCTGCTCGGGGACAGGATGGGACCACCTCCTGGTTGACATCCAGCAAGCAGAGCAAGGACTGCTGCAAGCAGGACTTTGGCCTTTGAGGTGGTGTCTCTGCTTTTGGATCCGAAACAGCCACTTTGGGCACAAGACACGATGTTCCACAAGAGGCAGACGTCAAGTAGTCACCGTGATGCAGCCAAGTTAACTAATCCTCATCTTTCTTCTCCTTATCTTCCCAGAGCAAATTTAGCCTTCTAAAGAACTCTTTGCATGTCTCCTATCTCAGCTATTAACAATTAGGGTAACAAAGGAAGCCATCAATGGGAATTTAATCCTTGTCTTTTAGGACAGGGTCACAGGCGGCTGGAGGGATAAGTCTCACAAACCCAGCCTGCTCCCCGTCCACAGTCAACCAGCACAAGAAGGACACATTTAATAACAAACCCTTATAAATCTCATCCTAGTGGAAGCTCTGAAGACTAAAAAAAAAAAAAAAAATTGTGCTTTTATAAGCAAATCCCCAAACTATGTACATCATACATAAATAATCACTGAACCCTTCCTTGCATCCATCAGCCCTGCCCTCGGGAGCTTGCCATGGGAGCAAACAGGGATGGGATCGAACTGGAGGGTCATGAGAGTGAGCTGGTGCCGAGCAGTGAAACAGGAACTCTCCTTCCACAGCATCTGCCACCTTGCCCAGCAGAAGGAAATAACGTCGCCAGACAAAAACGTATAAATCTCAAAGGGATAAATTACCAGCCAGAGCCAACTCCCACAGAGACAGGGGCACTTAACGCACTGAGCAGTTGTTAGAGCTGGGCTTGCTAAACGCAACAGGGTATGATGCTTCCTAAGGATAATTCACCAAGACCCAGGCATTTCCTGGACATCTCTCATCGCTCCACCGGTGTGCCTCGTTACTTATTTATCATCCTCCCTTAATATTAACCTTTGAGAAACTGGTTAATACTCCAAATCCAAATATCACAAGAGTTCATCCTGCGATAATCATAATCTTTGGGCCAAAGGGGACAATCAAGGCACGTCACTCAGGAGCTTGTTGTTAACCTCGACCTTCAGCACAAACAAAGCAAGATTCATCGTTGCATCAAGCAGCTACTGGACAGATCTGCAAGGAGTCAGCCTTCTCCAGCATGAGACCTGCAGAGACACATTAAAATTTACCTTCTAGAAGCAGCTCCAGCTAAATTTCTCCAACATCGCCACAGTGCACGCTCTGGCGTGGGATGTCAAGAAGCAAGGGGGCAGCCGTGCTTGCTGGGGCTGAATGTCTCTCCCCCTTACAACATCACACCATGTCACAAAATCCAGTGTAGCTCCAGAGCCATGAACACAACAACCCTTTGCCTAAACCAGTGAGCTTTGCAGGGAGCAGGGGCATCTCAGCCAGGGCAGAATGGTCCCTGCTGGTGACACCCAGGCTGTTGTCCCTGGAGGGTGTCACGTCATACAGAGTGGCTTGGGTCCCTCTGGCATAGCATCTCATCCCGCAATGTCAAAACATCCCCTCTCTGGTGCCTTGGGCTGTGCTTCTGGACCCTCCTCCTGAACAAACAACCTCCTACACGTAATTAGCCTAATTAAAGGGGGAAACTGTGCTTTGCTGCTGCTCACTACTACAGGCACATGAAGAGAGGAGAGAAACATCAGACGGCTCCATGGGAGACCCCCTGTCGTCAGCCAGTCTGGTGAAGAGAAGGAGATACTGCAGCAAAGGGAACGGCCGGATCAAACACAAATAACCCCAGACACCAAGGGGTTGACCCACGCTGCAACGGAACCGGCAATTAACACATACTCTTCATTAAACTAACCTTCCTGGTTACTAGAGACCATGAAACTAGCTTTTAGTCCTTGCTGAAGGCCAAGCAAAGGTTGAAGTAGGTGTCGCAGGAGAGACCTAGGAATTGTCCACGCGTGGATCCACTGCAGGAGACCTGCTGGAACGCGGCTGCTTTTGCTCTGGCCTTGGGGTGGGAGATGCAAAGAAAACAAAAGCACAAGCATCAGCTCCGGGTGTGGGAAGGGGTACAGATGGCTGAGACTGACACTTCGGGGAGGAACGTGGGATCTTAGCAGGTTCCTGAAATATTACCTTTGTCTGGCTAAAAAGAACTGGGTGAGAGCTGAGCATGTCCCAAAACAAAAGCTCCTAATGAGAGTGCTCGTAGAGCGAGGGAAAGCTCTAATGTACCCGGTAAAGACTGGAAAGAAAACGAGGACTCTAGTCTGCAAACAGACCAAGATAAGAGTCACGGGTCAGATATTAATGTTTGACAGTTTATTGCCTCTGTTTGTGTCAGGCTCCATCACAGCAACACAATAAAGCATCAGTCCTTGCGTGGGGATGACACCAAGTGACAGCCCGCCATTATTTACCATCTCCCAGAGTGCAAAATCCACTATTGACTTCAGGGTGGAGAGGAGGAAGGAAGGGAATCTGATAGGAGTTCAGTGATTTAGAGCAAGGGCCTTCACACACAGGCTCTTGGAGGCATTTAACCAGTGTATGCCTCGATTTCCCCATCTGTACAAACAGGGATTAGCACTAGCACCCATCCAACTTCCAGGGATTCTTGCAAGACTGCAAGATATTCCACTAAAGGAAAAGTTAAAAGCATGTAGCATTGTTCACTCAGCACTGGAATATATTTGATGGGTAGGTACAGTGTACGAAGAACAGCTATTCTGCAGGAAACAAAGCTGTCCTTCTCCACGTCTGGAGAGAAATGCCCCTCTGTTGGAAGGTGGGACATCGCAAAGCAGCAGTGTCAGTGTCTGTCCTTACTCCTCCTCCTTCCTACACAAGGGCAGTAGCTTTGAATGTGAAAAATTAATAGAACAATGCTGAATATCAAGGATAATGCCAAGTACATTGTCTGTAAGATACTGGCAATGCAGCTGCCTTCTCAGCAGCGCCCTGAGTTGCTCTGACAAGAAATATCCAGATTGCCATTGCACCAGAGTTATCCTCCCATGGATTAAATGCACCCTGGGTAGAAAGCAAGGTACCTGCCCCTTCCATCCGGGAAAGCTGAGTACAGGTCAGCTGGCACAGCCCAGGAAAGCCTTCCTTCATCCATCCATCCATCCCTTTACCCCATCTCTAGGCTTCCCAAGAGTTTCACATCTCAGCTGGGAAGGCAGCAAATGTCCACACACAAACATGGGCTGTACCACGGTTAAAGCTATGGTGATAGAGTCGGGTTATCTCATGGTCACAGGGGGAACAGACTGCCAAGAAAGCAAGCAAAAAAGCAAAATAAACCATTTCTTTTTTGTTCTCTTAAAGATATTTGAGTGAGGACATGACAGTTTCCCCAAAGCTCTAAACGCATTTGATTCCTTTTAGATGTTAAAAGAGAGGATCCCTCAGAGACCCACCAAACCCAGTTTTTCCAGGCCAGTCAAGTGGTTTCTGCACATCAGCTCTGTCCTAGCGTGTCCACTGGCAGCATATGCCTGGGGGGTTTGGAGGACAGCATTTGCCAATAAACCTGTGCCAGTAATCAGGCTGTTTCTCACAGTCTCCCCTGTCTGGGATTGACCCTACAAACCGGCTTCTGGCCAAGACAACTCAGTTTGTGATTCTTCCCTCCTCATTTTTGGGGCTTTAAGCTACCTTAAATTAATTCCAGCCTGTTCTCAGGGACTTTATTCACTATCATTTGCTAGGTGGTGCTAATGAGCTCAGCATCGTACACAATATCCTCCTGTGTTCCTGCTGCCCGTAACAACCCCTTCAAACCTCAGGGCTCCACCAGTCAGGAACTCAGAAAAGCTTCAACTCCAAAAGCAAAGCTTTCCTTGGTCTCCATGCCCCATCTAACGTTGCCCAGTAGAGAAAGAACAGTACTTTAGTGCCTTTTCTGTAACATGTTGCATATAAACAGAGGGTGCCCAGCTCATCCAGCATCCAGGAGAGCCAGGAGGACTCTATGTTCCTCAAAGGCCATCAGCTCCAGGACCAACATCTAAGGTTACTAAGCAGTGTCTCTTGGGAACACAAGCCAGCCACAGGTCCTGTTCCCTTCCAGAAAACCCAATTATTCACCTAATGGGCAATTTGCTGCCATCTGGACATTCAGAGCTTGACCTGTGATATGCCAGACGTCCCAATGAAGTCAGTATTTGGCACCAAGAGGGTGCTACCACTGCCTGGCACTACTGGAGAAGTGAATGCTGATGAGCATGACAGCACAAATGAAGTGAGCGTCAGAGCTTTTGGATGGATGTTCTCAGTCTGCTTAGCAAGCCCTCATCCTCTTCCCTTCGAGATGAACGTAATATAGGATACAGGTGTCGGGCAGAGCAGAGTGTGGGAAGGCAGCCTATATTCTGTTATTTTCTCTCCGGAGTTAGCATCAGCTCCTTTCACGGGCAGCCAACTTACGCTGCTGAACGCTGGTTTGCAATCCTGCAGGTTGAACAGAGCCCAGAGTTTTTGGCCCTGAGCAGTTCTCTGGGAGAATCAGTCCTTGGCACTCACGCAGAATTTTCACCAGCAATAGAGCACCTCAAGGTTGTTCGAGCAAAGATCAAGTCTACTTCAGCATCAGGTGCTAGTCACTAAGAATTATCAAGGAATGGAGGTGGCTGTGAAAACACCACTGTCAACAAATCCTCCCCTCCTTTGGCTGCTTGAGTTGCACCTGTAAGATCGTAATCAAGATTCACTGCAAAGAATCAGAACTCTGAATCAAAACTCCCTGCCCAGGCCCAGCAACCAAACCCAGAAACACTGGTCTAATAAAGGAGCACAAAGCACACCGCTGGTTTGATTTTATTAGCTCTTGGAGAAGCACAGAGTCCCACTAACCTCTTTCCCTTTGGGTAGATGACCAGTGACAACGTGCATCCCTATGAAGGCGAGCTGATACAAAGACTGTGGAGTGGCACAAAAATTATGAGGATTTAATTATCCTGCTTTTTGACACCGAGGTGGAGCTGAGGACTTGGCAAAGGACGTGAGTGAGTGAGTGTGTGCGTGCAAACTGGGATGACTGAGCCCGGGGCCGGTAACCATGTGGATGAGCGAGTCTGTCTGAGCGAAGAAGTGGGCTAGAGGCGTGCGGGCTATGACAGCAGCACTGTGCATACCGAGCTGCTCCAGGCGAGTCTCCCATCCCAAATTCCACACCAGCTCATTTTCAAGTTATGAATTGCAAAGGACCCACCAACCACACTCAAGCAGGCAAAAAAAAATTAAGAAATAAATAAAAAAAGAAATATCAGACATGGGAAAGGAGGACCAGGGAACAGGAAGCCAAATACAGAACTATTTCCAGGAGGAATAACAGCCATATGGAAAAAGTTACCAAGATGATGAATTCTGCCTTCAATATGTTCAAGAAAGAAACTACATCAGACCTAGTCTGGGGGTGGCCAGATCCTTTAAGGGGGGGGGGAAAAAGCTGCCACCCCAGCTTGAACTTGAACATTTGGTGTTTCATTTGCATCTTGGAATGAGGCAACTGTTATCATTCAAACTTCGCATTCTTCTCTTGGATCTCTGCCTTCCCGGGTCACATTTGTGGCTCTCACATAACCAGGAATCCCCCCGCTACAATATGCTTCTCCTGGCTCGGCCCTGAAACCAAATTCCAGAGCAGCTGACATGGAAATTTACCATCAAACAACTATTAAAGTTTTACCTCAGGCTGTAAAATACTGGTTTACGTGCTCTGCATTAAAAATGTGAACAAGCACTCGTCTCACGTGCCCTGTGGCACGCTGCCAGAGCTTCATGCTGCAGTCTCCTCGATTTCGGAAACCAGGCTGGAGAAGCGTAGGGATGGTGGTTGAAGCCCCAACTCTACAAGGGTGCAACTCCTTGCATATGGCAGGAGACTTGCTGGCTGGATTGCAAGTTGTAAAATCCACCTCAACGAGCCAAGGCCATTTTCAACCATTAACTAATTTAGTTTCATGATCTCCATCTCACCCATATCTCTCCCTCTACTGTCACATCCAGTTTCATGACCCCACTGGAAGGACTGGGGGAGAGTGAAGAAGAGCAGAGCCATGGAGGGTTTGCACAAAGACAAATGAAGGCAGATTTGTCCCGATGCCCATACACACTCCCATTTCTCTCTCCCCAATGCACAGAGGTGTCCATGGGGCAGTTCCACTCTGTGGAACTGCCCCATGGAGACGTTTCTCTCTGACGCCTAATTTTCTAATGCATGTACCTCATTCAAATACTTAAAGTTAGCTGGGATGAATCCAGGTTTTTCTCCAATTAACAACTATTTCTTTTTCTACTTTACATCCCAACTTCATCTTCTCTCTTCCTTTCCATGCAAATCACCACCCACTTGTCTCCAAGGGTGGACAGCCTTTGCCAATACAAGCACCCAGCAGAGAATTAAAGCTAGAAACTATTAACCATTGTTGGTTTTTTTTCCATCACCATCAAGCTCAAAATCCTCATCTATTCAAGCTACAAGTGGGCTGATGTATATCTTCTGCAGATGTCTGTGTTCAAGGGAAAAAAACAACAGCAACGAAATCCTCTTTTGGCTAATAAACAGAAAGTAATTGCAGCTTGTTTCTTTGATGCAAAAGGAACTGTGCTATTGATGGCATTGGCTGAGAGTGCCTAATTTGGACCAGCAACTTGTATCATTAGCTTTACATTCTCCTGCTAAAGTCTGTCCACAGCGTAACCACATCTCCCTTGGTCATCTCTTTTGTCCACCCAACACCTAGACAATAATGGCAGGGATTGTTATTCTTTCCCATTCCTTAGTATACCACACAACACAATGAGATCAAGCTTCTTTTTTCTAATTCCTCCTCAGTACACAACACAAAAAATAAGCATAATTAGACGTTCTCCAGTGCAGCAATAGTCACAACTGTGCGCGAGACTATGAGCTCCATGTATGAAATGTAAGGGACGTTATTTTGCCCAAGATGCAGGAGTGATTCTGCAGTAATGAGGAATCCAAAGAGATTTTGCCACAAGCAAGGTTAAACAACTGTTTCTTCCTTTCTCCTCTATAAAGCAACTTGCTGATTAATTCGGAAGCAAGGTAAACAATAAACAGTGATTATGTGCATAGGGGTGATGATTCAGCCAAAGCAGCAGATCAGCATTTGAGTAACAGGCTACAAACATGTGCTTTATTTTCTCAATGATGATTCTCCAGTGAGCAATGGAACAAGATGTCTTATATAGCCACCAGGCACCAGCATGGTCCCAGTGTCAAGAGTTAATCACGTGACCAAAGAACTGACATGAAAGCTTTAAAAAAAAAAAAAAAGAAAGAAAGAAAATCAGCCCCATAGGGGATCACACATTCCAGGACCAATTTTTTTACATCCAGGCAGCAGTAAACACAGACCAGCTGGGACATTTCAACTAGCAATAGCATGGCAGTGCTTAGGAGAACATGCTGTGTCAAAAAGATCTGGAAAAGTGAAAATGTATCAGGACACCTGCAAAACAGCTATATTTTACCTGCATAACCAAGCTCTACAAAATGTAAATGGATAATGCAAGAAAAACATGCTGGGGAAAGCTCTCCTATAAAGCCACAAAACCCTGAGCCACCAAGGGGAAGAAGGAAATCATGAAGTAAAAGCATTTGTGCTTTTGTTTTATGCCACGTATTTTCAGTTTGCCTCATCACAACCCTGATTTGATCATGTCTGTTACTTGGATAAAGAGAAGATGGAAAGGCTTTCTGTTGCATCAACAAAAACCAGCATGAAAGATAACTGCAAAGGCAGCGAGCCAGCTCCGAGGTAGCTGTAGGTCAGTCACGTTCTGCAGCACTCAACAAAACTGCATGGACTTGCAAAGGGTGAGATTTTTTGACCTCCTCAGCTCTGTGATGAGAGTGATCAGGAAGAGCATGACCAGTAGGCGGAGGGAGATCATCCTCCCCCTCTGCTCTGCCCTGGGGAGGCTCCATCTGGAGCACTGGGACCAGTTCTGGGCTCCCCAGTTCCAGAAGGACAGG
>JAOXJK010000007.1:10569498-10585411 GCA_025774025.1 Xenus cinereus
GGATGTGTCCTGAGAGATGGTGTAGTCTCATAGTTGCACACGAATTTTTTGATAGTCCTCTGGTTTTTGTTGTTGCAAGGAGGAGTTTTCTTCTAGGGATGATCATAGAATCATAGAATTGTCTGGGTTGGAAGGGACCTTTAAGATCATCTAGTCCAACCTTCAACCTAATTCTGATAAAAACCATCACTAAGCCATGTCAGTAAGCACGTCAACCCATCTTTTAAATACTTCCAGGGATGGTGCCTCAACGACTTCCCTGGGCAGCCCATTCCAAGGTTTAATAACCCTTTCGGTGTAAAAAGGCTTAAAGTGAGGGTGAAGGCTACGTCATGACAGCGCTGCTGGGAACATCTTCCTGCCCAGCAGCACTGAGAGGGGGCAAACAGATTGGCCACGACAGCTTGAAATCACCATCCTTATGGGCCTTGCTGTGGTCCCCAAGGATGTAGCTGTTGATGTAGCCCTCATCACTCCATCTGCTGAAGCTCCACTTTATTTAGTGCGGACACTGGGCGGAGAGGTTTGGGAAGGGGAATGAATGAGATGGAAAGTAGAGGAAGGGGTTTAATGGTCTCGAGGCTGGATGGTGTCAGTTGAGGATCCTTCTCAGAGAATTGGATCCTGGTCCTACTTCTGCTGCAGAGTTTTTTCTGGGATGCCAGGGAAGTCACCAGTAACAAAGCTCTTCCAAGGGCCATGAACAGATGCTCTTCACGAGGCGCCTGGGGTCTGAGTTGTAGAAATGCTTTTAGAAGCACAGCTGCGATAAGTCATTTGTGATCTGTGGCTGAATGTACAAAAATAGTGTGAAATATCAGCCCTTGGCCTCTCAGGTGAATTAAGAAAACTTAGGAAATGCCTTACAGTACTGGCATTGATTTACATTGCCGGAGTGTGTTTGCTCGGGAGTGGGGATGATACTGGGAACATGTTTTGAGCCCTGTAAACCACTCAAATGCGGTAATAAGTTCAGTTTAGTCTCAGGAGGAGGCAAGTTAGTCTGCATCCAGCACTGGGAAGGAACGTGGTGTAGTACAAAGGGCCATACGCCTATTTTCAAGGAGAGGTACTCTAAATAAGGACAAGTAGAGACGTAAATCAGTTGTGTTGGGCACTGAACAAAGTGAGTGTCCACCAGCAAGTGATGGCGTAACTGGAGCCATAGAGAGAGGAGTCCAAACTAACACACTGTAGCCTTTAATTCTGGGATTTTCTTACCGAGTGACTTGACTTTTCCCCTCGAGCCTGTGCCAGCCGTTGTGTCTGAACCCTTGCAATGTCACTGTATTTGTGTGCTCCTGCGCTTTTCATTCTGACGGGTACTGAGTGACTGCCGTTTTCTCATACTGAGATCTTTCAGGTGGAGTCCTCAATGACTGGTCTCGCATCACTATGAACCCCAAGGTGTTTAAGCTGCATGCCCGCAGTGGGGAGCTGGAGGTACTGGTGGACGGCACATACTTCATCTATAGTCAGGTAGAAGTGAGTACGGTCCTAGGCCTAACTCCTATTCTTGTGTTCCAATGGAAGCCTTGCATGAACCACGAGAGGGCTCCAGACAACTAGCAAATGCCAAGAACTTGTATGTACTTTTAACCGCTTCGTGCTCTAGGAGATGTGTGTCGGAGGAAGACGTTAGAGTTTCGAAGTGCAAGGTCACACGTTTCGCCGTGACACCAGCTGCAAGAGATTAGTTACCGAAACACATGCGCAGACGCCCAGCCAGATCCCACATCCCACCAAGGCCTTGGTTGTTTTTTTTTTTGTTTTTAATCCTCCATATTGTCCAGGCAGTCACTCACCAGCCCATCTAAGCCTCCTTGCAGAACAAGGGTCCCGGCGGGACGCTGGGCTCTGTGCTTTAAAAGAGATGTAAGACCAAAACCCTGCCAGCTCGTGATCATTTCGAAGCCATGTCACTCTTTGTAAGCGTAGGACTCTCGGCCCCGGGTGGCTTGGCCAAACTCCAGCCCAGGTAACTCCATTTTGCCTCCACCTTCTCCATGGATGTGCAGCAGGATGGCTCAGCTGCTGCTTTAGTTGGTACCGGCGATGGATGAACAGACCTGTTTCTGTAAAAAGGGCTAAAAAGTAATAAATTATTTTATTATTATTTGGTATACAGCTAATTAAGACATCATTTCCTCTCCCCATTCAAATAAAATGCAGGAGACGGGCTGTCATTTAACGCACTGCTCCCAGTGTCCTGCAAATCTCTGAACAGAACTGCTGAGCTGTGTGGGGTGGGAGCTACGAAGCTCTCCCCTTCCAGAGCATGCAGGGTGTCCCCCCACCTGCAGACTGAAAACCTGTCCGGGTTCTGGGACAGATTTTAGCAAGACAAGAGGGTTTCTGCATGACAACCACAATTAAGCAACTCCCACCTTGCCCCAAGCTTCTAATATCACCTCCTGCTCAGGATTTGCCTCTCATGACTTGGCAGCCCTCCTGGGACTGTACCCAGTGGATGCCAAGTGAGGTGCCCTTCCATGGAACTGGTTACCTGTCTGGTTTGGGGACAGGAAAAATAACTCCGTGTGGGCCAAAGTATAATTGTTTCCTGAGTGCTTAGTGCTAATTCCTGGCCACGACGTTGTGCCTCTGAAGCCTTTGTCATTTCTAGTCCATCAAGGAGAAGGAGGTCTCAGTCTTGTGTAGCTTCCATGATGGCAGGGTGTAGACTGAGAAGAACTAGCAGATGCGTCCAAAACGTCTGGTTTTCTTCTACCAGGAAGAAGCAGCTCCCTAGGACTGACTTCTCTTTGGACAGGTCTTTCTCATGCATCTCCCAGTTCTTCAGAACCAGTGTGTGGGAGATGGTTAAGTAATAAGGAACAGAGTCAGGGGGAGTTAAGCACTAGGTCTAAGAATTAAACCGGTACAAACACTCTAAGGTCATTTGGTTCCAAGCTGTGGAGGTTGGGAGAGTGTTTTCCCTGTAATAGCTGATGCCTTTGAAAGCACCTCAAGTCCAATTACAAAGGCGGCAACTCCCAGTACATCTTAGGGCATTTTTGATGGCAGCACTAAAGGAGGCTCATGGGACCCAGAAAGCAGGACTGGCCAGGTAAGTGAAAGAGGACTTCAGTTAAAATATTTCTGTTTATTTGTTGGATGAAAAGCTGTTTGTAGCAGACAGGAGGGTTGTCGATACATTTTTGTAACTAGGCCTGTGCAGGTTTGTAATTTTTCCTGTAATAAGCAGGGTCTAAAGCGAGGATTCCTAGCTCAGCCTTAGACACATGAATTCACGGATGCTTGCATGCTTGTGTTAGCATGAAGTGGTATACGGAGTTTCCTCCTGTTTGGTTGGCCTGGGGTTCTTTCTGCCTCAAACAAGTCAACCTCCCCTGAGTACAGGTGTCCTGGGGCCAAGGAAGGGATCGTTAGTGGAGGGAGCACATATGTACACACTGAAAGGAATGTGGACTTGTTCCATGTGCACAAATACACTCCCTAACACCTTTCTTCTTCCTGCTTCACATCAGGTATACTACATAAACTTCACAGATTTTGCCAGCTATGAGGTGGTGGTGGACGAAAAGCCCTTTCTGCAATGCACTCGGAGTATTGAGACCGGCAAGACCAACTTCAATACCTGCTATACAGCTGGGGTCTGCCTCCTCAAAGCCAGGCAGAAGATTGCTGTGAAAATGGTCCATGCTGACATCTCCATCAACATGAGCAAGCACACAACTTTCTTTGGGGCCATACGCCTAGGAGATGCGCCAGCATCCTAGATGAACTTGGCACGTCCAAGGATACTCACAGAACTGCACAGTGCTGCTGTTCATAAGCGTATCAGTATTTCAGGGGGTTCTGTAATCCGGCCATAAAGAAAACTGATCCAGAGCTATTTATTCCTATATGTGAATGCAGGAAGCACAATTGTCTTCTGTGACTTGCATGGAGACTTGGATCAAAAAAAAAAAAAAAAAAGCTAGTTGAAAAAGCGTTGTGAGGAAGAAAGGCTGTTGTGTCTGCCTTGTCTCAGTATTTCAAGTATTACTGCACTGATATTCTGCTCTGTGATCTTCACACGAGGCTTGTTGAGAGTGGTGTGGGTCTCTGCTTTTATGTTGCACTAGCAAGAGCATCCCGGGCGGTAGCAGGAGAAGAAAAGACTCATGTCCCAATTGTCCGATCCAGGCACTCCTGCTTCTGCACGCTGACGAGAGCAAGAAAGGGGGTTTCTGGTGTTCTGCCTTCCCAGTTTGAACTGGGACGGCCGCGGGGTGCGAGGAGAGGTGAATAAGACAGGGTCAGTGGTGTTTACATTCATCCTCAGGAGTGCGAGCGAAGAAGGCGAAGCGCCTCTCCCCAGAGCTTGGAAGCAGGCTGCAAAAGCAGTAAGCGCGCGAGGAAGGTGAATACTTTAGAGAGCAGGCTTTAGCAGATAAGAAACTGCCTCCACATTCCAGAAATCACAAAGTCCCAAAGAAAATGCCGATTCCCGGTTCCAGAGCCTCTGCTACTTTCAGCTCCTGCCATTACCCCAGAGGTATACCTTGCCCTAACGGGGGCTGCCTTAAAGTACTGCTGCTGTTACAGCAATTTGTGTTTTGTTGGGGGTTTTGTTTTGGTTTTGTTTTGTTTTGTTTTTTTTTCTTTTTAATTAATATTTTGCGAACCAGAACACATTTCTACAGGCTTCTCTGAGCCGCGTAGAGCAGACACAAGTACTTGTGAAAACACTCTGAAGAAGTTTGTCATGTTTAAGAATAAAATTATTCAAACAGGAATATTTTTTTTTCTGTTTTAATAGCAACTGTCCTGCTTTTAAATGTGGTTCTGATCCTTCCTCCCCCACCCCTTTCCTTTTCACACCCTTCTACCTAAAATGCTCTAATGAGTGGTGATAGAGTCTCGAGCAAAAAAAAAAATAAGAAAATCATCTGTATATAAAAAGTCTGGTCCAGCATGAAGTCACCACTTTTTCTTTTCTCTGAGCCCTGCTGAGTCTAGTCATAACTCGATTTCTGGTGACTAATAGAAGAGCTGGGACGCTATTGTTTCTTTTGGCTTCTTGAGCAACTCTCTCCCGTTACCTCCCCTCAACTGGGGAGACCTAAAGCTATAAGATGTGCTCGAGCTGAGGAAGAGGCCGAAGCGCTAATTGCTCTTTTGTGTCATGCCTTGGCTTGCGCTTGGTTGTGTTGGTTTGTTGGGGTTTTTTTGTAGCTGGATTTCTTTTCAGAGCATGTTTTTTTTTCTGTCAGAACTAAAGAGGGTAGTGAAGTTTCAGCCTGGGCAGCACGCGGGGCGAGTCTTAAACCCGTGTCTTGGTGATGACCTCCACCTCCGATGACCTCCACCTCCAAGCAGAGGTGGCTCCGGGTGGTCACCTGCAGGGACGTGGGAGCAGACGTGTCCCAGCACCGGGCTGGAGCGACTGATCTGACCGCAGAAGGGTCCACCCTGGCTGAAGCATTCTTGGCTCCGTCGCTTTTCCCCATCCGTAGCGAGTGATCTCACTTGCCAAGTATTGCAGTTATTGGGAGATAAATATTTCTTGGGGGCACCCAGCTTTGGCTACAGCCTCGCTATTCACAGGAGGCGTGCAGTTTGTAAAATAACTGCATGAAAAATTGCCTGCTATTTCTTTTTCAATATGTTCTCCTCCTTTCTAGCCTTAACATGTTGGACTAGCAAGAGCCTTAGGCGCACTTAACTAGTCTTTGTGGTTTATTTCCTTTAAAATGGATTAAGAAGGACATGTTCCTCTGACAAGAATGAATCAGGACAACTGTGTGTAGTGAGAACATTAGGCAAATCATTAACAGAATTGCTTTAGAATACAGCCTGACCAGCAAGACTTAGGGGCAAGCATAAATAACGCAATGACTTGGGAGACCGCGGTGGATGAAGTTTGCATTCCTTGTCCCCCACTGGCAGGATCTGGGATTTGCTCCTGACGGTGGCTGCAGGCAGGAGGAGGCAGAGGGAGAATCCTTTCTCTCTGTAAAAGCCCCAAAACACCACGAATCGCTGTCAGGTTCCCTCTCTGGCATGTGCCTGGGAGGAGAGCAGAAGGGAGAGGTTCCTGCCTCATCACGAGCAGCAGAAGGTGCTAACGGGCTTCTTCTCATGCTGGCGTTACACCAAAGTGTGAGCTCGGTGTAGCCGAGTTGGAGATGTGGAGTTGGATTTTGGATGTGAGAGCAGAGAATACCTGACTGCAGGTGGCCTTGGTACGGAGAGCTGTGTTCATTCCTGGGATGAGTTGGTGGATCACCAGTCCTGTAGCAGCCCAGGAGAGTCTTTATACTTGAAACCCTTTGGCCTCTCTAGCAACAAGTTCTCGTTAATGAAGTATTACAGTGCAGGTTACCTAGGCTGTAGTATAGCTTCTTCTGCATGATGCTTCCCCAAATGGTGTCCCACCATCTGTGGTGCCTCTTCCCTTTAACTGGAGTCAAAAAGGTCTGGAAGCAGCTCAGAGGAGCGTGAGGAGGACACCTATGGGAGGTTTTAACAAACTCCAGCAGGAACAAGGCCTTGCTCCAGTCTTTCCCTCTGATGCCTTTGAATTTTGATGTGTCTCAGTTCCTAGTCTGGTTGAGAAGGACGTGCTTCAGTTATAGACAAACGTCTGCGAATCCAGGGTGGTGGACACAAAACCAGTCACCGCTGGCTTCCCATGTGCCAGCCTTCCTCTCCCGTGGTCCTTGCTGCCTCTGCTCTTACCTACGTGCCTTGGCTCTGCTGCTCAAATTTTGGCTGGACTCCAGCTGCGGAAATGTAGGAAGCAGCTAATTGGTAAATAATACATCACCCAAACCCCTTCTCCTTCCCAAGCACCTCCTTACGGAGACAATTTATAGGGAAGCCAGCTCAGCTGGTGTTTAGGGTCCCTTTTGAGGGAAGGATTCCCATCAGTAAAGGCTTTAGGTCATGGTTCCCTTTCCCAAAACTACCTGCCCTTTGCTTCCCACCAGCGCCTTTCTCGCCCAGGTAAGCGGTTGGGGTCTCTCTGCCACCCCCTGTCCCCATCAGGGCACTTGGCATCGTCAGAGCAACATCGGGTGCTTAGAGAAGGGCACCTGAGCTGCGTTGGGAGGGAGATGAGCCAAGTGCATTGCCTCATCCACGTTTCTTCCCCTCTTCCCGGTAAGAGGTGGAGCGTGGGGACTCCTTCCCACCAGCTCCCATCCTGGCACAGGCTTTGGGGGGAAAGGGGAAGGGACAACTGCAGCTGGGCTTCGTGGCTGCGCCCATAAAAGCCTGAACCCCCCCACAACACACATATTCCCCCCGTGTTCCTCTCTCCCAGGCTGGGAGAAACCCTCTCAAACTCCCCAACAAAAGCATCACGGGAGAGGAGGTGTGGGAAGAGACACGACTCCCCCCCCGTTACCTGTTAGAGCTGCACGGTGATGTACTGATGCTGGTTTGTGCTTCGACATCTTTACTCAAGACACTATCTGTATATAAAATATACATAATGTATATAAATTAGGATGTAAGTTTATGTAAATTGTCAATATTTTTCTTTGCAAATAAAGCTTTTTTTTTTTTTTTTTCCTGATCTCGGTGTTCCGGGTGGGACGTCCTTCCCCAGCCAAACCGGGAGTTTCTGTGGAAAGTATGTTGACTGCGCTTGTGTGATGGGACCCAGCTGAAAGGCAAAGCATCTCTCCATCCTTGGGGGAGTATTTGATACACAGCTGCTGTGGCCACCGCTGCTGAGGCACCGGTCCCTTCGTTGGGCTCGGAGCTGCTCAGCTTTTGTATTCCTCCTCCCCTCTGCGGTCAGGACAGAGCACAGAAAACAGCATATTTATTGGGAAGGAAACACAGATTTGATGTACTAGTCTGGAGAAGAGAAGGCTGAGCTTAGAAATGCTTAGAAATACTTAAAGGGTGGGTGTCAGGAGGATGGGGCCAGTCTTTTTTCAGTGGTGCCCAGGGATAGGACAAGAGGTAATGGGCACAGACTTGAATATAAGAAGTTACATCTCAATATGAGGAGGAACTTTCCTGTGAGGGTGGAAGAGCCCTGGGAGAGGCTGCCCAGGGAGGTGATGGAGTCTCCTTCTCTGGAGACATTCAGACCCCGCCTGGACACGTTCCTGTGCTACCTGCTCTGGGTGCACCTGCTTTGGCAGGGGGGTTGGACTAGATGGATCTCTGGAGGTCCCTTCCAAGCCCATGTGATTCTGTGATCTGTGCTTAGAGGAGGTATCTTGCAAGCCCATAATATTCCTTTCAAATACAATCACCAGTGTGTGGATGGGGAAAGAGACAACGGCCGCATCTGCAGCCGATCCTTTAAGACTGTTGCCGGGCAGCTGCGAGTTGTACCAGGACGTCACTGGAATCGAAGGCACGTGAGAATGAGTCCAGGAAATTCATCTCTACGTCCATGGCTTGTTCCCCACCAGAGCATCCCTGGCACATCCAGCCTGGCAGACCCGCTTTGCCTGCTCTAACTCACCTGCCACCAACACAGCAGGTGGCTTCTAATCACACCTGCAAGGTTTATTATATTAGCAGCAACCAAGTAGTTAACTAATCTAAGAAATATATCCACTCTACTTAAGCAAAGCAAAGCAGCAAGGGGGCCCCGTGGTGTTGACAACTCTAACAGCAAATTAAGAAGCTGAAATAAAATGCACCATCAAGCAAGCAGCTGGAGTGAGGCCAGAAATCAGAAATAGATGTAAAGAAAACTGTATCAAGAAATCAGCTCCAAGCAGGCTCATTGAGCTCAATTACTAGAAATTAGAAAAGGAAATGGAAAAATTTATATTGTAAGGCCACAATGCATTATGTGGCACCAATGATGGCTGCTCTGTTTATTGTCTTTCTCCTAATCATGTTTTTATAGCACGGGATTTGCACTACCAGATCAGAATGATACTGATGCAGGAAAACAGCCTGCCACTTCCAGGCAGAAATTCACAGCTTACATTCAAGACATCAAACTAGAAGTGAAATTCCGCGGCCGGGGTCTGTGCCTGTAACCCCCCTGACATTGCCATGTGCTCGCCTCTCAGCGCTCAGCCCCGCTCACAAGGCTGGAGACGGGCTGAGGAAGCCAGAGAGTTTTCCAAAAGAGTTCCAAAAAGGATTCTGCTTCCAGATTTTGAGCCAGGACAGTCCTGCTTTGAAACTCTACTCTGGAGCCAAGAAAGCACTGAGAGAGAAGAGACATTTATATAAAAGGGAAGAAAACCAAACAAACAGCGCATGGGCAACCATGCAAGTCCAAACGAAACAACGGGAAGGGAAAACTACAGAAAGTTTGAGCAGCCACAGTTATAAGAGCTGGCCATGCTGCAGCCAGTGAGCATATAGATGCTGAGTATCAACCCCCACACTGAAGAGATTTGGGGTCATATTATCCACAAGCACTGAGACCTCCAAGCACAGCTCTCAGCAGCTTCACCTCCCGTGGTGGCAGCTCACGGCTCTCCTGTCTCAGGACCTCTCCTGAGCCTGCCTATCTCCTCCCTCCTCTGAACCAGGGAGAATCATTTGCTCTCTCAGCAGTGCCATAGGAGTGACCCATAATGATGATATGTCTTGAGTTCAGGAAGAGGAGAATTGGGCAGGCACAGATTTATTTTTCCATCCCTACCTTCCTCTCCTGACCAGACCGAGTTGCAGCACCCGGCCAGCTGAACCTCGCGGCTTGGGCAGGGTCAGGACTGGGAACCGGTCCACGTCTCGCTCCGAGCTGTCACTTACTGCAGCACAACATGGAAAACCAAATACGCGCTGGGCTGAAAACCAGCCAGGATCACGTGGCGGCGAGTGCCGGATCAACCACAGCCCATGGGTACCTCAATTCCTCACTGCCCCGGCGTAAAGCCCTACCCGTCTGATGCTGTAACGTCTTCCTTTCCTTTCAACTACGGTAAATGACTCTTCAAGTGACAGGAATAGGCACAAACTATAAGCTTAAACTGCTGGGCATAACCTGAAAGTATTTTAAGAGAACAAATCCTCTTTGGCTGCTGTCAACGGGCCCCAGAAAGATGCCACTAATCAGACAGAAAACCCACGTTCTCTTGTAGAAAGCTGCTGGCAGCACTTCGAGTGTGGTTGATGAGATGCAGAAACATGTGGACAAGGAAAGAAAAAGCCCACGTTGTCCATATATCACCAGGCTCGCTCATCTGGCTCAGCAGAGCGCTGGAGGAGCCAAATCTTGCTCATTCTGCTTTCATGACACATGGACCTTTCTCTCCAGATGTCCCAGAGCCAGGGAGGTTGGGAATGTCACTGAAGTCTGAAGGCCTGTGTGTTTCCAGCACAACACAGCAGTGCCAGCAGTGTCCCACCCTTCCCACACGCTGTCCCCTCACCCGCAGCACACAGTCCATAGACCTCCCGGGAAGAAGGTATCTCATTTATCTCTAAAGGGGGCTACAAGAGATGAAAAAGAAAGTCTATTATACTGGAAACTCAGGAGCCTGCATCTCCTGTCTGGGGAACCAGGAATTAAAAGAGGCTGAAAGCAGCTGCCTTGACCTGGTAAGTGCCATGAGTCTACATAAAACCACTCGCTATGGCTGAAGCTCTCCTTCGTGGTTGGGGAAATTTGTCCTCAATTCCTGAAATCCTTTGCCCAAACCCAAACATCTTCCAGAAGGGCCTTGTCTTTGGAAACGCTCATTTGCATTTTTCCTTCAACCCTCTTGCTGCAGCTCTACCTCTGTCCCTTGCATCCATTTAGCACTCTTGCTCCTTGTGCTCAGAGCCTGCAGGTAAGGAAATTCACCCCCACAAAAGAAATTTCCTCCTGAAATGGGTGCAGGACCACAGAAGGTGCCCAGGAGGAGGACAGCTTGTCATGAGGTCTAAACAGTCTCCATCCCACATCACAGTGCTCAAAAACAGGTACCACCCTGCACTTGGGGAGCTGACCTAGAAGCCACCTTGAGCAGGACAGCAGCCTTGGTCTCACTTTATCTCACTATAATTTTCATTCAGTTTTCTCCTGGCAGAGATGGAGATGGACTGGGGAGCTGTAGGAAGAGCTCTCTCTCCGACACACTGTTTAAATTGACTTAATTTCTTCAAAATGTTTTCTTTTATTAGATTCCAGAGGGAGGGGATTGTATGTGCAGTCACACAAGCAAAAGTAAAGAGACTGATCCCTGGGTTTGCTTATTTAGATGGCTTATTGCTATATGTGTCTAGAAGTTTAGTCCTTCAAAGTAGTCTGCTCATTGGGGTCATATTCTTCCAACAAATTTCATCTATTCCTCTGAACTGCACTTGGAGGCCTCCAGTGGACTCAGCAGCTATCAAAAAAGCCTACAAAATACCTCCGTCCTCCAAGGAAGCTTAGCCTCACTTTAGGCATTTTTATAAGTGAGTTTTATTGTATTGACATTCCCTATCCCGAAGAAAGGGCAAGGCCAAAAATATCACCCTGATGCTTTCGTGCCGTGCAGGTCCACACGCAGTGGTCCAGCACGTGTCTACCTGCACGTCCCCAGCCTCCGCTGTGGCTCAGGGGCTCCCGCAGCATTTGCCCAGCCTGCAAGGTGCTGGTCCGAGTCCAGCCCCGAGCAGCAGGGATGCCGAACCACCATCTGACGGCTGGTTGGTGGCTTGCGTGGAGCAAGTGGGTTTGGTCCAGGTCCCGGCGGGCAGGTATCCATGTTCCTCAGACCCAGTACCCTCCAGGAGGAACCTGGGTGGACGCCAGGCACAAGCAGGATGGGGTCCTCTGAGGTCTGCTGGTAGGGAGGCGTGCGGGCATCTGCTGGGCTCCAAGTCTGGCACCTTGGGCTGAGAAAGCCACAGCTTTGCATTCCCTTCAGGTGATGCAGTTTCTCTGCTGTGTCCCTTTTCCGCACTCACCAAACACATAAGACAACTGAGCTACATGGCAAAGAGCCCCAAAGCCGTGGCTATTCCGGCTCCCTTCCCACGTGTGGCCCAGAAAGGTGGTGGAAAGCTCTCAATCAAAGCAAGCAGCTGGACCTTACACAGAATATTTTTCTTAACCAAAGGAAAGTGTTTTTTTTTTCCCCAGGAAGGCCATACCATGGAAGAAAAAGGAAGGTGGCGTAGGCCTGAAGCACCAAGGCAGGCATCAGGGTCCATCAGGAACAGGAGAGAAGCTGTCAAGGAGAAGGGGGCGATGAAGACATCAGCAAGGGAGACCGAAGGCAAGCAGGGGTGGGTGCTGGAGCTGCTGGGGAAGCTGCTGAAGGGGTGGAGTAATGTCAAAAAAATTTAAGGAAGAAGGGATTCTGGGTGTAAAACTTGGGGCTTGGTAGAGAAGCCTTGATTTTTCAGGAGGGAAAGGGGAGTAAATGCCTTTGAGTAATCAACTTGAGGGACAAAAATCCCAGTCTGTCCAGGCCAGGGTGTACTAAGGGAGCTGGGATTCATCTGACAACACCCGGGGAGAAGGAAAGCTTCAGAGGGAGAGGAGAGAGCCCTTAAGGTCTGGCTGAGAAAGCCAAAAGCTGCCCTGCACTTGGACCAGAGCCACAGGACGACGTGGGGCAGTGGGATTCTCTCCGTGCCCAGCAGAAAGTCCCATCAGCTTGACCAGCTCCCAGCAGAGAGTGGGCACCTCTGTGCAGGGATCTGGGCTCGGATGCTTGCAGCAGCTCAGGATGACAGCATCGCTCCCGAGTGGGCGGTGCAGCCTCATCCTTCATGAATGAAAATTACAAAAATAAAATAAAATAAAATATAAAAAAAATACAAGAAAGAATCACACCACCCACTAGCAGGTACGCTATAAATACCGTGGCAGGGGGGTGTCTGCAGAGGAACTGGAGGTATTGACTTCATGGCTTTACTTCCAGAACTGCATATGCAACTTAATTACCATGTAGAGCACTTTGCTGAAGACGTTAAGCCGTGCTGCGTAGGTCTGAACTACCAGAATCGGTCTGGCTGTTCTGCTGTGGCCCTGCAGCCCCACAGCAGAGCAGAAAACCTACTAACAAGCCCAATTCCTTTTCCTAAAGAACAGGCAAGTAGTTGCATTTATACTACAGCGGACACTTATGGGCGTCCCATCCCTGGAGAGACGTTGCAGAGCTATTAGACTCGGCTTGTGAGATCCTGGACAAAACACACCACCTCAAATTCCTCCTCCAGCGTTTGGGATCTAAGGTGAGCTGAAGAAAGCTGGTGCAGCTGGATGCTGACCTTCACTTCGGTATGGAATGTGCTGAGCTCTGCAACGGCCAGAGTAGGGCAAAATTAAAATATCTGGCAGGCTTCAGCTGAGATCGCCTACCTGATGTGCTCACTAGGCAAAGAGAAAAGAGGAATCCCAGCAGAATCCTTCATAGGAATCCATTTAGGGTAGAAAGTCATTGCTCTGTGGCTGAATCAATGCCGGTCGGCATCCAAATCTAGTCTAAGCTGCACATAAATCATGAGACAGGATCATCTCTGGACCAACATACCCTACAGAACAGTGATCAGACCCCAATCCTTTAATTCTCAAAAGTACCCCAAAAACCGTCTATAATACAGATTGCAGCAATATTCATTTACAAAGAAAGAAAAAAAAAAAACCACCACATAATAGCACAAAGACCTGTCTGTTAAGAAAAATGTTTAGTTTTACTGTTGCAGAGAAAGAACATTGTTACCTGGAGAATGAGCCTAGAGGAAGAGCTGAAATAATGGGAGCTGCTGGCAGAGGGAGGGGAAGGGAGTGCTGGATGGCTCACAGAAGGGAAGACAGCCTCAGACACAGACAGAATGTGCTTGCGAGGGGCCCTGGGGTCACTTTTATCAATATCCTTAAACAATAAGAGAGAGCCTTGCGGACTCCACCATGGTGGTAGCTTTGTGCAGCAGGTCACAGCTTTGCCCTGCAGCAGAAAAGCAGAGGGAGCAAGGAAATATGGTCCATCTCCCAGGAGGACGCGTGGATGCTCATCAGCCTCGCATTTAGCCTGTGGGTACCTCAGAAGTCTGGAAGAGCTCTGCTCCTCTGCCACATACGGTAGAACAACCTCGGGTTACCAAGCAAAAAAACCAAGCTGGCTCACAGCGAGCAACCGTGGAACAGCCAGAAGCAAAGGCTGACCAGGGAAGCAGGGGACCGCAGGGGACCAGGACTAGCCAAGCCCAAACCAATGCCTGGAGCCACCAGAGTTTTTTTCTCACCATCTGGTAAGAGCCAGTGCTGGGAGCCCCATGGATATCACCTTAGCGCTCCTCAAACAGGGTTATTTCGTGGTATTATATGACTTATAAGAACCTTACTTATGGGCTTATACGCTCAGCACAGCCAAAGCTTTAGCAAGTCCCCAGACTGCTTTAAGGGGAAACAACTAAACAGCTCTAAAGCTACCTGTAGAAACATCTCTTCTGCATTATCTTCATGTTTTAACTCGCAATATTAAGACGCTCATGTGCTTTACTTTAGCTTACTGTTGAACGCTAATGGGATGTAACTTGTGATTTAGTCCTTTCTGAGCACACTGCACCTTGCAATCACAGCTGCTCAATCCTCCAACCACCTACAAAGGAAGGCTCATGTTCTCCTTTTCTGGGTGGATGTGTTTGAAAAGAGAAAGCAAGCGCTTTACCATGCCAACAGTGGTGCCAAAACACAGGTTGCTGCTTCTTCCACCCAGCCCGCAGAAGAATCAAACCAAATACACTGCGTCTCCAAACACATCCTTCCAAGAGAGAGTTGAACATGGCAAAATTTATTAAAAAAGAGATGTACACAAAATTTCCTAGCATTAAGCAGGCCGGTGCTTACACTGGAGTTGTGTGACCGGAGATCCTGTTACCTAACCTGTTAACAATGCTACTTCAGCAAGAACCTTTGCATACAGATAAAATAATAATACTTAAAAATATTTTTCCCACATCTCCTTGGAAGAATATATGTTCCAGAAGGAGGCAGAGGTTGACCATGAAGCCTGGGTGGTTCACACAGGAATGGGCAAGTCCTTCAGTGTCAGCCCATAGAGCCAAGCTCCGAGGCCAGCTCTTGAGACAATCAAATATTTTATGTACAAAAAATAAACTAGAGCTAGGGCTGTCTAGCAGCTAAGACCCAGTGTTAGGAGTTTTGATTTTCTCTCACCACTGCTCTGTTTCGTGCAGACATTGGACTCAAATACTGACTGTAAAAAACAGGATAATTATAATTACCAGACTCTGACCCAGCGTCTGAGTACCATTACATTCATTATCCCCCAGAGAAACGGCACCCACAACGTTTCCCCTCTTAGTGCTTTTTGTCAGGGCTGGACACACCGATGCGTGGAAACGTGGGGCAAGAGCAAAGCCCTTCCAGCGGGCAGCACTGCCGGTGCCCTGGGGGTGATGGCAGGCAGGACCTGGCCTCCCCAAAACACCTCCTCTTTGCTTTTACCATTTCTGGCAAGTGCCAGGACCCAGACCCTCTCCCCGTGCGGGGATGCCTGTCTCATGCCCAGCTCTGCCAGAGTGGTTGTGGAAGCAGGAACTTCCCTTGCAGACCTCCACGGGTTTTGCCTTCATAAGGACATAAGAGGTGGGGTCTGTGGTTATTGCTGGGGCAGTGGGTAAAAGCCACCCCAGAGGTTACCCATCCTTTGGGGCGCAGAGCCCCACATGTGCAGTTGTCGTGAAGCCTTGCTCTGCTCTGACCTCTCAGACCCTGAGCCCTGCCCGTCCCCCCCATTTTCCTCTGAAACATTTCAAATATGTTTATCTCATAAAAAATCTAAGCAATAAAAACACATTTAAACACTTTCTTCCCATTCAATTATTTAGCATGGTGGATGCTGAGGACCACAACATCAGGAGATCCACAGCATAACCATGGTTGGGGCCAACCTCAGCTGCTTTTGGTGCCTGTGGAGGTTGGAGGTTATCTTTTTGCACAGATATACTTCACTGAATTTCACTGAATTTTTAGAGTTGGAAGGGACCATAGAGATCACCTAGTCCAACTCCCCTGCTGAAGCAG
>JAOXJK010000007.1:10613845-10634464 GCA_025774025.1 Xenus cinereus
CCCTGATCCAGAGTCCCTCCCCATCTCTCCTGGAGCCCCTTTAGGGACTGGAAGGGGCTCTAAGGTCTCCCCAGAGCTTTCTCTTCTCCAGGCTGAACCCCCCCCAACTCTCTCAGCCTGTCCTCACAGCAGAGGGGCTCCAGCCCCCTGAAAGGAAAGGGGAGCCAAAGGTTTGTGGGGGCCAGCAAGGCTTGCACCAGCACCTCTCTGTGAGGGGAAGCAGAGGGGCTCCAGCCCTCTGCAGCATCTTCATGGACTTCTCTGGACGTGCTCCAACAGGTCCAGATCCTTCCTGTGCTGAGGACTCCAGAGCTGGACACAGCACTCCAGGTGGGTCCTCACCAGAGTGGAGCAGAGGGGCAGAACCACCTCCCTCAACCTGTTTATTGGTTGTTTTGGTCTTGCTCAAGTCCCTCATTCCTAAAGAAGAAATCAGACATAAGTATGACCCACAATTCCTGGTTAAGATGAGCACTCAGTAGCAGCCACAAATTTCTTACAGACAGGAGGCAGTACTCAAGACTTTAGGCTTTCCCTGCACCTCACACCAACACCCACGTACTGCCCAACACTTGGCTGCAAACACCATGGAACTCTGCCTCGTAGCTGAGTCCCTCAGACCACTCTCCTGCAGCTGAGCTGCCCACACACCATTTGGGAATGCTGGCACCAGGCAGCTGGATTTCACAGATCTCCTCCCTCCCTACAAATATTCCTGCAAAAAGAGCCAGGAGTCTCAAAATATGATGGAAAGTGCCCGGCAGAGACATACACAAAGGTCTTGTCTCTGTCTTGAAGATGCTGTCCCTCTCCCATGTTTTCTTCACCCCAAGTCACTGTGGCTGCTGCAGGTTCCTTCCCAGCCCTGCCTCAATCCATCCATCCCAGTGCCATGAGGCTCCAGGTAAAGAGCACTCCCCAACACATTGACTGCAATCCCAGCTTCAGTCGTGCTTCCTACACGAGGAGCAGGGCCAAAGCAATGCCACCGCTGTCAGAAGCAAGCTGCATGGGGAAGCAAGTGGCTCTCCGACCCCACCAGCACAGCCCTGAGCACAGTATGGGCACCCATCAAATCCCACCCCACGGAAGTGGCAGTGGAGGCTGTCCTCTCAGTCCCTCCTGATCAGCCTCACAACAAGGTGCCCACGTGGTTCACCTTCCCATGCCATATCTACTGCCTGTGCCACTCCTGCAAGGACACCAAGCCTCGCCCTATTGAGTTCTCCTTTCCATGGATAGGGATCCTCTTTCAGAAACTGCATTACAGTGATTTTAATAACCCAGCCATGAACAGAAGATCTTTTCTCTCTATCCTCTCATACCTCTGGAGCAGCAGGCTGAGGAGATACCATCTCCTGATGTCTGAAAGAGCTTGTTCACAAACCTCTCAGAGGTTGTTTTCAGTTTTTAAACAAAAAAGATTCACTGACCAGTGAAAAAACAGGCTTTTTAAAAGGAGGAATAGGCATGTAACCTATGTTGTACATGTTTGCCATGTGAAAAATAGCAGCTGACAGTGTGCATAAAATGAGATTTGAGAGGATGGTGAATTAGGGTGAAGAGGTTGTTCAGTGCAGGCAGGACGGGGACAGCATTACTTATCTGACCATTTCAGAAAGCCACACAACTTCCCTTACTAGATGATATGATTTTTAAAGATGCTCCAGTGTGTTCATCCTCTCAACACTTTTATGCATTTGGGCAGAGCAGTTATTTCCCAGATGGGGCCAAGCGACCCAGCCTGTGCTGGCCATCATGCAGTGAAGCTGATCTCCATTCATCCAGCCTGGTGCCCAGACAACAGATAATCCTTCCGTTTGGGACCGGAGTGAGAACATGCACCATTTGCCACATGATGACATGGTAAACTCATGGACACACTACAACATGGGCAGCAAGAAGTACCAGAGAGCTTCTGCACAGTTCAAGTTGGATGATCAAGTCTTGAAGGAGCTCCTAGAGCTGATGGTGATGCTGGGGTAATTTTAGGCAAGCAGCCCAACTGTGTCTATAACAGGGTGAGAGAATTACTCCCTATCCCCGCTGGCAGTGGGTTTACACCGTGGTACGTGACATTTACCACTCATTCCTGAACAGCATGGTTGGCTTCTGCAGAGCTGAAAAATAAAAGTCCGGGAAGATCATATGCATATGACCGGGAAGATCAAGCAGAGCAAATGGCTGCAGCACCGAGGGCCCTGTTTTGCAAAGTCACTTTTCTTGATCCTATCCATATTTCAGAACATCTCCAACTGAGCCCCATTAATGTAATTGATTTTTAATGGCATTCTCAAAGAAATGATGTGAAGATTTTAACAGGCTATTAGGTTGAAATTAAGCCTCACCCAAACTTTCCTCCCCAGGAACAAAGGTTTCCAAAGACGCAGGGGGGCTACTCCATTCCTGCTACTGGGCAAGGAAGTGCTACAGTGACCTGGGGAAAAGGGACACTAATTCCCCATTTTCCACCCCACGCGGCATTGATCCCACCACTGCTAGAGACCAGAGGTTTGTAATTACAAGGGAAGGTTTTCTTATCCTTCCCACACAAGCAAGACCAGAGGGCAGCCCTAGAGGGATCAGAAGCAGCAATACCATTTGATGAGCTGGAGGTCTTCCAGGATTCAAAAAGAAGAAAAATAAAATACATGTCCTGCTTGCTTTTGGTCTCTGGGCTCCTTCATGCCAAGCAGGCATTGGCTGATTTCCTAGATCAGGCCTTTGAAACCCAAACAGCTGAGCCTGGCAAGTGGTTATAGTCGATGGCTTCAGCAGTGCTGCTTTCCCAGTGGGGCTTGTGATGTCGCAAACCATTATAGTCTCTGTCCTTCTCCTGTGGAAAGAGGGACCTGGCAAGAGCTTCCAACTTCTCACTTTTATTCATTTCCTTTATGCACCATGAGCCATCTCTCTTCAAAATCTACCCATGGTTCAAGCAATTTAAAGCCAAGACGTTACGCTGAAGACTGCCTTTGCCATGGATGACATCCCTCTTTCTCTGTTCAGTCACTTCTGCTCTGGCAAAAGAGAAGCCACTCCTTTTTTGTATTCTCTAGCAAATCAGTGACAATTCTTCTGGACATTTTGACTCAAAGCATGTCACCTCCCCCAAAGGTCCAATCTTTCCTCAGGTTAAAATCTGACAGACACCCACATTTGCAATTTCCCCTGTGTGGCACGCCATCGTTTTAACACATTCCCCGTGGTACACGAACACTGAGCTCCATGCAAGATTCTCCCACTCACTGTGAGTGAGCATCTGCATTTCTAGAAGATTATGCTGTTACCATCTATTTTACTTCTGATTCAAATTCTCCTCACTTGATTTCAACATTTTTAAAGACTTATTTTTACTTCTTTTGAGACATTTTAAACTCACTTCTTTTCAATACTGTCAACTATCCTTTTTCACTAGTACATTGCAAATTCAGGTACCATTATCATCTTGATTTCTAGAGACGTAGAAATATGGTCACAAAAGAGAAAAGCAATGGCCTAAAATCCTTTATTAGCCAATAACATGGGCAGAAGAGAAAAAAAGAGGACACCCAAAATCCCACTCCATTGCTCAATCTGCTCAAACTGAAGCTGTACTGTCCTGTATCTGTCTCAGACACAACATTATCTACTGCTATAGTCTCATGTTCTTTCATGTCTCCCAATTAAAGCAAGAAAATTGGATCATGCTGAGCTTCCTTTGTCCTTTTCACCTCTTGTGAAAGTCAGGGGTTACCATAATTTTATACCTGTTATAATTACCTTTAATATTGTAACCTGGAAGGGGAAAAAATACAGTGTTCTTTTAATAATAGACTTAGTGAATCATGGAGCGGTCTTATCTTTTCCACAACTGGTAGCCATGTTTAGTAGTTCCAAATGCTCTTACATTGTACACAAGCAACTTAAATATTTTATTCATTACTACAGAGAAAGAAATTTAACCTGTCCAACAAGCTCAGGATGAACCCACCCGGTCTAGGCTAGGAGATAAATCTGATCACAGAAATTCAGGAATTTGTAGTGCTATTGCCCAGGAAACGGGTAAAGAAGCCTGGAGTTTGGCATCAGAAGACAAGAAAGGTAATTTTTTTTGTTTGTTTCAGCACATGTTTCTCAGTGTAGAGATAACCTGCACAGACCAGCGATGAGGATATAGATATTATCGGCTGATACAGCATCACTTGGAACACGTGGGTATGAGCTTTTGAAAAGAATGGGATTTAAAAGACACTTACGGAGTTGCTGAACTTCAATCTTTGTCCTATGACCATAGCAACCAGGATACAATGCTACACGTCTTTAACAAGCCAAGACTTGAGACTTTCACCTCATATTTTCCCCAAACCTGCTTCTGATGTCCATCCAGAGAGGTGCTACCCATCTACCACCAAAAGCACCAGCCAACACTGTATATGTCTTCACAGTGCAGAAATAGCTCACTGCTGCTTTACACAGCTTTTGGCTGCCACCCTTCACCCAACACTGGAGGCCAGAAAAGCAGCAGAGATTTGTCTTTGGCATTGGGAGGGAAGTTTGTTAATACTCCTACTCAGTGGGAGAGCTTTGATGCTTGACTTCTGGCAGCTGGATGTGTTTTCAGGTCTGACTGAAGCCTCGTTCAGGACAGGGCCACCCTCCGACAAGAAAATTTCACCTGCCAGAATCTTCTTCTGCATTCCAAATCCTGCAAAGGTCGGAGACCGCAGCTGAGCAGATCCCTCTCCTCCCAAAGCAAGGTCAAAGCCATGTTCCACCATGGAAAGAGAGCAGTAGCACTCCTGCAGCACCTGCCCTGATGGTCCCAGACCTCGCTCCTATACAAAACCAAAACACTTTTATCCAGGTGGCATCTACAATATTAAAATGAATCCAAGGTGGTTTCTAAATGAGTGATAATTTTCAAACCTAGATCTTTCCCTGAAGCTTCAGCTTGCGGGTTTTGAGGGCACACTTAACACAGCACTGGAGTATTGAAGTTTGCAAGCTGTGCTACAGCTTAGAGAGAAAAAGACGTTTGATCTTTAAATCAGACATTAAGTGATGGAATACCACTACTCCTATTGATATTGTTTCATGTATAAAAAGACAAAGTTTAGCCTTGACATATACTGCTGTATTTCACAGGTCATGCTGTAACAGACTGGATCGTTGCTCTGAAGTCATGTCTCCAGCATGATTCAGAAGAAATTACAAGATAAAGAAAAGGACAATTATGAAACAGCCTGTTCACATTTCCACCTAACTTATTTCAGGGAGCACCAGGAAAAGGGCCTAATCATCTTCCTTCAAAAATCCATTTCCTCTCTGGTGAATCTGTAGATGATCTCTAGGCTCCTTTGGTCTCAAGGCCCAAAACAGACCATTTCAGCTGAAGCAAATTCTTGTGATGAGTTCCATGAGTTAATTACATTTCCATTACTAAAGAAGTTCTAAAACTTCAATTTCTTTACTGATGCTTTTTGAATCCCATCAAAATAGACAGGGAAACATGATTTCCTCTCTTTTTTTTCCCTTTATCTATCTCACCCTTATGAGACTTCCTTCTTAATTTTAACTCTCTCAGTCTTTTCATTCCTCCTTAAATGGACATTTCTTCAAGCTTTAATCATTTTCACAGCCTCCCTCCTAAACTCCCATGCCCAAACTTTATTCAAGGATCCTGCTGGTTCAGGATGTTTGAGATGGGGAACTAAGCCAAAAGACAGTTCAATCTTGCAGTCTCCCTTTTTTCTTTTTTAAACTGGAAAATAAGCTGAGAGCTCCAATTTAAGTTCTTTTAAGTCGTCTTTGAACCAGAACCAAGCTACATCCAACTAAGTATTTTTGATTATAAGTTTAGTTTGAGAGCTCTTCAGCACAGGGACACTTTGTAGCTGAAATAGTCCTCTGAGCAGCTCATTTCTGTCCTTCAGTCCTTTACAGCACCCCATGGACCATCAACACACTCCTAAACCCTTAGTCCTACACCAGCTGCTTCCTGGTTTGCAGACCCTCCCAGGGAATTTTTACAAATTTAATGAGGTGGAGGGAGTCAATTTTAGCCTCTCTCCAGAAACATCCATAAGAAACAACCTTCACAGCACCTGCAAACAGACTTATTGCACAAGTGTGACACGCTGAGAGGAGCCCTCTCCTCATTTGAGAGCCCCAGGTGCAATTTCTACCCCCAGTGAAGCACAGCACCACACCAATCTCTACTTCTGATCTTTTCCTTGCTTAAACCTTACACAGCCCAGCATGAACTGCCTTGAACTGAGGCAACAGCTAAACCCATTATTGGCTTAAACCTGGGTTTAACTCAGGAGTGGTCTGAACTTCTTGCTCCAGAGGGATGCTTTTTGAAGTCTACAGCTGATCACGAGAACCACCTACACACACACCCTTGTAGCCAGCTCTTGAAACCAAGTCATCCTCTCCAGCACTGGCAGAGTAAGAATATCCACCAGTAAAACCTGACCTGTTTCCTCAATATTCCACCCTAAGATCACTGAACAAATAAGTTCATTTCTTAATCAAAAAATAATGAAAGGTGATTTTCCTGAGACCAGCATACAGGAAAATGGAGGAGGGAGGAGACACAAAGCCTTATATTTATCATCTCACATTGATTTAGCTAATGCTGACCATGCCAGGAAGGAAAGATTTCTCATATGCATTTGAAGAGCACTGCTTAGGTGGCCATGTTCCTTTGCGAGGATCAGGCAACTTTCCAAACCCCCCAGCTCACGCTACAGGTTTGACACGTGCCACATGTAGGAAGCAGGACTTCTTTCTTAACCTGAGCTGCCAGACTTCCCCACAGCACAAAAGCAGCCTTCCCATGCCACCAGGACTTCATGCAACATACCCTCTGCCCCATTCATCCTGCAGACACTGGTGTTACTGAACTCATTCACAGAGGATCCCTTTCCTCCATCACAATTCAATCAGATCCTTAAGCACAGAGAAGATCCAAGATTGTTGAAGTTTAGCCAAGAGCCTAGCCTTGGTATCGAAGAGCTCGGGTTACCCACACAGAGACTTGGAACCACTCATCCACCTGGTTCCAGCTTCCAGCACTGAAGCCTTGCCCTGGCTGGAAAGGGCCACACCTTGTTAGTGGTTCAGTAAGAACAAAATGGAAGATCAGTTTTCCACCTCCACAAAGTTTCCCAGGTGTTTTCAGAGAGCCCTGAGGAAGGCAGCGGTCCCAAAGCACCCAAAGTCTTGGGAGTGAGTTGTGGATCCAAGGAAGGATGTGTGTAGACATGACGCTGCTGTTCCTGGCCCTCGAGATTAATTACAATTAAAACTAGGCTGATTTTCTAAATCCTCGGTCTTTTCAACAATCACAACCCGGTTCTTATCTTCTCAGATGAGCAAGCAATTCACCATCAAAAGTTGGCCACTTGGGAACTGGGACACAGCAGCAGAAGCAACATTTGAGAAACAGGAGCCTGAGAAATCCTGTACACTCCTCCTCATCTGATCATGAGACAGCACTCAGCACCACACAGAGGGCTTAGGTGTTCTTTTTGTTTGTTGTCTTTAAACTAGGAAGCATTAAGGAAATGAACATCAGAACACTTTATAGCTGCATTCGTATTTGCTGTTTTGCTTTTGAGTTCCTAATATTCGCACCCAGCTACAATAGCAGCTAGGTATGCAATCCTTTCCGCCTGTAGAGGAGCAAGCAGTCAAGCAGATGCCCACACTACGTGATTGCCAGGGTAGGATTAGACATTCAGAGCAGATCACAAGGTCCAGAGTCCTCTTCCTACCTGCAATTTTACCAATTGCCTTTGCACGGTACAGCTGGTCCCCTCCCAAGAGATAATATTTCCCTGCCACCAGCCTTCCTTTGGGAGCCATAAAAAGCTAAAAATGATATCTGGACTCTGGACTCCTGATCCTGCCTGGCCTTGATAAAGCCCTGGCCATGATGAGAAGGCATATCTTCCTTTTCCTTGGGATGGTCACTTTTACTTTACAGCTGCCCACCTTCAGGGCCTGTGGGCCAGGGAGATGTAAGCACCCTCAGGCAGCGTCCAACACTCCCCCTCTTTATGAACAAAAAGCTTCAAAGAAACATAAACAGGCACAAAACATGGAAAGCAGCAGAAGATGGATATCTGAAGAAACGCTTTTGTTTCTTCTCTCTTTGGAGAAAAGCTCTCTGTATGTGCCTCAACTTTCTGACTCCTTGTTGTGTGGTACATCATTTATCAGTTCACATACCAGGTATTCAATACTTTGCAGTCACTTCTAATAAAATATGAGAGAAGCACATCAATCTCATTATCTATTTGCCCTTGAGAAGCACTCTGACCTGAAACGTTTGGTTTGCCACCACCAGAGCAGAGCTGTTCTTCAAGGGTAACTTCTGCCAGGGAAGGGCCGTCTCCACCTGCGGGTCCTGAGGATCTGTGACCATCTGCAGCCTTCCTCTAAGCACAGCCCGGAGTCCTCCTCTGCTCAGGGAAGCCTTCTTCTAATTTAGCAGCCAGCCACACAATTACACACCCACCTGCTTAACTCAACCTGCCTCTACCCACCCCCACCAAAATCAATGCACAAAAGCCACTATAAGTAACAAAAAATAGACAAGAGACCTAATTAACACTCCACCAGGCTCAGCATGGCCCGGGACCCCCTTTGCTAGGTGAAACAAGCCCAGAGGAAAAGCAAGCTCCAGCCCCAAGGAACCTGCTGCCCCATTGGGCAAAAGTGGTTGTAATCAGGCATGAAAGGAACCAGGGACATTTTGAAGGTGGGTTCAGAGCCCAGAAATCCTTCCTCCCTGTCCAGCACCTTATCCTTTAAAGGAAACTGCTTCTTCAGCTCCCCAAGAGCCCAGATGGCCAAGGGATAGAAAATAGAAGAATTTCAAACTATTTTTGACTGTTCAAACTGAGACCTCACACACTCTCTTCCCTTCCAGTTACTAACTACTCATTTTCTCTGCCTCAAAAAAATAAAATTTAGTTCCTTGCCTTCCTCCATTACTGCCCACAAACTCCAGCCAGATCTCTGGTTAACACCTTGCATTCAGGAAAACAGGTGAATTCCCTTTGCCTTGTCCTGTTGGGTTTTTTTTTTTTTATCTGATTCAATTTCAGAAGGCACCTTTAGCTTTTCTGAGCCAGCAAGTATCCATCCATCATTGGAGCATAACAGAAATTGAAAACAAGGATCAGCTCCATTAAAATCCATAGAGGCTTTGCTCTTAGTGTGACTCATGCACAGTGCTAATAGCAATCAGCTAGTCCATCACCACCCATACTGTATAACCATGCAAAGAGGCTTACTCGTTTTCCCTGTGATAACTCATCAAGATGAAACTTGTCCCTCTTAAAGTATCCATCTTCTCAACTCCTGTTGCTGTTCAGCTTTGCTTTCTAGCACCGAAGTGCCAGGAGTTCCATGTCAGAAAAGCAGAGAGAAATCTAAATTTCCCTGCTCCTACCCCCTTTATTCCCTAGGTATGTGGATCTAAAGTTTATAAACAAAGCACTAAGCATGCTGTCTAAAATGATACTGGAAAGGCATCCGAGGAGTTTTATTTCATTTTAATTTTGGTTTTCAAATTATTATATTCTGTGGTTATTTGTGAGTGGGAAGCTTGAAGGGGTTTGGGGAGTACACAAGAGTCAATCGCATCAGACCCCATAATTCAGACATCCAGTGTAAGGGCTTCTGAATGCACAGGACCATGCATGTGGGCAAAAAAAAAAAATATTGGAGACTACAAGCATCTGTGTATATGCTTTAAGTATCCCAGCCCTCAAGTAGACATTCACTCCTTCAGTATTTCATGGTCACATTACACTCCACACTGTCTAGGAGACACATCCACCTTGAGCGTGGACCAGGGGTCCACATCCTGCTGCGCAGACCAGGCTCAACGGTTCTTATGCCTCCTCCTTTGACAGTCATCACTGCAACCAAGGCTGCTGCTGCTCCTCATACACTGCACCAGGAATAGCATCTCCGACTGCCCACATACTGAGATGATCCTGGTAACTAGAAAAGCTAACATCGGGGATGAACAGGTCTTTATTATGTTACTAAATGAGTTACCTTCCAAATTATTAGCATCACCAGGAGCTAGGAGCACATTTCTCAGTCATCCAGACAATCAAAATAATTCTAGCTTTTATAATTTGTTCCCAACAGCCTGAGACATCAGTAGCAGCGCAGAGACTTTGTGCACATCATTTGGCAGCTCCAGGCCTGGCACACGCTGTCTCTGCCAGTCCCACCCAGAGATCCAGGCAGCTGATCCAACTGGCTCAAGAAGCTACCAGGACTCTTCGAGAGTGTTCAATCCAGGCTGACTGAAAGCCAAAAAAATTAACTCTGCTCATAAAGGACAGTGCATGATGCCGTCAAGTGCTCCGTTTATTTATACCAGTCTTCAGCAACTCTTGGTGTAGGACAAACACTGCACACAGTTGTGGTCACTGCCTCCAAGAAGATATGGTGGAATTAAGAAAGGACCAGAGCAACAGCGTAGGTCGGCGGTGCACGAACAAGCTCTCAGGTCAAGGGTGATTGGGCAGCATAGATGTCCGACCAAGGAACTGCCAGAGGCTCATAAAACCGTAAGCACACTGAAAAAGGAATTAATAGTCTCCAGATCTTACTATACAAAATCTATATGAATTACTTACTATGCAAAATGCACCAATGGAAATCTCCAAAAGTGAGCCAAAAGCATAAACAGCCTCCAAAACACAACCAAGGAGGATGGTCCCCTTGGACCATGCAGTTTAAAAGCCATAAGACCCAAATTTTTTCTCAAAAATCCCTAGACATCTGAATTTTTGGTATTCAAGAACATAAGGTTTGTTTTATGCATTTTATGTCCGGTGTTCTTCCCCTTGGCAGCCTCACTGTTGCACCAGCTCCAGCCAGAGAGGATGCTTATAGTTTAGAATTTGGATGTTATTGTATCCAAAGCCCAGGGCATCAGGAGAAATCTTCCCATGAATTCCAACAGGAACAGGTCTGAACCCTCGAGGCCCTGAACCCAGGCTCACAGCTCCATCCACAGCTGTCTGAGAGGTCTGGATGGAGAGACGACTTTGTATGGATTTCTGAGGTTTCCACCCCAAGACAAGTTACAGCAATAGAATGACAGGTCTCTTTGGTCCTACCTTGGGAAAAGTGCATGAAGATCATATAGTCCCTGTCCAGTTGAAAAATGGCTTTTTTGTGTGATTTAGAGCGGGCTAATGGGTGATGTCATCACTGGAACGAATGCAATCCCATAAAAATGTGAAAATAAAATGAGCAGGAGCTATAAAATATACGTGTCTCTCCACAAAAGCAACAGGCACATCACAGCAGGGCAGCTTTCCTCGATACTCATCTACAACTGGAGGAGTTTACAAGAAATAACTAAAAAAATAACAGAGGAAACAAAATCTTTCAAGGAGCAGCAACCTATTATTTTCCCAGGCCTTTATTAACAGCAAATCAGCATGATCCCTTGAAAGTAAATGAGAAAAAGGCACCACAGCGTTGCTGTGGAAAGAAACTGAGGGAGCATTTTCTGGAAAAACAAACCAAGCCCTTTTGGGCCACTGTCTGTTAGACTCCAGTTCAGCTCAATAAGATATTGATCCTGCCTGCATATAACCCAGCCCTGATTTATTTTCTGATTAACAAGTTCTACTGTCTGATTTTGACAAACAAAATGTCCATCGTTGCAAGTAAATATATATTTATATTTATCAATAAAGCCAGTGTTCAGACATTGAGTAGCAAAAAAGGATGTTGGAAAAAAAAAATAAACAGGTGGAAAGGGATACTGCATGATCGTTGTAATATTTACATAAGGGTAAGTTCAATAAATGCAGAGCCTTCCCCCACAGCCTCCTCCAAAACACACCCAGACACTGGCTGGCCTTCTTCCTATGGAAACAGCTAACGAGAGCAAAGCTGCTCTTTGCTTTTATGGGTTTTAGCTAAAAGCTGAAAATGAGATCAGATTTTCTGACATTCACCGTTTACCTTAATAAAAACGTGCACTCAACAGGATTAGCAGGTGTACAACTCTGCGTGTGGTATCATGAAATGCATTTTCATGATCTTTCATGCTTACACAGAAAAAAAAAAAAAAGAAATCAAAAATCCCTCTATAATGTTGAAGATCAACGCGAAACTGAGCTCAGGAACTGAAGGCTGCTCACTGCCTGGGAAACACAAAGTAACATTTTCAAGTAGAAATCTTGCACATATGGCAAAGGAAAGCTTTTGATAGAGTAGTAAAATGATATTTCGAAAACTGATGTCCTACCTATCTATATTTATAAGAACACATTAAGTACCAGTATAGTGCTGTCCTTTTTCATTATTCTCTAATAAATTACAGAACCTCCTGGATCATCTTTTGGAAACGCACAGATCTGAGACTACCTTCCACAGAAAAGAAAATTAAGGTCCCACTTGTGTCACCACCTCACAGCCCCTCCTTGGAGAATTGTCAGTAGTAAATGTTCTTCCTCAGCAACCTGCCTATAAAGTCTCGATGCAGAAACGCCAAGATGATGTCTGTCTCCAATAAAGGGCCTTGCTCAGAATTCCCCATGTTAGGGTAGGCAATGGCCAGGTTTCTGGCCAATGAAGGAAGCCCAAGGAAGAGGAGCTCCTGCTTTCTAGCACAGACCCATGGCAACACAGGAGAGAGCTAAGAACATAATAAGGATCTGGGAAATTCAGAGCAAAACACAACGGGCTACAGAGAAAACACTAATTCAATCCCCTGTGTGAAGCTGCAGATCTTTCAATGTTATTTCTCTACTATAGGTCCTTCAACCTCATTACTGGGTTCGAAAACACAGCCCTGGATTCAGGAAAGCGTTTATCTAACCAAGCACACCAGTAACCCTTTTATTTTCAGTAGCTCCCCCCCTTGCCCCACAGACACGAAAAATTTGGCACGTGCTCAAGCACCTTGCTAAATCCAGCCCTGGAATTACAGGATTAGAGGGCTGTGGATTTCCTCAGTGGAGATGACTCTTGGACTTAACGTTGATCAGTTTACACTTTGCCTTCCCTGCATCGCCCGCCCGGTGGGAAGTCCATGTACAAGACAATTTCAATCCAGCCCAGCTAGCATCACCATTGGAAACCAGCAGCTTTGACGTTAACAGGATTGTACTTCAAAAAGAATACGCATGTTTGCAGATGGCAACAGGGTTCCTTATTACAGCTGTCTAATCAAGCCAATATTCCGCAATTATGCTCCGAGATCAAACAGCGCTGCAAACAGCACTCACGATAAAACCGGCACCAGTAAGATGCCGGTGTCACGCCTGAAGCATCGCTCAGTCGGCTGCGATTCCACAGGCACGGCACGCACACGGGGTGCTTCAGCTACAGTCGCAAAACTTTGAACATCTCAGTCACAGCTAGGCAGTTTAAAAAAAAAAAAAAATAGCTATTTTGATTCTTGGCCTCTGTTTACGAAAAAAAAAAATCTAAACCATGCCTAAACAAATAACAATATGGCTGTAATTCAGGAAAGCTTTTATGTATAGCCTTAACTTTAAGCACAGAACCACTGGAGTCAGCTGAATTCAAACACGTACTTGAATGCTTTGCTGAAGGATAAATTAAGCCACGTGCCAAAGTGCTTTCCAGAATCAGGGCCTTGATTTTATTTTATGTCTTTTTAAACCACACAAAAGGGCGCAGAGCTAACCAGGAGTCAGAACATACCATTGGTGCGAATAATTGTAGCATCTGTGCTAGTTCTCTTTTCATCCTGGTACCCCCTATGCTTCCAAGTATGTAAATCTGATTCTCCTTGTGGCTCCACCAAAGTTTCTATTGATTAAATACCCAGCCCCAGCAGCAGGAGAATCAAGCCCTGCGTATTTATTTTCTTCCTCTCAATACATAAAGAATTCCCTTTGGCCTCTCAATTGCCATATCACATGGTATGCTGAATGCAAATAGAATTACAGTGATAATGTATCTAATGAATACATTTGTATATGTATGCAAGCATTTTCCTAACAGCCTTACATTGCTAACCAGACCAAAAAATATATATGTTCGTCACACACAGTCGCAGAGAAGGTGTGTGAAATGAGTGCATATAAATAACAAGAGCCAGACTGCAGTCTTCTGGGGGAATAACTAACTGAAATCCTTCCAAGATGAAGGCTGCAAGATCAGGACCTCACACAGACCTTTGGAACGTTTCCTTTGGAGCTTTAAAGTATAATTTGTAGACCATAAGGGTTACTTAATGTTTGTGTTTTCATTATCCACTGGCATCATGCTACATTTATATAAATAGATACAGTAACTGTTGTAACGTACAACATAAAAATATTGTAAGCATTTCCAAGAAAGAAGTTAGTGATATCATTTCAAACCAGGGTACAAAATACACAAGTAACATTTTTTCAGCTCCATCCTCTAGAAGACACGCACCTTCTTTGACTTATTTTCAGAAAAGTTATTTTATAGCAGACCAAATTCATTCCTGCAGAAACTTACTGATTTCAGAGTTACAGTAGCTTAAAAATGGGATGCACTTAATTTGTTAGCTCACTCCATGTTGACTTTTAAAGTCATCCTGTAATGTCAGAAGACAGATGGATTTAAATCAGGTTCAAGTACCCAGTGGCAATTAGAACATGCAAAGTCTGAGAAATGTCAGTAAGTGTCTGGGTAAGATACATGCCAGCATATATTCAAATAAATATCCTCGAAACCTCCTTTTAGTTGGTTCAAACAACACTTTAAAAGTGATTCATTCAGCACAATAACCATTACTTAAAGACAGTAAGGTCAGAAATACAGTATTTTAGTACTATTTCACTAAAATCACTGCCTCCACAGTTAAAAAAAAAACCAAACAACACAAATCAAAACAAGAATCCCCCTTAAACCTAGGGCAGGAGGACGTCACTTACCCTGTGAGGACCACGACAAAATCCATCACGTTCCAACCGTTTCTGAGGTAAGAGCCTTTATGAAAAACAAACCCCAGAGCGATGATTTTTATACCAGCTTCAAAACAAAATATTCCAATAAAGTACGGCTCAGTGTCGTCCTGAAAAAGGATAAAAATCAAAGGTGTCAAGGTGATGCCCATGCTTCTGTACAGCAAGAGTCATAGAAACAACTACGTGCACCAACTTCACGCCCCCTTCAGCTCTCTGACCAGAATTGAAGCCAAAAGGTTCAGGTTTACTGGAACGAAGTACAGACAAGAATTTCATTACTATTTCTCTAAATTTGTTTTCTCACATTGGAAATTCTATTTGCCTTTATTCTGATCATTTCACCCCACACTTTCCACCTTTACTCAATATTCCGGAGGGAATTCTGGTACTGAAATTGTGCTCTAAGGGTTTATTTAAACTTGAGATCACATATTTCTGTAGTTATTGACACGGAAGAAAACACGTGCTTTACAATTCATCCAGGAAACTGAAACAAGAGCATATCTCAGGGAGTAAGAGGCAGCACAGCGAGCTTGCAAACACTGGCAGGAAATTATTTATTTATCGTTTATTCCATCAGCTCTTCCTCCACTCTCCTCCATTTTCTCAATTTCTACAGCTGCAGTCTCTTTTATTTTCCTTTCACTGTGTATCTGATTTAGGGAGAAATCCCCGTTCCTTTCCCTTGACAGCAGAAGAGGTAAGGTTGGTGCCTCAGGCCTGTAGTACAAACTAAAGCGTGCCATGGGCTCAGGGCTTCATATCCTTGCTCACAAGAGAGAAAAATCATGCTCAGTCTCCACAGTTTCACTAAACCATTTTTTTTTTTCATCTATCACACCAGATCCCTCAGCATTACACCTTATCAATAAGAGTTTCAATACAAATTCAATGCCAAGTGGAAGCATTCGCATTCAAAAGGAAGATGCAGGCAAGAAACGGGAACAAAGCAAGAGGTGAAAGCAACAGGCATCAGTTTCAAGAACATGTTAAGTAGCTTTGGCACCTGTAACCAATTTCCAAATGTGCCTTGTATCCCTGATTTCAGCTGAAGGCAATGGAAGTAGAGCAGCCCTACCCAAAAGGAAGCAAACTCTCAAATGAAGAAATCAGGAATATTTGTTCCAGTGGCTTCAGCATTTCTGACTATAAGGACCCAAAAAGTTGAGCTGCTGCCTGATGCAGAGTTGTTTACATTTTGCAATCCTAATAACGACAAAAGGTGATTTTTAGTTCTCTTATACAGAAAGAACAGGAAAGTCAAGTCTTGTAGCCACAGAACAAAGAAAGAAGCAGTTTTGATACGAGAATTTATTTTACAAGTCTGTAACCCTTGCTCGACTCTGAGGCAGCGCTGGCACACAGATCCATTCTTTAGGCATATTCCTTGTTACAGGAAGCCAGGTTTGTCACACCGAGACGACCAATGTAACAGCATACCCCTTCCGAAGTGGCTTACAATGCATACCCAACTCAGCAAGTCAACCACAAAGCATAATCACTGAAGATGCCTCCAAGCCATTAGAAATTACTGCTTCTGGAGAAGCTTTTCCACCAGTGGCTGAATTAAAGTTTTGTTTCCTACAAAGCAGCACCCCATAACCTTACACACCTCAGTGACCCCGGCTCCTCCATATACTTCATCTTTCACCCTGTGTCGTCTCTACTCCCCTTCACCTTTCCTAACCTGACAGCCCCAGCAACTCCACCTCCCGTTCCCCTACGGCCAGGCCAGATGACCAGTCGCCTGCAGATAACACACGTACTGACTGGCCAGATGGCGAAACAGAGCAGGCGAGCGGTGAGCTCGCAATGTAGGCTTTTTGGGTGAAATGAAGGCAGCCCAAACCTGGCTTCTTCTCCAGCCCAGAAGCTCTTTCCACAAATGGCAGCACCTCCGAGCCCTCTGCCCCCCCACAGAACCTCACTGACACTGCTCAGAGGGTACAGAAGCTATCACTGACAGACCGAGACGCTCCAGCTACCCACCACGGTGCTCTTCACCCACAGAGAACCAGGAACAAGACCAGGCCATCAGAGCCTTTATGACCACCAACAGAAATCCTACAATAAGAGTCTTCTTCCAGCAGTTACTCCGCAGCAAGAGCTAAAGGCATCCCAGTACAGAAAATAAGGAAACAGGAGTCAGAAATCTTCATACGTGACTTCAGGAGAAGTTACCTCACTGCTGCTCTGCTTTCCCTTCTGCACACAGGAGCACTCTAACAGCCTGGTCTGCCTGCTCTTCAACCCCACCACACGTTCTAGTCCAACAAGCATACAAAATCTTTGCAAGCAAAGGCCTCCTAGCCCATCCTATATTTCCATCCCACAACGACTAGCATACCTTTAAAAATAGCTCTTCTAACAGAAAAAAAAAAAAGAAATATATATACCTTTACCCACATGCACTCCCCCTCGTTACTCCCTCACTTCCTGGAAGCCTTATATCTCCTCTGTTACCAGTCGTTTGCTCAATCTAGGTCAGGTGCCTTGTGATTACAGCTCCCAGCTTTAAAGAACCAGGCTTCAGGTACTCAAAGGTTTGACAGAACACGCTCTTCCCAAAGCTAGGACTACACGGGGCTCTTAGGAAGTGGGTCAAAGAAATTCTTGTCAGCTTCTAGTGAAACCGGAAGGCTCACAGATGGGCTTGGTTATTTATTACAGAGACAAACTGTCATCTGTAGGGTTGGCAGTGAGTAGCTGGGGAAATAAGAGGGGGTAGAAAGGGTCTTGTCTAAAGCCTGTCTAAATTTACACTAATTTAGCCTAAAAATCAGGGCAGCAACAATGGGATGAAAAATAAAACGTATGCCCCATGAGGCAGTGGTGCCTACTCCTGAAAAAAAAGATTCATAAGCCTGTGCATGACGGAAGGAGCTGGAGGGCAAGGACATGGGTGACAAGCCCTGTGCAGCGCTAAAATGGCTCAGAAATCTTACTGCCAGGGCATCCTGCAGCCCCCTTCGGACAGGAGGCTGTGTTGCTGCTTGGGTTCAAGAGTGGGCAAGCAGGTGATAATGAGTATCAGTGTGCGTGCTTGGAAGGAGGGTGGAGAATCTGGGCAGCAGCCAGAGCTGTGCCAGCAGGTTGTTTGCTGTGGACACAGCAAAGCTTGAGACTGGGCCAAACACACATTTAATCAATATGTTTCAGATCAGAAACAACTTCTGAGTCTGGAAAGTCATTACTATTCCCAGTCCGTGTCCTAGTGTCTTTCCTTGGCCTTTGGATGTGACAGCCTTGAGAGGTTTGGGTGTGTAAGGCTTTGTTCACGCAAAGGTTAATATGAACAGCTCACATATGACTGCACAAAGTGCCTGTGGGACAGCATAAAGAATTAAACCCATTAGTAGAGTGCAAGAGCTGTCATGCTGAATATCTGAGAAAAATTATATTCTGTCCTTACATCAAAAAACACCCAGGGGAGCCTACAGTGGCATGCAGCTGAACATCCTACAGATCCACCAGTGTCTTCAAACAGGGTATGCCCCAGAGCCGGGCAGAAAATAGGTTTTCTGTCCTGCACGTTCTGTTCTCTGTCAGGCTGGGACAAATCTATGGTCTACTGAAGTTTCTCATGAAAAACTGAGAAATTAGGAAGGAGACAGGGAGAGAACGAGTGTGCCTCAGCCCAGCCAGCCAGGAGTGTCGTGAGCAAGGCATCCACCTGCAAGGCCCTTCAGGGCTCAGATGTTGAAGCTCGCATCGCAACATTTGGAGCTCTCACCACCAGGCTCTGGGCCACTCAGTACTAACTCCCTCAGCATCTTTTTGGTTGGCATCACTCCAGTGTGTACAAACAATGCAATATTTATTGGGACAGAGAGAGAGACTGACTCTACAATCTATTGGCTAAAGCACTCAGCTGAGATGGACAACATCAAGTTTGTAGCATCTCTGTTCCAATGGATAGTTACTGATGTGAAGTAAATGTTTCCAGCAGCCAAAGCACAACTCTCAGCTCAGAGCAGGCAGGAGCCTAAGGGGTAGGTCATCATGCTGCTATTGGAAGAGTGAGCTTATTTCTCTTGTCTGAAGAGCAAGGACCTGAAGCCAATGCTCCAGTTCACCACTAAATGCTTTGACCACCAGACTGCTGTTTTTTCAGAGCCCTGGGTTTGACCGGAATTTCCATCCTAGAGCCAAGTCATGTTTTTCTGTGCTACAAACTACGTACAGAAAACGGACAGAGGAAGATTACTCATAATGTAGCCATTCCAGTTCTTGAAATACTGCATATACTGAGACATCACTTGCTCTCCCCATGTGCTTAATTAACCCTGCTTGACAAGTAACATGAGCACAGAAAACAGCCAAGTGAGATTGCACTGCAGGGTCATATCTCGGGTCTCTGGGGAGATACATAGAAGAAAATTTTGATTAGAGGAGAAAAATCATGAAAATGTTTGTGTGGATTCCTGTTTTTCTCAGCCTGAACAAACAGACAATCTCAAGATTTTTTGTCTTTGTATCTGTGGCACAAAATATCTGGGCAGCTTTGATTTTCCTTCAACAACTCTGCTTACATCTCCCAGTCATAAAAGGCTTGTGATGTGCATCTCATATCCTTAAGATAGATTAAGTCTTCAGTGATGAGTCCCTCTCACTCCAATCTGGAGATTTTTAATGAACCCAAGAGAAGGAAAGGTATATCCATAAATCACTAACCAAAAAAACCACCCAACTCCATTCCTGCCAAAGACAGCAAGAAAGCACCTGCTGTTCTGCATGAACTTATAATTTGGCCCAGCAAACCTGTAAATGTATGGGAATGTTCGCCCACTCTGGTTTAGCATGGATTTGTAACATTTTCAATGAAACAACTTACAGTTTGTGGAAGCGGCAGGAGCATTTTAAAGAGGTTTCACTTTGAAAACCAGAAGACAATTTTTCTTATTCACATTGCTTTATCTTTCCAGCATGTGTTGAAAATAGAAAATATTTTATGACTTGTAAAGATTCTCAGTGTTATTCTATCATAAACCCCTTTATACTTCAGAGTTACAAATGTGCTGTAGTTAAAATGGCTTCAGAATATCTGGAACAAAGACAATGCTGCACAGCGGCATTTGGGACAAAAATCAGGGGTTAATTCTTCCTTCACCACCAAAGCAGAGACAACAAGGTGGAGACTGTGCATTTAACTCAGTTACTTATCTTACGCTATTTGGTGGTAATGCCAGTGTCCCCCTTTGGAACGATTTGGGCAGGAACTGAAAGTGTGTGTGCGGTACTGGGCACTGGAACAGGGAATTTATACAGTGGGGGAAATGACCAATAAAAGACTCTAGGATGCCCTTACAAACCCAGGGTTATAGAGGAACACGGAAACAACATACTAATCATACCTACTGCTGCTTAAAATAACATGTCACCAAAGGGTTACCAAGCCAGAACATCCACAAAACTACTTTTCCCCTTCAACAGTCATAACTTCAATAATCCCCTTCAATACGCTCATAACCGTGGAAGGTGTTTCCCCAGCTCAATCATTACCTTGGGTCTAAACCCCTGTTTTGCTCACAGACCCAGGCTTGCCTTGCCAGCCCATCCCAAAACATACAATGACATGTTTAAGGGTAGAAAGATCATAGAATCATAGAATCATCTAGGTTGGAAAAGACCCTTGGGATCATCGAGTCCAACCATCTACCCTACTCTA
>JAOXJK010000007.1:10646941-10660899 GCA_025774025.1 Xenus cinereus
GCCACCTGCGCACACTGCCGGCTCATATTCATCCGATTGTCAATTAGAACCCCCAGGTCTCTTTCTTCCAGGCAGCTCCAGCCACACTTCCCCAAGCCTGTAGCGCTGCATGGGGTTATTGTGGCCCAAGTGCAGGACCTGGCACTTGCCTTGTTGAAACTCATACCATTGATGTTGGCCCATCCAATGGGCCAATCCAATGATCCAGCCTATCTAAGTCACTCTGTAGGGCTTCCCTATCCTCCTGGAATCGACACTCCTGCTTTAAGCATATCACTTATCTCCATTTCACAGACACTAAATGAAGTAGGGGGGCTGCTGTCCCTCACTGGTGGGAGAACATTTGGATTAGGAGCCAGCAAATCCACTCGGGACATCAGCTCAGTGCCCAGGAGACCCATCACCCCTGCAGACAGAGGACCAAGCGAAACCCACGGGGACTTGCTCCTTGCGAACGGGAAGGAGAAGCTGCTACAGCTTTGGCTTGAGAAGAGCTGAGCTGAGAGGGCTACAGCTCCCTCCTTGCCACAAGCCCAGGGCCAGCACAGCCCTCAGCCCCATCTCCCACGGCTGCGGTCCCAGGGAAGGTGACCATGGACCACGGCAGCGGGGGGGGCACCTGGAAAGACCCATCCCACGTCCTCACCAGGAGGAGCAGCAGCCCAAGGCACACACGGGGGTTACACTTCCACTGGCTGCAGACGGGGGGGCATGAAGGAGTCAGAACCCCCATGGAGATGGGGGGAGGGGGGGGAGAGATGGGGGGAAGCACGACAGCGTGCAGCCAAACAGAAACGTGGTAAAGCCTAAAAATCATCCCCCCCCAGAGTCACAAGACAGGGCAAAACCAGTCATTAGCCCGAGATTACTGCACTAAAGAGCTAAATAAGCGACCTAAAGATTTTCTTCAGGTAATAGCCCAGCCCGGAGGAGCTTAAGAGGCTGCGAACTGGTGTCGATCCCAAACACAAAAGCAGGCGATCACCAGCATTTTAGGGTGTTTCCCCCTTTGCCAAGAAGAACCGGCTGCACCCGAGCTGGTGGCCAAGGGCCAGAAACCCCAGCGAGGGTCTGGCCTCCTCAGGCTGCCCAGAGCTGCTGGGAAGAAGGTGGGAAGCTGCCTGGGAGGAAAACCATTCACCTCCGGCTTCAGCTTCTTCCCCTGCCCAGCCCCACGCTGGCGAGAGAGCCGTCACCCCTGAGAGCCAGCCTTCGTCAGGGGGAGCGTTGCCCGCCACCCCCCCAAATCTCAAGAGGCAGATGGAGGCCACCAAAGCCACCCTGCAGCCTTGGGACAGCAGTGACCAAGCCAGCACCGCCCGGGCTCCCCTTCCCGGGGGGTCGCTCGGCCCCTGCCCGGGTGGCAGCGGGAGATCTGGGATCCGAGGGATCCGGGAGCCTCTCGCTACAACCTCGGGATTTTTTTCTCGGGCTCCAGCGCCCTCTGTTCCAGCACGGACAGAACTGGAATTCCTCTCACCCGGCACCACATCCCAGGCAGGGCTGTGGGTACCACCGACCCACACCGCCAGCCTTCCCGGGCCTCCCCGGTGGGGCATCACCCCGCGTCACCTCTGCCTTTGGTTCTTCCCACGCGGGGCCACCTTCTCAATTAAGCAGGTTTCTAGTTTATACAATACTTTGAAAGACTAATAACTTGCAAGGGAAATTGCTGGGGGAGGTTTACAACCACCTGCCCAACCCCAGGGACATCAGCTCCTCCAGGCGTCTGGAGCATCTCTGCAGAGAGCTCTGCTTAGGGCTCCACGAGGAGCACGAGACAGGGCCTCGGGGCTGGCACTGGATTTTAGGCAGCTGCCAGTGCCACGCTACACAGCTCCTCCACCCTTAGCACGGGCACGCGTGGCTTCTTCACATATTTACACGCACGCTTGGCCTCTCCTCGCCGATTCCCACAAGCTCTGGGAGCAGAGCACCCGCTGCCCACCACGAGCCCTTCCTCCCACGACGCTGATCTGGGGGAAGCTGGAGCCCTGCCAGGGCTCCCATCCCCGCAGAGGGGTCCGGCTTCCCCACCACAACCTGGGATACCCTTCCCTGGCGTCAGGCACTGCGAGAAGCTGGTCCACACGACAGATTGGTGCTCCCGTAGCACAGAGCCACTCCTGCAGCTCCTTTCCACACTCGTATGCCAGACTCCACAAATGGGCCAGACTAAACAAGCCAGTCTGTCTCTGCGAAGGGAAGCTGCTGGTGTTCATTCAGAAAAGCTTACAGCCGAGCCTCCCAAAGTGACAGCTCACCCTGCTCTGCTCGAGAGAGGTTTCCTCTCAAAGGAGAAGAGCAGCAACGTTGCCCAGTGGTGGGTCCAGTCAGTCACTCACGAGGATGAAGGGAGGACTTTGTCCGTGTGCTGCTTTCCAGCACTGGAACCTGCTGCAGGTGACTGGGGCATCACGTGCACAATTCTAAAATTTTTTTTTTTTTCTAAGGAAAGAGTTTAGCTCTTTTTGGAGCAGCTCTCAGAAATGCACATGGGCAAAGCCACTCACTTTGGGATACCTACTCTGTCCCTTGTTGTTGCAGACGTGAGCATCTCCACCCAAAGCTGCAACCCCCTGCCCAGCTCTCCCTAACCTCAGGGACGCCTTAAGTATTTAAGGCTCTGAGTTTCCACCAGAAAATTTTCCTTCATCTCCAAACACTCACCTCCTGTCGTGCCTGAAACTACCAAAGCCTTTGCAACACCAAGGGAATAAGCCATGTCCTCACACTTACAAGCCAAGTGTCCTGGATCAGGCACTTCTCTAGTGTAATGCACCCTGGTGGGAGCTCCTGATGCACTCATCACTGGGACACTGCCTAACGGAGGCACCACCACCCCCTCCGACCCAGAAAGTCTCCTGAGAAAACCAACCTCAAGTAGAAAGCCGGCAAACTACAACTTGAGGAATAAGCATGACAGAAACAGTTGAGAACAGCTATGTCCCGTTGGGTAGTTAGTGGAAAAGTTGCATCTTTCTCCATGATATTTCCCCCAGTTTCCCTTTGGGAATCTCTTTCTTAGGCATTTGCCTCTTCCCTTATACCTGGTGGGTGCCAGGTGCTCAGTGTGTGCTCCTGAAGCTCTAACACCATCACAACAAACATTTCTATATACATGGAAATAGATATTAAAAACCATACATATATAAATATGAATATGTATATATATGTTTATAGCACAGCACTGCATTCTGTCAGGCCAGGTCTCCTATGCTTCCACCTCAGCACAGATGGAGGGATGGCAGCATTACTCTCCATGATTGAGCTATTTGGAGGAGACACAGTCAAAAATGCCAAGATGCTGCATTCCTGTTATAAAGGGGTTCCATAAAATAACAACAGGTCACAACCAGCCGTCGGGGACACCATGGCACCCCCAGACTCCTCAGGCAGTGGCATCAGGGGCCAGTGGGTGATCATGCTAAAACCCTGCTGCAATCACCCAGCATCAGGATACGAGGAGGTGGCATCTCAGGAACACAACTCTGATGATTTATGATGCACTCAGGACTCTCCAAAAGCGTTATTTATTTGCATTACCAAGACGTCTTAATTATTGCTCCTCACATTAGAGGAGATACTGAGAGCTTCTGTCACTGAGAAAATAATTTTTAATCAGCAAACAGAGCACATGCCACAACCAAACATTTATCGCAAGTGAAGTCAGATGGCTGAAGAGCTGGTATTTCAAAGCCTCACTGAATACAGCTGCGTGTGCCTGAACCGCACGGGCTGAGCCATAAACGAGAGAAACCACCTCAAGGTAGCAAAGCTGGGCAAGCTTTTCGGGGGGTTGTGCTGCAGGAGAGGCCCAGCAATGCCAGAAAGTGGGAAATTAGGGGAAGAAACCGCAGCTAACAATTTCACGTCACAAGAACTGGCAAGAAAAGAGGTCAAAAATAATAAATAAAATAAGGCAAAGCAGATTTAGGACCTGGAAGCTCATTTTCTTTCCCTCTGAGTTTTGGCAGCAAATGGAGTCCAGTGGTCGGAAGAGGGGCCTTGGAGGTATCTGGCAACTCTTCACAAGCACTAAACATACTGCCAGCTTCTGGAAAACAACCACAGCGTAAACATCTCTAAAGCATTTCCATTTTTTTAAAGAATTACTTTAAGGCAAAATTTCAAGAAGTGTTTATAGCCCAGTAAGATTCTCATAAGCACCTCGCCAACAAGCACCCAATTCCTGATGAAGTCAGCTCTTAACTTACTGCAAAGTGTTTATCATCTCCAGGAGAAGCTGAAAGTGTGGTGGGACATGCCTGCTGAGGTTGCTGTAGTTCCCAAAGGGGACAGGGACATCCAAGATGCAGTGATGGGCCCATCCCTGCACAGGGACCGTGTCTGCCATTTCCAGACTGGGGCAGTCCAGAAGGTGATGCCCCATCACCAAACACACAACACAGCACTCCGAGGTGACACCAGCCCCTCAAACGGGGGCTGCTGGTTGCTTCCTTCCCCAGGAGCTCACCGCTTAGACTGAAGTGGAGCTCCAAGTTTGTCTTTCTCCTGACTGCAGTGAAAGTTTTTTTGCAAAGCAAAAACTAATGACATTAAGGAAACCTGTGGGAATCTAAAGGGAGGTCACATGTATTTTAAAATCTTTGGTTCAAGCCCATGGTTTCATTATTCCTAGTTGGAAAACACTTCTGTGCCATTTCTTGGTTTTCTGGGATCACAGAAATTGCCTGTGTTCTTAAAATAACAGAGAATTGATCTGAATAAAAAAAAAAAAAATCCAAAACCCAGTTATGCCCTCCTTGGAAGTTACCTCACCTCAATCTGCTGTGGGACTGGGATTTTTCATGGAAAAAGCAAGCCACAAAAATCAGGGACAACCAGGACTCCATGCCCAGCTGAGGAAGGCCATCGAGCAAGAGCAGTCTACCTTTCATGCTCGGCTCTTAGATCATTTCTTTAACATCTAAGGAGCCCATATGACCATCAGATCTAATGCTTCTTCGGTCAACTAATGCGGGACGTTTAGACCAAATACAACCAGGATGGCTCCTCTCCCTGGGTCAGTTTTCTTCCATGAGCGCAGCAACACAATGGTCTCTTCCCCACCCTCCCAGGAAGAGGCGCGTCCCCTTGTTCCTGTCAAACGAGGGTGTTCGTTATTCAAGTTACTACTTGGCAAAATACGGATGTACAGCCAGCTTTTTAAATACTGGCGTCTCTACAAGTTAAATATAGTAATTAGGGCTCGCAAGCATTCAGGGGAGGGACACGTTTCTCTGCCAGTGAACGGGGCATTCAGTATCCGCTTGACATCGTCTCCTGGAACATGAAAATTAGAGGGATCATCACTTGGGGGGGGGAATAGAAAAGTGCATTAATGCCGGTGAGTAGGGTGGTCAGCTCAGCTCCCAGCACTGTTGCCTCTCTGCCTCTCCATGGGATCATTCACTCAAAGCTACAGAGCAATCCCACAAGGTCTAGAGGCCAAGACCACCAGGACCAGGAGGCAGTTGATGGCCAGAAGGGTGCCTGGTGTTCAGTAGACTGAGGTCTTTTCACTTTTCAACAATAAGGGCAAAGTTAAGAGCAAGAGGAGCTGCTGTGGGAGCAGGACTTGGCTCGTTGGGTATTTGAGCTGAGCAAGGTTGATGGTACCTCTTGTATGGGCAGCAAGGCTGCGGACAGGATCATCCGTTGGTTTTGTAGCCTGAGCTAAACGGGAACAGAGGGGAATGGTACATCATTGTGCTCACAGAGCTGTCAGGACCACTGTCTGCTCTAAATAGCCACCACAGGCAGCAGGTTTGGAGGGGACAACAATCCAGATGAACCGCATTGAACCATCCTCCTCGGACAGAGCAGGGACATGCCCACCAGCCGCTTCCGGGGAGGAGGAGTGGACCACATCACTATGGCAGGTAGTCATAGGCACACAGGTTGACGCTTCTACCCAAAAAACATGCAGAAGAATAATACACCTTGTAGAAAAGGTGATTCTCAAAAACAAGGAGAGCCCAGAAGCGTGTCAATACAAGACTGGCTCCCTGCTCAGGTACTAACAGTGGCAGAGGGCACAACCAGGGGAAAAATTACAAGCAAAAAAAAGTCAACATAAATCATCAAACCTCACTACGACTGATTTACGCTCTCTGGCAAGAGAAAATCTGAAAGGAGCATGGTCATTTTGCCCACTTTGAGGTCTTGCCTCCCTGCCAGGATGGAGGAACAGGCCCGTGGGGGAGCTGTGTACAGCTCTGCTCTTCTCTTCGGTTCACTCCAGCTCCATGGGCCTCCCCTGCCAAGTCAGCCTGCAGACATGAGGTCCAGCACCACACTCATGCTGCCAGGCATGGCCTTCATCCATCCATTTGGTGACCTTTCAAGCAACCTCATTCATTTTATACGGAACCAGGACCGAAATTCAATATTTTAATCAGAAATCGGTCGCTTGCTTTAGTCCTAAAACATTCGATAACACACAAGAACTGAGCAGCCCAGCTCACCCTTTAGAGTGTTTCTGTTTACTGAGATCTTTACTGTTCCTATTTCAGACAGTTTAATAAAGGATTAGTTCTTGGGAACGGCTGCATTTTTCACTTCACTGAGAAGTAAACACATCAGGCTCATTTTGCTTTGCAAGTGGCATAAAAGCTAAAGAGCTCAATACTTTCCAAGAGGAGCGTTGTGCACTCTTGGCGTTCCCTCCTCATAGGATCATCTAGGTTGAAAGGGACCTCCAAGATCATCTAGTCCAACCGTCAACCTAACTCTTACTAAAACCATCACTAAACCACGTCCCCCAGGTCATCTCACTTTGGAGCCCTAAAAACCCTCTCCTTGCTCAGAAGGAGATCCTCTCCCTGCACAAAACCTCCAAAAACACACATAGGGGAGTCTGGGGGTTGCACAGACCAACCCCAAACATCTGTGTAACTCTGAGCAGCAGCTCCCAGGGCTGGAGGACCATTAGACAGCACCTTCGTTTCCTCCCTCATTGCATTCTCCTCATGTTATCTCCTGAAGACACAGTTGAAAATCACATTTAATAATGCTGCAGGGTTGTCGGTGACCTGTAGGACGCAGCCTGTGTAAGATTGCAATCCAGCAAGTGTTTGGCATCTCTGATCTGGGGGCCTTCCTCCCGGGATGTGAATAAAAACAGCTTCTTAATTAAGTCCTGGATATTGATTTCATTTTCATCCTATTAACTACTTTGCCCTACATGTGTTTGCTACACTCTGTAGGATTCCCTTTACCCCCACCCTGTACACATACAAATGGAAAAGATAAAACAGCTTCATTAGTCCTATCTACTCTTCAGGCACCAGTTTCATATTTTTTTTCTGCTTTAAAGTGCTCATAAAAGAGCCTTCTTGACAGCTTCCAGGCCCGCGTCTCTCCAGCAGAGTGAAGATGCATGAGCCAACATCAAGAGCTCTGCTTCTTTTGAAAGAGAAGGAGGAAAAAAAACCCTGCACAGCCCATAAAGAGACCCACCTTCCAGGTAGCCTCACGCGTCCCGCGTGGGGTAGGCGACGGGGGCTAGAGGGGTCAGAAAAGCAAAATCCCCAGATCTAATACCACATGTTGATCCTTTCTTTACGGTAAAACAGTAGCAACGGTTTGTCCTTGAACACTGAGCCCCATCAGAGTCTGAGCAGCACAAGGTCAGGTCCCCCTGTGTGGGAGATGCTTTTCCTGCTAAGAGGAAAATTAAGGCTTTTTTTGTTCCCCCCACCCCCATATAAGTAGATATGGGAAAAAGCCTCACCAGTGAGGGGAGCGAAATAAATATCGGGTTAGAAAGTAAAAATATGGAAAACTGGAAAAGAGTAGAGAGACAACAGATGGAGGAGAGCAAGGAGAAAACAAGGACTTTCCACAGCGCTAGAAAAGAAAGGTACTGAAAGATCTGAGACTTTATACCGCATCCTCTGAGGTTATTCGATCGGTGACCACGCAGTTCAGGAACTTACACAACCACATGGTCTTTGCCCCTCAGAACTCATAACCAAATTAAGACTTCACTCAAGAAAGAAAAACAACCGGAGGGAAGACATATTTAGACGAGTGAATAGGAGAGGCATGTAAGCATCTGGGGAAAAAAAAAAAAGAAAGCTATTTTCAACTCTTCATTGTCATTTTTTCAGGATGTCAATGAAGGCAACTGAAGGAATGAGAGTTGGCTGGGAAGCTCAGGGAAGATATTCCCTGAAGAAATTAGAGCTGGTGGAGACATGGTGAGGATAGAGCCCAGGCAGGTTGGTCAGGACTTCACTGCACTCCCCAACCTCCACGTGTCTGAGCTCCCTTTGCTTTTGAACTGAAATGTCAGGACTCACAACCATGAGTAAATATTTCTGTCCTCTAAATCTGGGAATTGGCCTGAAGTTCGGCTGGGTAAGGAAAGCAGCCTGATGATACTCCTTGGTCTTTTAATTCCAAGGGCACCTACTTAAAAGGTCAACAGAGAATAACAATCATCTGAACACCGAATTTAACTTTCTCTAGCACGAATACCTGCTAGCTTCCAAAAGCATGGGTGATGGCCAAAGACTTCTGGTAAAGCTTCACATTTGGATCTGGGTTGTTTTTCCAAAGCAGAATTGAGTTAGATAATTTGCCCAGTTCTAGGCAGTACTTGGATGTTTACACCGATTTAAGAATTAGCTTGAAAATTGCAATATGTGCCAAGTTAAGTGGCAGCAAGGACTGACTGCAGAAGAGGTATCTGGGCTCTATTTCACAGTCCAGATTTTTCTTTCTCTGTTTTGCTTCAAGAAATAAGGCTCAATAACATCAAAACAGCATGTCCTTAGGTCCACCCTCAGCTGGAGAAGTCACTGTAGGCTTTACCAAAGCTGCATTCGCTGATGCTGTGAGAGGATCTCGGTTCTGCAGATCTGTAGACCAGGCAGCACTTATTTCAACTGAATTAGCAAGAAAGGTCTGGAATGGTTAATTGAAATTATTTAGCCATAATGTTTTGCCCTTCTCCTCCTCTCCCTGGCATAATGTTTTCTAAATTGAATTCCTTTAACAGAATCCAATATGCAGCAAAACTGTTGTTCTAGAGAAACGTAACATTTCAGGTCTGGCTGATCGCCGCCCCCGCGGCTCGGGGAGGCAGCGGCTCCCAGGGACCCCTTTTCTATCCCCATCCTCTGCCCGGCATCAGCAGGAGCTGGGCACCACGGAACAGTCCAGGTCCATGGGGCAGCAATGACACCAGGGTCACCCAGGCAGGGTGGCTGCAAGGAGGGCTCAGCACCAGGAGCTCCCCTTGGGCAGCTGCACGTTCCTTCCCATGGTGGCAGGGAAATCTGTGCTGAACCAGGGCACACATCCCCGTCTGACTTCTTTTCTGCGTGTAGTTGATGAGGAATTATAGAGACATTGCAAATAACTGAAAAAAAACTGGTTTTGCTTAGGCCAGTAGACCTCCAGGTCCAGGTACCATCTAAAACAACGTGCATTTTTACCCACAGAGGAGGTTTCCACACTCTGGATAAACGCAGAGGCAGCAAACAGCCCTGTCCTGCAACAGCAGAGAGTCTGGTAAAGCGTTTTTTCCAAGAAACAGAGCTGGAGCACCAGCGAGCAGCTCCCAGCCACGGCACAGGGACAGTCACCTCCCAGGCACATCGAGACACAGCCCTCACAGAAAGCCAGATGCGGCTTAAAGGTGAAACTTTGCACAGAGAAACTGCACAAAGCACCATGCCCCAAAGCAGAGGAGGCTGTACCTGGGGAAATGGTCTCTCTGTAATCCCAGATGCTGTGTCTCCTGGAATGGGGGAGCTGGACAGCCTTACTGGGAGGTCTCTGTGTCCTGCCCAGCACAGCAGCGTGGGAGGCTGCTAATTATCCCGAAGACATGTCCATTCAGAAGCCAGACCACCTAGTTCAGAGCTCACCCGGCCTGGGGATGACCACCAGCTTCACCAGCAGATACATTGCGTGGAGAGACAAGGATGGAAAGTTTGCAGGTCATTTGGTTTTCTTTTCCCTTCTCTGCAATGCGTAAACGAAGTTTGCAATGGCATTTTCAGCACAAAAAAAAATTAACTGCAAATATGTATCTGCCCAAAGAATCGAGTATGTTTTCCAGGCTGGTTTTACAGAAGAAGCTTGGCCCTTTTAAAAACCAATATTATGCCAGACTCTTTCTTTTTGTCCCCTAATATCTTCACAAGTTTGGACCCAAATCGCTGGCTTTCGGCTTTCTTTTATTTGTCTCCATATGAGAGCAGGAGGGTCTCCTCTCACGGGCACACCCAGGACCCAGCCCAGCAGCACCCTCATTAATGACTTGGGGTGAGCTTTTCAAATGCCTGCAGGCAAGTCAGGAGCACAAAGGACCACCCAATCCACTGGGAAGTTCTAGTCTCATTTTACTGATGGGAAACTGAGGCAGAGAGATATCTTCCAGCTACTGAGAGGATGCACTGGGGAGAGGGATGGGTGGGAGGATCCACTTAAAACGTGCAAACTCCTTAAAACAGCCAAAGCCTTCCTATGGGGTGAGCAAGGGACAAGGCAGGGGATTGCTCATCCACCACCCAACGCAACCAACCCTGGGGCTGAGCAAGGCACGTTCAGGTCCCAGAGCTGAGCGACGTTTGACTTCAAGAGGAGGATTTATACCCAAATGAAATGCAGGGATAGCTCAGGCACAAAGTTGCCTGAACCCATTTTTGCCTCCCATTTACCAACCGGCAGCTCAGCACTTCCCCACCCCGGTCCCTGCACACGCTGGGTGCTGACGCTGAGCATCACACATCCATCCACTGAGTCATCAGCTCCTGCTCTTCCTCCACCCCGAGCTCTCCAGCTCCAGCATCCCCTCGGGTACCCGACTCGACTCGCTCTCCCCACAGGAGCTGCGGCTGCTCCGGCAGATTTGCACCGTGGGCAGAAAAGCAGCTCCCTGCCACAGCAGGAGGGAAAACACAGCCCATCGTCAGCAAAACAAAATGCTTTCGTGCCACAAAAGTTCCTCAACTTCTTCCAACCCAAGTCTGTGTCGAAGGGATGTTCACGTTATAAATGAGAATGTTCTCCCCAATCCTTTTTTTACTCATTTATACACTCATTTTTGCTAATGTTGCAGGCCATGGTTGCTGTTCACAAATTCCCAAGCAATTTATTCCAGCTATTTTCCTCCAACAGCTGCACAACTAGGGAGAAATTCTCTTCCCAGCAGAGGCAGAAGAAAAGGATATTCGTCTTATTATGTCTGGGTAGAGCTTATCTGCTGTTCAGAATTATATTTACAGAGCACAACAAAGACAAAGCCAAGTGCACTAATTGCTGTTGCTCAGGTGGAATATTTTCTGCCCACCCTGAGCCCTGCATCAGTGGGGCTTTATATTTTATCTAGCATGAGCGAGGCACACAGAAGGCTTTTATTATTTACCATCATGGCAATTTCACTGCCTCTGTGTTTTCTGAAAGAAGGAAGAAAACCCTCAATGATTTCTTGCGTGCTGTTCTGCTTTTCAAACAAGGATTGCTGATTTCATATATTTTTTTTTAAGCTCATTACAAATCACAGACAAATACATCACCATTTAAATCAAACTCACTCTGAAAACACAGATGGAGGCTCCTCCAGAGGACAGGGAAGCTATCCATAATCAGGTGCTTTGCATCCTTGACACAGTGGACTCCAGAATCCCATCTTCTTGGGCTCTCAAGGGACAAGCACAATGCAATGAGCAACACCCCCCAGCAGAGAGAACTTCTAGCCCCAAAATCTTGGTATTTTCCACTTTACCAACAGCACAAACCCTCATCTTACCTCTAGACCTGCTTGTTCAGGTACAGAACATCCCAATGACCCTGTAATCACACAGCAGAGCACCAGCACTGGTGTTTTAGGGCATCCCCCGGCAGGATGGCAGCCAGGTGGGATGGGAATTAATTTGCCCATAAAGAGCATCAGGTCCCTTGGGGAAGGGAAGAACATCCTAAATGCAAAATGCAGCTGCGGTTCCTTTGGTGTCCCCACAGGTCCCTGCCCCACTCCCCAGCCACATCTGTAAAATCAACTCAGCCCAAAATTCTCTGCCTGAATGTTTTATGCCTTTTCTTAATTTTATGCCTTTTGCAACCCCCCCCCAGCAGCACACCGGGCGCGTAGGATCCATACGTGGCCAACGCTTTCTATTCCTGCAGCGGCATTAGAGACTTCTGCAGCCAGGAAAGTTGGCAAATGGATCCCTCTTAAAATAGCCAGCCCTTTCCCTAATGTAATCTCTTGTCATTCTTGTTAGAGAGCAGAGCTCCAAGTATTTAAACAAAGTCTTGGCTTACTGTGTCGGTGCCCTGCTCCTACCAGGTCAGCTGGGGAGGTTTGCTGTGATGATGAATTTAATCCCAGCCCCACATCAGGCTATGATGGCTTAATAGGAGCATTGGCAGCCCTGGGGCGTAACCCCTCCAGTTTCAGCAGGTCTGGAGAGGAGACAAGGACCTTCATCTTAGGTCCCTGCAAACCCTTCAGAGAAAGGATGGTGAGGATCTGCTTAACGAAGCCCATCTGTTCTGGTTTGCACGTGCTGAACATGTGCTGATCAGGGTGTAATGTGCTCAGGACTCTCTCTCGTTGCCTGAGTTTCCTTCTTTCCACTTCCCCACCCACCCCAGAAGAGCTGGGAGGCAATTTCTTCATCATAACTGGCCCAGGTTGCCCAGAGAAGCTGTGGCTGCCCCATCCCTGGAGGGGTTCAAGGCCAGCTTGGAGGGGGCTTGGAGCAGGGTGGTCTGGTAGGAGGTGTCCCTGCCCAGGGCAGGGGGTGGCACTGGATGATCTTTAAGGTCCCTTCCGACCCAAACCACTCCATGATTCTACGAAATACAATACGTGTTGCTGCCACCTCCCCCCTCACACAGGTACCTCCAGCAGGACCTCGTCCCACCGGGCCTCCCACCCGGTGACCGGTGGCCGCTCAGCGCAGTTGGGAGGTGCCGAGCCCTCCTTAATGACAGTTAAAGAGAAGTTAAAAGGCCGAGTCCATCAGGAAAACTCAGGTGTGAGGCTGACCTTGTTCAGCCTCCCCTTCCCAATTAAAGCAGCAGCATCGCACCTCCGCTCGCAGGCGGCATTAAGTAGTAATTGCTTTTTCTGGGCATTTATTCCCTTGGTGCTATTGCCTGGGGAAGGGATGGCAGGGCTGAGCCGAACCTTCTGCTGGCACCAACACTTCTCTCCTGGCCTCCTTCATCGCTCCCATCCCGTCTGCAGGCTTTAAACTCAAACCTCAGCCTGACCAAGGCTCTCGCAGCCGGGATATCACAGCCTTTCCCTGCCGACAGCGATAGCGCCCGTGGCTTTTCATCCTGCCCCGTAGCACTGGGAAGGAAATTAAAAGGGCGATAAGGGAGCTCTGTCGGCAGACGAAGGAGTATTCTGTGCTATCAGTGAGATAAACTAATATTTCTTCCAGCCCTGGCAAAGGCTCAGAAATGAGACGTGGGGTGAAATTGTACATTTATAGAGCTTTTATAACTCTTACCAGCTGCTCCTGGGCTGCGGGATAACCATCGCCCTCGCTCGCGTTTCCTCAGGGAGGGAGGTGAGGGCTGCGGGATGAAGGGAGGGATGGAGTCTATAGAGAGGAGAAGCGGGGTCAGCTCCGGTGTTTCAGGGTCATTTTATGGCTTTGCTGGGCCGGTTCCCCTGCAGGGCAATGGCTGCTGCCTCGGGGTGCCCTCCTACCACCCCCCCGGGCCCAGCACCCCCCGAGAGATGAGCCAGCTCAAGCTCACCAGCTCCACAACCTCTCGGTGCCTGAGGGTTGTCACAGGGAAACGCCGTGACATCCCCTGTGGCTGGGTTTGATCCATCCACGTATCATCCCCTGGCCCCAGAGCAGGTGACTGGCCGCCGTACGATGCTTCCCTATAGATATGGCCTCAAGTTACACCAGGGGAGGTTCAGGCTGGATATTAGGAAAAATTTTTTCACTGAAAGGGTTATCAGACAT
>JAOXJK010000007.1:10663016-10674736 GCA_025774025.1 Xenus cinereus
GATGCCTCCTGTGATAGGAAACATCCCCAGGGTTTGCTCACAAACAGGAATTGTCCCCCCCTCGCCCCTTTCCTTGGCCTTTTGAAAGTTGGTTTTATTGAATTGCCTCCGCAGGGGTGATGGGGGCATCACGGGCCCCTCAGACTGCGCCCGGCCGTGGGAACCGGCAGCCAGAGCCCAAAACAATGACTTTAAGATTAAAAAATCAGTCAAAATTTAAAACCCAAACCTACATTTTCCTGAACAAGATTAAAAACCAAACCCAAATTTCTCCGCACAGGCTTCTTTTTCCTCGCTTGAAAGTATGCAAGGGTTGTTTTTTTTTTTTTCCTTCTTAATTTTCCCTTCAAGCCCAAGGATGAGAAACTCGCCCCAGGCTGGGGGTCTGGGCACCAGCCCCCTCTGCCCCCCGCCCCACACGCTGCCATCGCCACGGGCAGATAACAAAAGCCAAACTCCTTTTAAAGCACTTTTTTTTTTCTTTTTTTTTTTTTTATTGATTTCATTGAAAACAGAACAAGAAAATGATCAGAGCCAAAAGACCGCTCCTTTAAAACTGTCAAAAACATTAACAGAAAAAAAAAATAATAATAATAAACATGACGGCATTATGAATGTTCTAGAAGAGATGAACAAAAAAAACTGTTACTGCACTAATTACAGTATTTAAAGATATATGCAAAAAAAAAAATTAAGATAATGACCTGCCCAGCCACCACACAAAAGGTGATGGCAAATTTATTCACACTACAATACTAACAATTTAAAAAAAGTTTTGTTTTTTTTTCCTGCATTTTTATACTAAAATCACTTTGTTCTTTTTATACAATTGATAGTTTATATTCACGTGGTGAGCAAAAATCACACCAGAATCAGCACCGTTTTGTTTTGTGGTTTCTTTTTGTTGTCGTTTTCTTTTTGTTTGGTTTTTTTTTCTTTTTTGTGGTTTTTTTTTTTTTTTCCTTTTTCTTTTTAATGCTAGTCCCCAATGTTTCGGTAATGGTAAAAAATAAATCAGTTTATTGAAACCTCATAGCGTGTGGCTTAAAAATTAATCGAAGGTGCCCAGCGTTGAGAAAAGTGATGGGAACAGATGAGCTGGTGGCATCTAGGATCTTCTCGCCGTGACATGTCCTGTCTGATGTTCGCCCCAGCCGGTGGACGCGAGTCGAGGTTCTCTATAATATATATATTTCTCATTCACTTTATTTTTTAAAAAAGAAAAAAAAAAAGAAAAAAAAAAACCCAACTGATTTTCTTAAGAAGTTAGTGTCTTGTACAATCCCCTTCAACCTTCCCTCTCTAGAGCCGGGGGGAGGGAAATCCTTCTGCGGATGAACCGAACACTGAGACAGAGACACGGCCACGCGGCGCGGACGACGAGAGCTGGTTCCTCACGGAGAAAACCCGGGAGGGAGCGGGGGCTCGGGGGGGGAAGCGTCTCTGGTCGGCTCGGGAAGGAGCCGGGGATCAAAGGGATTTGTAAGGACCGTGGGTTTCTTCTCAGCGGAAGAAGAAAAAAAGCCAGTAGATTTGGTAAGAAGGAGGGTATTTGTTAGAAACACCCCTCCAGCTCCTGGGGAAAGGCCCCACCGCAACGTCCTGCGAGATGTGGGAGAAATCCATGATTAAAAAAAAAAAAAACAAACAACAAACCAACAAACACAACCAAAAACCAACCAAACCAACAAAAACCAACCAGCAGAACCTGCCCCCGGGGCTGTGCCAAGCAAACCCAAACGCCGGCACCTCCCTCCCCCTCCCTGCTCCCTCCCCCTCGGCTTTTAGAAAGAAAGTCCCATCAAGTATTCAAAGTTTATTACAAGTGAACTGGAGATGACTTGGCATGAGCGATCCATTCAATTAACAACAGGCGGAGGACGGCGGCTCTCCCCGGGCTCTGACAACACTTAGCACATTAAGAGACGGAGGCCAGGACAGCTCGCGTGGAAAAATAAAAACGCGACAGCCACCCCCTCCACACGCAACTGGGAAAACCAGCAGCTTTCCAGGCCCGGGGAGGGGAGAACAACATCACGGAGGCGGGATTTGCTTTTACTTATTCCTCAAGTAACAGTCGGTGGCACAGCCCTAAGTGTCACACACCCCTGGCTTTCCTTGAGCGGTTTGTTTTGTTTTTTTTATTTTTCTTTTTTTTTTATTTTTTTTTTTTTGTTTTTTGTGGGTTTTTTTTCTCTTTAAATGGAAATTCAGACAGTATGTGAATCTATAGGGTTAAAACAAGTCAGTCTCTGGGGAGCGGAGCCTCAAAAGGGGCCGGCTGCCGTGGCAGAGCTGGTGTCGGGGAGCCCGTTTTCCTGCGTGTCCTGGGACGAGGTGCTCGCCTGCCGCTGGGCCAGCGCTGAGCTCGAGTGTTTGCACTTGGGTGAACCGCACTGACAGCTGAAGTATTTGCCTTTGATGTCCCAGAACCTGTCGCCGTAGTCAAAGCTGCCAAAAAGAGAGAGAGGGACAGAGACGGGGTCACCGCAAAGCAGCAGAAGGCAGGAGCAACGCGCCGGGCTCAGCAAACCTCGGTGCTGCCGCAGCCCGGGTTTTTTGGAAAGTTTCAGGGGACGAAGGGTGCTTGGGGGATCCCCGGGGAGTGAAGGGATGGAGTGAACCAGCTCAGGAGTGGCAGAGCTTCTGTCCCTCCACACTCCATCCCTCCCCATTCCATCCCTCCCCATCCCTCCATGCTCTATCCTTTGCTCCATCCTTCCCCATCCCTCCACACTCCGTCCTTCCCCATCCTTCCACGCTCTGTCCTTTGCTCCATCCTTCCCCATCCCTCCATGCTCCATCCATTGCTCCATCCTTCCCCGTCCCTCCATGCTCCATCCTTCCCTGTCCGTCTGTCTTCCATCCCTTCCCATCCATCTTTTCCTCCATCCTTCCCCATCCATCCTTCCCTCCATCCTTCCCTATCCCTCCATGATCCATCCTTCCCTATCCCTCCATGATCCATTCTTCCCCGTCCATCTTTCCTCCATCCCTTCCCGTCCATCCTTCCCTCCATCCTTCCCCATCCCTCCATGATCAATCCTTCCCTCCATCCTTCCCTCCATGATCCATCCTTCCCTGTCCATCTTTCCTTCATCCCTTCCCGTCCATCCTTCCCTCCATCCTTCCCTATCCCTCCATGATCCATCCTTCCCTCCATCCTTCCCCGTCCCTCCACGATCCATCCTCTCCTCCATCCCTCCCCATCCTTCCCTGTCCCTCCACCCATCCATCCATCCATCCATCCATCCCCGCGCCAGGCGGTGGCAGCCCCGGGGACGGCACTTACCCGATTTCTTCTCCAGCTTCTATCCGCCGGGTGCTGAAGAAGGCGATCCTGGGGAAGCGGAGGTCCTGATGCGACATGAAGACTCGCACCGGGATGAGGTTTGGCTCGCAGAGGTGGTTTATAAAGCGGCTGATGTTGCCATAGAAACGGGCATCTATGCAGTACACCTCTCCATCCTAGAGGAGAAACATCTTTCATTAGCTGAGGTCGAGTTTGGTATTATTACTGCCACTTGTTTAAAAAAAAAAAACAAAACAAAAATGACCTAACTATTGGTCATCCCACTAAAACTCTGGAGAGCTTCAAGAACCACCACCAACCTGGCACGACACCTACTGTGGGCTTAAAAGGACTAAACACACACACTTTTATATTCAACAGCACTCTGAAAATACCGTTTTCTGCACATCACTCTGCCCCCACAAGCCCAAAGACCTTTTAAAATGCCCCTGATACCGGCTGGGACATCAGCTCTCCCAGCCTGGTACCGCTAAAGCACCAGTTTGGTGTAATGGGACTGATGTTGGGTGCACAGAAACACCTTGTGGGTAAAAGCCACTGGGTTAGGGGAGGAAGCATCTGTTCTGTCCTCTAATTGAACATGACAGCAAGGAAACACAAAGCCAGAGCCTCGAGAAAACACAGGTTTTTGCAGATAAAAGTAAGAGTGAGAACACAGAAATTCCCTTTCCAGAGAACAGTAATATTTTGTTTTCCTTGAAAATAAAAGAACCCCCCTCAGGGCTTTTTTATTCCAGCAGAGAATGACTGTGCAAAGCAGAGACTTTAATTACAGAAGCTAATTTCAGTTGCAAAGAGGCCAAAAGCAAAAGGATCCATTAGCGGTGCTCAAACTCCCTCTTGGGCAAGCACCTCGCAATCGTTAATGGACGAGCTGTGCCAGATGACACCACCCGCCCGCTGCAGGAGCCCAGGGAAGACGTCCCAGTGACTGGGGGAGGCGTCACCCCACATGGTCCCATATCACACACCGTCTTACCGGCTCTAATTTCAATGATGAGTAATTCCCATCACCCCCCTCACTTCCATCCATGGAAATGGTGAGGACACGGTCGGTGAAGACAACACCACCATGGCTGGTGAGGACAACGACACCCACTGCCACACCTAGTGACCACCTGGAGAGACCTGAGCTCTCCACCACGCAAGCCAAGACGTGTTTCTCGAGAAAGGAACCTGCTGCCTTCACCAACACAAGGCAGCGTCCTCACTGTGAAGCTGTTGAGGAGGACAAGTCCCAAAGCAAACTGCTTCTTACCTTGCCATGAGGGTATTGGGAACCTAAGAGTCAGACGGTGGCAAGTAGAGAGGAAGAGAAACCATGAACCTGCTCTGGGGTGAGATAAATCTCTTTCTCCAGAGTGGGAAGGCACCAGGGTTTCCTAGAAGGGAGGAAGCCTGGAGAAAGCCCTTCTTGCCTGCGGGCAGGGGCACAGGGATGCAGCCACGTTCAGCCCTGACCCCTGTTGTGCTCCTCGATGGAGCACAACAGGACCAAGTGTGTGAGAAAGGACTGCAGAGGATGGGCCTGCGCGTGGGAAAGCGCTGGCTTAAGAAAGCAACCACAGCAGCTAAAACTCAACCTCATCTTTCCCAGAAATAGCATGGTTTTTTACCAGCGCTCCAGTACAGAGACAGGAAAACCATCCCTTGAAGCAGTGGAAGCTCAGAGAGCATCTGTTGTGCTGTGTCCTCCTCCTGGAAACCCCACAGAGGGAGGAGTTTTGGCTGTTTGGTGTTTGCCCTCTTTCAGGCACGGAATGGGATGGGACTGCAGGACCTGGCACCCTGAAGGAGTCACCACGCACGTGGCCTTGAGTGACAACTCAAGGTACGGGAACATCAGAAACGACATCCCCACCCCTGCCTCTCACTCCAGCACCAGCCCATCCAGGCCAATCCTTCAAGATAGACCAGGACCCCAAGGCTGCCCCTGCCAGGGTTGGGGTTCACACCATCACTCAGGAGGCCACAGGACCAGTCTGGCTCCTCCACCCACCTCATGGGCCTCCTCTAACCATCACTCCGTGACTCGGTGCCCAGTTTTCTACAGAAGCACCACTTTGAAGATGCCATGGAAAACAATGAGGTGCTTGCACCCATACTCAGGTCTCCCTCCTTGCTTCACTGATGGTTTGACACAAGCAAATGCAGAAGTTCTCCCTCAAGGCAGCCAGGCAGGGGCCAACCTAAAGGCAAGGCAAGGCCCAGGTGGGCTCTCGCTCATAAAAGCACAAACCAGACTGAAGTCCCTGCTGCCTTTCAACTTCTTAATTACAGTTTGAGCCATCTTGTTTTCAGACTGACTAGAAGATGCATTACTTATCTTTTTTTCATTTGTTGAATGTCTGGTGCTTTAAAAAAAGGCAAAAAAATAAAGGAAAGCTTCTTTGTCACTAGCTGATGACAGAAACAAGACAGAGACTGTTTTACAGCCTTCCTTGGAAGCCACCCCGCTTCTCTGAGTCCCCAGCTCACCTTTCTCCTCTTTTCCTTTCCCAAGGAAAGTCTGAAGTGATGGCCTTGCTTAAAAGCACTTTTAGATCGCACTTTTCAAAGCAAGATTTCTGCTCTGAGACACCCTCCCCAGAGCAGCGCAGGAGAACTACCAGCAGAACAAGCCTCAAGTCCCTGCCAGGGTATCTGACGGATCCCTTTAGAAGTGAACAAGGCTTTTTTTTTTTTTCCTCCAGTTTTCCAGCTCATCTTTTTATGAAGAACTCACAGAGCTGCCAATCAACACAGCTGCAAGCTCGTAGATACACACTCGAGCATCAAAAACTGAACAACTGAACTCTGGATGCCCAAACGGTTTTGACAGAAGAGCTTCTTGTCTCGAAACTGTTGTGGGCAGCACCTCCCGTGGTGACCCAGCGCTGCTGGGCTCCGTTTTCATTTTAACAAACCCTCAGCCTTTCCTCAACCGCTCTGTATTTTGATTAAAATGCAGCGAGAACGCGGTCCTTCTCTTTGCAGGATTTCAGATCATACTGTACATCAAGATGGAGACAAATGTTGTCTCTGCTCATCTGGAGAAGCAAGACCTTGGGTCTGTCTCGTTAGACACCTTCAGGTACAGTACCTTGTTGTCAAGGTCGAAGAGGTAGGAGTCCTCTTCACGGACGTCCGCTTCAGAGTCGGATATCAGCTCACCAACGTACCTGCAGACAAACAGGAAAGGCTGGAATAAGATGCTGGTGCAACCACAAGCTTGGGATCAAACACTTTTTCTGGGAAGAGGGAAAGGAAGAGACACAGCCCAGCTCCAGATGGTGACCCACAGCCTCAGCAGCACAGGCCACCTCAGAGCCGCTCGGGCAAGCTCAGCTTTGCCAACCCACAGCAGCTAAAATCTGGCTCCAAACTCCATCTTTTCAGGGCAACATTTTTAATATTAAAAATGGGAGTCTTACTTCCAACAAAATTTACTTTTCCCGAGGACTATGTTTCCGTTTGCAAATCTCTCTGTTGGCCAAGATCAACGCATTAATCCAATTCTCCTTCTGTTCATGGTGCAGACTCAGCCCCGTCCTGGCTCTCCCGCACACCACTGCAACGCTTCTGCTGTTCACAGCCCCAAGCAAAGTGTTTGTTTCTCTCCATCCTGTATTTTCCAGGGTACTTTGACCAATTACATATGCCACATAACTTAAAAAATTTTGTTTTAGAAGCCGTAGGTCTAAACTAAGCTGCCCGACTCCCTGGAAGGATCTAAGTTTCTTTCTCAATCCCTTTCAAACCAGAATAAATCAAGAGAATAACTCATAACAGATCTGAGTAACAACCACCTTGGTGTAAAACCAGGCCCTCCAAGCACCGTGAAGCTCGTGCTGCTTGGCCTGGGCTTGTGGGGAAGCACCACCCTTCACCCCTCCGACAGATACTGGTTTTGCTGGCAACTCCCTTGTTGCAGGAGTCCCCGTTGCGCCGGCATTCCCACATTTGTATCCCCAGCTCCATCTTAAACAGTTCTAGACTGTCCAGGTTCAATGTTTCCTGCCCTGCCTGCAATCGAGTAAGAGACACGAAGGGAGAGGAACCGAGCCAGAGGGAGGATACGAGAGAGAAGCAACAGCATGGTAGACGCTGGTATGTGAATGTTCCCAGTGTTTAATGCGACAGTAATTAATTATAAGCAAAGGATTCGCAATACGAATAAACATTCTTCGCAGCATCAACAGAGACTTCCATGATCATTCCTCTGCAGCTCACAAGGCACTTTCAAAGCGTTAACCAACTGTAGCCCGTTCCCCCTGTGGCCCAGGACAGCATTTAACTCCAGGGCTGAGGAAGAGGAAGAGGAGAGCCACGAAACATTAACCCGGAGAGGACCCGCGCGCTCCGCGACGAGGGATGGTTTGGCTGCAGTTCCCAAATCTGCGGGATCCGGCCAAGTTGCTCTGCCAAAGCAAGAGGCTGCCGCCGCGTGGGATCCTCCCGTTTGCCCCCACCCCACCTTGTTATTCATTAAGCGCTCCCGTAAGGCTGCGGCGTTACTGGAAATCACAGCCTCGTTGGTGACCTAAAGTATAGGAAGATGATGGCCAGAGGGAGAAAAACTGCTGTAGCTGGGCACAGTAGCCAGCGGCAGCTGAGAAAAGCTGAATAATGCTGCACGGAGACACTCTGCTCAGGGACAGCACTTCATGTTTGCAACCCAGTGAAACAAAACCTCAGAATCTAATTAAAAACTGTTGTTTTGATCTTTCTTTAAAGGCTATTCCTGTAACTCGTTTCCTTTCCAGGGCTGCTTACAGATACAAACAGTTCCCTACTTGCACAGGTCCAAAGTTAGAGAAGGATGCGCAAGACGTACATGTTCCTACCCAAAAAAAGCCCAGGAGCACCAGACCCTTCAGTTGTGGCTGCCCCATCCCTGGAGGGGTTCAAGGCCAGGTTGGAGGGGGCTTGGAGCAACCTGGTCTGGTGGGAGGTGTCCCTGCCCAGGGCAGGGGGTGGCACTGGATGGTCTTTAGGTGCCTTCCAACTCAAACCATTCTATGATTCAAAAACTCCTGAAGTCAAGCCTGTTTCTTTCTTCTCAGCAAGAGGTTCAGGATGCTGATGGCAACATCTCTGAGCTTTACAGTTCCACTCAACATCACAGGATCAGAGCACACTCAATGCAAAATTCAAGAGCCACAAGCTGTTCCTACACCAGTCTCCAGCATTTTTCATGGAGAGGGGGAGACGGGATGTCTAGGGCCTCTCTGGCTCAAGGTGTGGCTGAAATATCTGCCTGGATGCGGATGGTAACTTCCATCACTGTTTTGTACAGAAATGGAATATTTGGAAGCCACGTAATGAACGTGCACTGAAAGGAAGAGAGCAGAACCTCACAAACCTCTGGTTTCCGCACCCACTAATTCAAATCCTCTCCAGTAACAGCTCTCGACCAGCTGTGCCCTTTCCAGAACGAGCGGTTACACCATCTAACAACCAAGCACGAACAGAGCAGATCCAAACCAACCCACAGCAACAGGCTGAGCAACAGCAACATCTGAGCAGGGACAAATTCAGAAGTTGGGGAGAAACCCGCACACGAGCACGTTCCTGAGCATCTGTTTAAAATCTCCGTGGGAGCCCAGCGGGGCAGGGAGGATCACACTGCTGGAAGCTGAAGGTACCGGATGCCATTAGTAGGAGGGTCTGGAGCTGCTGAAGGGTCTGAGGAGCTCTGGAGATGACAGTGGGAGGGCTGACTGGCCACTGAGCTGGTGGAGCCGTGCTCCCAGCCACCAAACTGCTCCGACACTGCTCAACGCTCCCTACAGGAGCCTCCGTGGGCTGCCGGAGGGACAGCCTGCAAGCAGAAATGGGAAGGGAACCCATTTTTTGAGTGATAACAGAGAAATGCTGAAAGGTACCTGAAAAAAGGAGCAGGCTGAAAAGCAGGATGTGTGTAAGAAAGGCATTTACACACAGGAACAGGCGGGACCAGCAGAGTTTTGCAAAATAAAAGCGTTGTGAGAACTATTCCAGATTTGCCCCCCATGCAGGCATACGCGAAAAATTATGGAATAAAAGCCACCCTTACAAATTATCATCCTTCCAAAGCAGAGTAACAACCCCCATAACAAAGTGACTCCCCGCTCAGGGCTCTAATCCAGACATTTAGTGCAAAACGCTCTTCCCCAGGAGCTGCTGTGTGCAAGCAGCCCCCGAGCGCCGCCCGCACAGCGGCTTCTCTGCCAGAGAGGAGGGAAAGAAGAACCCAAGTCCATAGGGTTGCACATAAAGGCTCCCAGAAAGGCCACCAGTTGCAGCTGGCTTGCGGAGGAGAGGAGCACTGGAGTTGGTGAGTTGAGTAAATAACGTGTGTGTGTGTGTGTGATGGGAACAAGGAGGCTCCTGCACGGGCAAGACATAAATTAGCTCAGCTTTTTAGTATGCGGCTCATTTAGATAATGAAGGAGATAGCGCCTACCACGGAAACAGCGTCAGCAGCTCCTGGCGAGGGTGGAGGGAAGAGTTAAGCCTGGTTGTGGTATCTGCACCCCAGCAGCTCTGATGTGGTGCACAACGCACCCATCTCTGGTAATTACACCATCACACGGGGGGTGATTACACCATCACACAGGGGGTAATTACACCGTCACACAGGGCAGCCCCATTTCCTTGGGCTGCCGATTCACCGCTGCTTATTCCTCTCAAATACTAACATTCCAGTAGGACTTGGTAAAGTCCATGCCCTTTTTGTTTGGGAGCCATTTGCTCACAGGCTCTGGCTCATCTCTGGGCCCTGGACCAGGGCACAGAGACCTTTGGTACTTACCAGGAAGCCCCACCTGAAGACAGACCTGAGACACTCCCTACAAACAGCAATTTTAAGCTTTATCTCCAAAAACGCATTTCACCTGGCAGCTCCTAACGTAGAAGAAATACTTGGCCGATTCACCGCAGATTTTTCTTTTCCTTCATATTTTTTTTTTAAATTCTGCAATAATCTTCCTCAATCCCCCGCCCCAACTCTATCAAACATCAATAACTAGTTCTAAAAAACCTGAGCACCTACTTCCACGAAGGGCACAAGTCCAGCCTTATTTAAAAAGTCTTAACTCACTGTAGTATTGCAATGAAGAAAACACTTTCCAAAATATTTAATAAAGTAAATATACCACTTTAAAGCCTAAAAACCGTGGGGTTTGACAGCAGTTTTTTTTTCATTTGACATAAATCTGAACATTTTTGTTCTTAAGTACTCTATTGAATCAGGGCCGAAACATGCTCAGCGCCAAGTGCTTTACTGTTTTGCTGAATCAGACTAAAGCCAGAGTGGTGACACTGGAAAACCTCTTGAGAAGTCAGTATTGAAACAGAAAATGATCTAAGAAAGTTGTTCCAAATTGCCTTGGCCTTAGATGTCCCATATCCAGGGTGAACACGCGAGCTGAGCACATTTGCAGCACAACCCAAATCCATTTTTCCCCCATCGCTTGTGTTTCAGAGGGGTAAGAGCCGAGCACAGATCCCAGGAAGATGGAGAGGGCTGGAGAAAGCTCCACGCTCCGAGGAAAAGGAACAAACAGAGCAGGAAACGGAGTCAGGAAACCTCTGACTGAGGGCAAGCAGCTCGACTTGATGCCGATTGGATTTGCATGAAAACCTCTGCTTAAAGAGGAACAAACCATCCTTTGGAAGCGCTGCCTTCGCGGGAGCTAATGAAAGCCGAATAACTTACTCGCACACAAAGGTTCCCAGTGGAATGTCTTGCATTGTTCGCACACCCCAGCCCATCTTTTGTGTCCGATAAAGCTGCAATCGAGTCCTGGAAAAGAGGAAAGGAAGCCACGTTAACTGCAGCCCTCTGCAGAAAGGCAACGCAGAGAGATGAGCAAAAAAAACCCCAGTAACTTCCATCAGAACAAACGCAAAGATGACTTCAATACTCAACCCCCCCTAGTTCTGACGCCGGCACTACTGTGGGTACACTCCACTCCCGCCGCTGCTCTGAGCCTGCGGGCAGATGGTGGGACAGGAACTGCCTGGGGACAAGGGACGGGCGCCCACCAACCCCTTCTCCTCGCCCGGCTGGACCTCGCGAGGTCACACCTGGGGACTGGGGAAGAGATGGGACTGGGTGCTCTGTGTGATTTACACATGGGTAGAGGAGAGATCTAGGTTAGATCTCAGGAAGCAATTTTTCCCTCTGAGGGTGGTGAGACACTGGAACAAGTTGCCCAGAGACCACCCCTGGAGTGCTATGTCCAGCTCTGGGACCACCAACATCAGAAGAACAGGGGCCTGTTGGAGCAGGGCCAGAGGAGGCCACGGAGATGCTGCAAGGGCTGGAGGCCCTCTGCTGTGAGGACAGGCTGAGAGAGTTGGGGGGGTTCACGTCTTAAAATCTGGCATTTTTAGCACTATCAACTGTTAAAACAATCGCATCTGAATTTTCCTATAGTAT